>JANJGN010000476.1:0-463510 GCA_026770705.1 Isurus oxyrinchus | reverse complement strand
AAACACCAACAAATTCAACAACAGCCTCAACAATGAAAAACACCACCAAATTGAACAACAACCTCAACATTGAAAAACACCAACAAATTTAACAACAACCTCAACTTTGAAAAACAACAACAACCTCAACATGGAAAAACACCAACAAATTCATCAAAAACCTCAACATTGAAAATCAAAAACAACCTCAAATTTGCAAAACACCAACAAATTCAACAACAACCTCTACATTTAAAAACAACAACAACCTCAACATTGAAAAACACCAACAAATTCAACAACAACCTCAACATTGAAAAACACCAACAAATTCAACAACAACCTCAACATTGAGTAAGTACAAAAACCTTAACATTGAAAAACACAAACAAATACAACAACAACCTCAACATTGAAAAACAGCAACAACCTCAACATTGAAAAACACCAACAAATTCAAGAACAACCTCAACACTGAAAAACAACAACAACCTCAACGTTGAAAAACAACAACAAATTCAACAACAACTTCAACATTGAAAAACACCAACAAATTCAACAACAACCTCAACATTGAAAAACAATAACAACCTCAACATTGAAAAACACCAACAAATTCAACAACAACCTCAACATTGAAAAACAACAACAACCTCAACATTGAAAAACACCAACAAATTCAACAACAACCTCAACCATGAAAAACACCAACAAATTCAACAACAACCTCAACATTGAAAAACACCAACAAATTTAACAACAACCTCAACTTTGAAAAACAACAACAACCTCAACATGGAAAAACACCAACAAATTCAACAACAACCTCAACATTGAAAAACAACAACAACCTCAACATGAAAAACACCAACAAATTCAACAAGAACCTCAACATTGAAAAACAACAACAACCTCAAATTTGCAAATCACCAACAAATTCAACAACAACCTCAACATTTAAAAACAACAACAACCTCAACATTGAAAAACACCAACAAATTCAACAACAACCTCAACATTGAAAAACAACAACAACCTCAACATTGAAAAACACCAACAAATTCAACAACAACCTCAACATTGAAAAACAACAACAACCTCAACATTGAAAAACACCAACAAATTCAACAACAGCCTCAACAATGAAAACACCAACAAATTCAACAACAACCTCAACATTGAAAAACACCAACAAATTTAACAACAACCTCAACTTTGAAAAACAACAACAACCTCAACATTGAAAAACACCAACAAATTCAACAACAACCTCAACATTGAAAAACAACACAAACCTCAACATTGAAAAACACCAACAAATTCAACAACAACCTCAACATTGAAAAACAACAACAACCTCAACATTGAAAAACGCCAACAAATTCAACAACAACCTCAACAATGAAAAACACCAACAAATTCAACAACAACCTCAACATTGAAAAACACCAACAAATTTAACAACAAACTCAACATTGAAAAACAACAACAACCTCAACATGGAAAAACACCAACAAATTCAACAACAACCTCAACATTGAAAAACAACAACAACCTCAACATTGAAAAACACCAACAAATTCAACAACACCTCAACATTGAAAAACTACAACAACCTCAACATTGAAAAACACCAACAAATTCAACAACAACCTCAACATTGAAAAAGAACAACAACCTCAACATTGAAAAACAACAACAACCTCTACATTGAAAAACACCAAAAAATTCAACAACAACTTCAACATTGAAAACACCAACAAATTCAACAAAAACCTCGAAATTGAAAAACACCAACAAATTCAACCACAACCTCAACATTGAAAAACAACAATAACCTCAACATTGAAAAACACCAACAAATTCAACAACAAGCTCAACATTGAAAAACAACAACAACCTCAACATTGTAAAACACCAACAAATTCAACAACAACCTCAACAATGAAAAACATCAACAAAATCAACAACAACCTCAACATTGAAAAACACCAACAAATTTAACAACAACCTCAACTTTGAAAAACAACAACAACCTCAACATGGAAAAACACCAACAAATTCAACAACAACCTCAACATTGAAAAACAACAACAACCTCAAAATTGAAAAACACCAACAAATTCAACAACAACCTCAACATTTAAAAACAAGAACAACCTCAACATTGAAAAACACCAACAAATTCAACAACAACCTCAACATTGAAAAACACAAACAAATTCCACAACAACTTCACCATTGAAAAACACCAACAATTTCAACAACAACCTCAACATTGAAAAACTACAACAACCACAACATTGAAAAACACCAACAAATACAGCAACAACCTCAACATTGAAAAACAACAACAACCTCAACATTGAAAAACACCAACAAATTGAACAACAACCTCAACGTTGAAAAACACCAACAAATTCAGCAACAACCACAACATTGAAAAACAACAACAACCTCAACATTGAAAAACACCTACAAATTCAGCAACAACCTCAACATTGAAAAACAACAACAACCTGAGCATTGAAAAACACGAACAAATTCAACAACAACCTCAACATTGAAAAACACGAACAAATTCAACAACAACCTCAACATTGAAAAACAACACAAACCTCAACATTGAAAAACACCAACAAATTCAAACTCAACCTCAACATTGAAAAACATCAACAAATTAAGCAACAACCTCAACATTCAAAAACAACAACAACCTCAACATTGAAAAACACCAACAAAATCAACAACAACCTCAACATTGAAAAACAACAACAACCTCAACATTGAAAAACACCAACAAATTCAACAACAACCTCAACATTGAAAAGCAACAACAACCTCAACATTGAAAAACACCAACAAATTCAACAACTTCAACATTGAAAAACACCAACAAATTCAACAACAACCTCGAAATTGAAAAACACCAACAAATTCAACAACAACCTCAACATTGAAAAACAACAACAACCTCAACATTGAAAAACACCAACAAATTCAACAACAACCTCAACATTGAAAAACAACAACAACCTCAACATTGAAAAACACCAACAAATTCAACAACAGCCTCAACAATGAAAAACACCACCAAATTGAACAACAACCTCAACATTGAAAAACACCAACAAATTTAACAACAACCTCAACTTTGAAAAACAACAACAACCTCAACATGGAAAAACACCAACAAATTCATCAAAAACCTCAACATTGAAAAACAAAAACAACCTCAAATTTGCAAAACACCAACAAATTCAACAACAACCTCAACATTTAAAAACCACAACAACCTCAACATTGAAAAACACCAACAAATTCAACAACAACCTCAACATTGAAAAACACCAACAAATTCAACAACAACCTCAACATTGAGTAAGTACAAAAACCTTAACATTGAAAAACACAAACAAATACAACAACAACCTCAACATTGAAAAACAGCAACAACCTCAACATTGAAAAACACCAACAAATTCAAGAACAACCTCAACACTGAAAAACAACAACAACCTCAACGTTGAAAAACAACAACAAATTCAACAACAACTTCAACATTGAAAAACACCAACAAATTCAACAACAACCTCAACATTGAAAAACAATAACAACCTCAACATTGAAAAACACCAACAAATTCAACAACAACCTCAACATTGAAAAACAACAACAACCTCAACATTGAAAAACACCAACAAATTCAACAACAACCTCAACCATGAAAAACACCAACAAATTCAACAACAACCTCAACATTGAAAAACACCAACAAATTTAACAACAACCTCAACTTTGAAAAACAACAACAACCTCAACATGGAAAAACACCAACAAATTCAACAACAACCTCAACATTGAAAAACAACAACAACCTCAACATGGAAAAACACCAACAAATTCAACAAGAACCTCAACATTGAAAAACAACAACAACCTCAAATTTGCAAATCACCAACAAATTCAACAACAACCTCAACATTTAAAAACAACAACAACCTCAACATTGAAAAACACCAACAAATTCAACAACAACCTCAACATTGAAAAACAACAACAACCTCAACATTGAAAAACACCAACAAATTCAACAACAACCTCAACATTGAAAAACAACAACAACCTCAACATTGAAAAACACCAACAAATTCAACAACAGCCTCAACAATGAAAAACACCAACAAATTCAACAACAACCTCAACATTGAAAAACACCAACAAATTTAACAACAACCTCAACTTTGAAAAACAACAACAACCTCAACATTGAAAAACACCAACAAATTCAACAACAACCTCAACATTGAAAAACAACAACAACCTCAACATTGAAAAACACCAACAAATTCAACAACAACCTCAACAATGAAAAACACCAACAAATTCAACAACAACCTCAACATTTAAAAACACCAACAAATTTAACAACAACCTCAACTTTGAAAAACAACAACAACCTCAACATGTAAAAACACCAACAAATTCAACAACAACCTCAACATTGAAAAACAACAACAACCTCAACATTGAAAAACACCAATAAATTCATCAACAACCTCAACAATGAAAAACACCAACAAATTCAACAACAACCTCAACATTGAAAAACACCAACAAATTTAACAACAACCTCAACTTTGAAAAACAACAACAACCGCAACATGGAAAAACACCAACAAATTCAACAACAACCTCAACATTGAACAACAACAACCTCAAAATTGAAAAACACCAACAAATTCAACAACAACCTCAACATTTAAAAACAACAACAACCTCAACATTGAAAAACACCAACAAATTCAACAACAACCTCAACATTGAAAAACACCAACAAATTCAACAACAACTTCAACATTGAAAAACACCAACAAATTCAACAACAACCTCAACATTGAAAAAGACCAACAAATTCAACAACAACCTCAACATTGAAAAACTACAACAACCTCAACATTGAAAAACACCAACAAATTCAACAACAACCTCAACATTGAAAAAGAACAACAACCTCAACATTGAAAAACAACAACAACCTCAACATTGAAAAACACCAACAAATTCAACAACAACTTCAACATTGAAAAACACCAACAAATTCAACAAAAACCTCGAAATTGAAAAACACCAACAAATTCAACCACAACCTCAACATTGAAAAACAACAATAACCTCAACATTGAAAAACACCAACAAATTCAACAACAAGCTCAACATTGAAAAACAACAACAACCTCAACATTGAAAAACACCAACAAATTCAACAACAACCTCAACAATGAAAAACATCAACAAAATCAACAACAACCTCAACATTGAAAAACACCAACAAATTTAACAACAACCTCAACTTTGAAAAACAACAACAACCTCAACATGGAAAACCACCAACAAATTCAACAACAACCTCAACATTGAAAAACAACAACAACCTCAAAATTGAAAAACACCAACAAATTCAACAACAACCTCAACATTTAAAAACAAGAACAACCTCAACATTGAAAAACACCAACAAATACAACAACAACCTCAACATTGAAAAACACAAACAAATTCCACAACAACTTCACCATTGAAAAACACCAACAATTTCAACAACAACCTCAACATTGAAAAACTACAACAACCACAACATTGAAAAACACCAACAAATACAGCAACAACCTCAACATTGAAAAACAACAACAACCTCAACATTGAAAAACACCAACAAATTCAACAACAACCTCAACGTTGAAAAACACCAACAAATTCAGCAACAACCACAACATTGAAAAACAACAACAACCTCAACATTGAAAAACACCTACAAATTCAGCAACAACCTCAACATTGAAAAACAACAACAACCTGAGCATTGAAAAACACGAACAAATTCAACAACAACCTCAACATTGAAAAACACCAACAAATTCAACAACAACCTCAACATTGAAAAACAACACAAACCTCAACATTGAAAAACACCAACAAATTCAACCTCAACCTCAACATTGAAAAACATCAACAAATTAAGCAACAACCTCAACATTCAAAAACAACAACAACCTCAACATTGAAAAACACCAACAAAATCAACAACAACCTCAACATTGAAAAACAACAACAACCTCAACATTGAAAAACACCAACAAATTCAACAACAACCTCAACATTGAAAAGCAACAACAACCTCAACATTGAAAAACACCAACAAATTCAACAACTTCAACATTGAAAAACACCAACAAATTCAACAACAACCTCGAAATTGAAAAACACCAACAAATTCAACAGCAACCTCAACATTGAAAAACAACAACAACCTCAACATTGAAAAACACCAACAAATTCAACAACAACCTCAACATTGAAAAACAACAACAACCTCAACATTGAAAAACACCAACAAATTCAACAACAGCCTCAACAATGAAAAACACCAACAAATTCAACAACAACCTCAACATTGAAAAACACCAACAAATTTAACAACAACCTCAACTTTGAAAAACAACAACAACCTCAACATTGAAAAACACCAACAAATTCAACAACAACCTCAACATTGAAAAACAACAACAACCTCAACATTGAAAAACACCAACAAATTCAACAACAGCCTCAACAATGAAAAACACCACCAAATTGAACAACAACCTCAACATTGAAAAACACCAACAAATTTAAAAACAACCTCAACTTTGAAAAACAACAACAACCTCAACATGGAAAAACACCAACAAATTCATCAAAAACCTGAACATTGAAAAACAAAAACAACCTCAAATTTGCAAAACACCAACAAATTCAACAACAACCTCAACATTTAAAAACAACAACAACCTCAACATTGAAAAACACCAACAAATTCAACAAGAACCTCAACATTGAAAAACACCAACAAATTCAACAACACCTTCAACATTGAAAAACACCAACAAATTCAACAACTACCTCGACATTGAAAAACACCAACAAATTCAACAACAACCTCAACATTGAGTAACTACAACAACCTTAACATTGAAAAACACCAACAAATACAACAACAACCTCAACATTGAAAAACAACAACAACCTCAACATTGAAAAACACCAACAAATTCAACAACAACCTCAACACTGAAAAACGACAACAACCTCAACGTTGAAAAACAACAAGAAATTCAACAACAACTTCAACATTGAAAAACACCAACAAATTCAACAACAACCTCAACATTGAAAAACAACAACAACCTCAACATTGAAAAACACCAACAAATTCAACAACAACCTCAACATTGAAAAACAACAACAACCTCAACATTGAAAAACGCCAACAAATTCAACAACAACCTCAACAATGAAAAACACCAACAAATTCAACAACAACCTCAACATTGAAAAACACCAACAAATTTAACAACAAACTCAACATTGAAAAACAACAACAACCTCTACATGGAAAAACACCAACAAATTCAACAACAACCTCAACATTGAAAAAAAACAACAACCTCAACATTGAAAAACACCAACAAATTCAACAACAACCTCAACATTGAAAAACAACAACAACCTCAACATTGAAAAACACCAACAAATTCAACAACAACCTCAACCATGAAAAACACCAACAATTTCAACAACAACCTCAACATTGAAAAACACCAACAAATTTAACAACAACCTCAACTTTGAAAAACAACAACAACCTCAACATGGAAAAACACCAACAAATTCAACAACAACCTCAACATTGAAAAACAACAACAACCTCAACATGGAAAAACACCAACAAATTCAACAAGAACCTCAACATTGAAAAACAACAACAACCTCAAATTTGCAAATCACCAACAAATTCAACAACAACCTCAACATTTAAAAACAACAACAACCTCAACATTGAAAAACACCAACAAATTCAACAACAACCTCAACATTGAAAAACACCAACAAATTCAACAACAACTTCAACATTGAAAAACATCAACAAATTCAACAACAACCTCAACTTTGAAAAACAACAACAACCGCAACATGGAAAAACACCAACAAATTCAACAACAACCTCAACATTGAACAACAACAACCTCAAAATTGAAAAACACCAACAAATTCAACAACAACCTCAACATTTAAAAACAACAACAACCTCAACATTGAAAAACACCAACAAATTCAACAACAACCTCAACATTGATAAACACCAACAAATTCAACAACAACTTCAACATTGAAAAACACCAACAAATTCAACAACAACCTCAACATTGAAAAAGACCAACAAATTCAACAACAACCTCAACATTGAAAAACTACAACAACCTCAACATTGAAAAACACCAACAAATTCAACAACAACCTCAACATTGAAAAAGAACAACAACCTCAACATTGAAAAACAACAACAACCTCAACATTGAAAAACACCAACAAATTCAACAACAACCTCAACATTTAAAAACAACAACAACCTCAACATTGAAAAACACCAACAAATTCAACAACAACCTCAACATTGATAAACACCAACAAATTCAACAACAACTTCAACATTGAAAAACACCAACAAATTCAACAACAACCTCAACATTGAAAAAGACCAACAAATTCAACAACAACCTCAACATTGAAAAACTGCAACAACCTCAACATTGAAAAACACCAACAAATTCAACAACAACCTCAACATTGAAAAAGAACAACAACCTCAACATTGAAAAACAACAACAACCTCAACATTGAAAAACACCAACAAATTCAACAACAACTTCAACATTGAAAAACACCAACAAATTCAACAACAACCTCGAAATTGAAAAACACCAACAAATTCAACCACAACCTCAACATTGAAAAACAACAATAACCTCAACATTGAAAAAGACCAACAAATTCAACAACAAGCTCAACATTGAAAAACAACAACAACCTCAACATTGAAAAACACCAAAAAATTCAACAACAACCTCAACAATGAAAAACATCAACAAAATCAACAACAACCTCGACATTGCAAAACACCAACAAATTTAACAACAACCTCAACTTTGAAAAACAACAACAACCTCAACATGGAAAAACACCAACAAATTCAACAACAACTTCAACATTGAAAAACAACAACAACCTCAAAATTGAAAAACACCAACAAATTCAACAACAACCTCAACATTTAAAAACAAGAACAACCTCAACATTGAAAAACACCAACAAATTCAACAACAACCTCAACATTGAAAAACACAAACAAATTCAACAACAACTTCACCATTGAAAAACACCAACAATTTCAACAACAACCTCAACATTGAAAAACTACAACAACCACAACATTGAAAAACACGAACAAATACAGCAACCACCTCAACATTGAAAAACAACAACAACCTCAACATTGAAAAACACCAACAAATTCAACAACAACCTCAACATTGAAAAACACCAACAAATTCAGCAACAACCTCAACATTGAAAAACAACAACAACCTCAACATTGAAAAACACCAACAAATTCAGCAACAACCTCAACATTGAAAAACAACAACAACCTGAGCATTGAAAAACACGAACAAATTCAACAACAACCTCAACATTGAAAAACACCAACAAATTCAACAACAACCTCAACATTGAAAAACAACACAAACCTCAACATTGAAAAACACCAACAAATTCAACAACAACCTCAACATTGAAAAACATCAACAAATTAAGCAACAACCTCAACATTGAAAAACAACAACAACCTCAACATTGAAAAACACCAACAAAATCAACAACAACCTCAACATTGAAAAACAACAACAACCTCAACATTGAAAAACACCAACAAATTCAACAACAACCTCAACATTGAAAAACAACAACAACCTCAACATTGAAAAACACCAACAAATTCAACAACTTCAACATTGAAAAAAACCAACAAATTCAACAACAACCTCGAAATTGAAAAACACCAACAAATTCAACAACAACCTCAACATTGAAAAACAACAACAACCTCAACATTGAAAAACACCAACAAATTCAACAACAACCTCAACATTGAAAAACAACAACAACCTCAACATTGAAAAACACCAACAAATTCAACAACAGCCTCAACAATGAAAAACACCAACAAATTGAACAACAACCTCAACATTGAAAAACACCAACAAATTTAACAACAACCTCAACTTTGAAAAACAACAACAACCTCAACATGGAAAAACACCAACAAATTCAACAAAAACCTCAACATTGAAAAACAAAAACAACCTCAAATTTGCAAAACACCAACAAATTCAACAACAACCTCAACATTTAAAAACAACAACAACCTCAACATTGAAAAACACCAACAAATTCAACAACAACCTCAACATTGAAAAACACCAACAGTTTCAACAACACCTTCAACATTGAAAAACACCAACAAATTCAACAACTACCTCGACATTGAAAAACACCAACAAATTCAACAACAACCTCAACATTGAGTAACTACAACAACCTTAACATTGAAAAACACCAACAAATACAACAACAACCTCAACATTGAAAAACAACAACAACCTCAACATTGAAAAACACCAACAAATTCAACAACAACCTCAACACTGAAAAACAACAACAACCTCAACGTTGAAAATCAACAACAAATTCAACAGCAACTTCAACATTGAAAAACACCAACAAATTCAACAACAACCTCAACATTGAAAAACAACAACAACCTCAACATTGAAAAACACCAACAAATTCAACAACAACCTCAACATTGAAAAACAACAACAACCTCAACATTGAAAAACACCAACAAATTCAACAACAACCTCAACAATGAAAAACACCAACAAATTCAACAACAACCTCAACATTGAAAAACACCAACAAATTTAACAACAAACTCAACTTTGAAAAACAACAACAACCTCAACATGGAAAAACACCAACAAATTCAACAACAACCTCAACATTGAAAAACAACAACAACCTCAACATTGAAAAACACCAACAAATTCAACAACAACCTCAACATTGAAAAACAACAACAACCTCAACATTGAAAAACGCCAACAAATTCAACAACAACCTCAACAATGAAAAACACCAACAAATTCAACAACAACCTCAACATTGAAAAACACCAACAAATTTAACAACAAACTCAACATTGAAAAACAACAACAACCTCAACATTGAAAAACACCAACAAATTCAGCAACAACCTCAACATTGAAAAACAACAACAACCTGAGCATTGAAAAACACGAACAAATTCAACAACAACCTCAACATTGAAAAACACCAACAAATTCAACAACAACCTCAACATTGAAAAACAACACAAACCTCAACATTGAAAAACACCAACAAATTCAACAACAACCTCAACATTGAAAAACAACAACAACCTCAACATTGAAAAACGCCAACAAATTCAACAACAACCTCAACAATGAAAAACACCAACAAATTCAACAACAACCTCAACATTGAAAAACACCAACAAATTTAACAACAAACTCAACATTGAAAAACAACAACAACCTCAACATGGAAAAACACCAACAAATTCAACAACAACCTCAACATTGAAAAACAACAACAACCTCAACATTGAAAAACACCAACAAATTCAACAACAACCTCAACATTGAAAAACAACAAGAACCTCAACATTGAAAAACACCAACAAATTCAACAACAACCTCAACCATGAAAAACACCAACAATTTCAACAACAACCTCAACATTGAAAAACACCAACAAATTTAACAACAACCTCAACTTTGAAAAACAACAACAACCTCAACATGGAAAAACACCAACAAATTCAACAACAACCTCAACATTGAAAAACAACAACAACCTCAACATGCAAAAACACCAACAAATTCAACAAGAACCTCAACATTGAAAAACAACAACAACCTCAAATTTGCAAATCACCAACAAATTCAACAACAACCTCAACATTTAAAAACAACAACAACCTCAACATTGAAAAACACCAACAAATTCAACAGCAACCTCAACATTGAAAAACACCAACAAATTCAACAACAACTTCAACATTGAAAAACACCAACAAATTCAACAACAACCTCAACTTTGAAAAACAACAACAACCGCAACATGGAAAAACACCAACAAATTCAACAACAACCTCAACATTGAACAACAACAACCTCAAAATTGAAAAACACCAACAAATACAACAACAACCTCAACATTTAAAAACAACAACAACCTCAACATTGAAAAACACCAACAAATTCAACAACAACCTCAACATTGATAAACACCAACAAATTCAACAACAACTTCAACATTGAAAAACACCAACAAATTCAACAACAACCTCAACATTGAAAAAGACCAACAAATTCAACAACAACCTCAACATTGAAAAACTACAACAACCTCAACATTGAAAAACACCAACAAATTCAACAACAACCTCAATATTGAAAAAGAACAACAACCTCAACATTGAAAAACAACAACAACCTCAACATTGAAAAACACCAACAAATTCAACAACAACTTCAACATTGAAAAACACCAACAAATTCAACAACAACCTCGAAATTGAAAAACACCAACAAATTCAAACACAACCTCAACATTGAAAAACAACAATAACCTCAACATTGAAAAACACCAACAAATTCAACAACAAGCTCAACATTGAAAAACAACAACAACCTCAACATTGAAAAACACCAAAAAATTCAACAACAACCTCAACAATGAAAAACATCAACAAAATCAACAACAACCTCAAGATTGCAAAACACCAACAAATTTAACAACAACCTCAACTTTGAAAAACAACAACAACCTCAACATGGAAAAACACCAACAAATTCAACAACAACTTCAACATTGAAAAACAACAACAACCTCAAAATTGAAAAACACCAACAAATTCAACAACAACCTCAACATTTAAAAACAAGAACAACCTCAACATTGAAAAACACCAACAAATTCAACAACAACCTCAACATTGAAAAACACAAACAAATTCAACAACAACTTCACCATTGAAAAACACCAACAATTTCAACAACAACCTCAACATTGAAAAACTACAACAACCGCAACATTGAAAAACACCAACAAATACAGCAACCACCTCAACATTGAAAAACAACAACAACCTCAACATTGAAAAACACCAACAAATTCAACAACAACCTCAACATTGAAAAACACCAACAAATTCAGCAACAACCTCAACATTGAAAAACAACAACAACCTCAACATTGAAAAACACCAACAAATTCAGCAACAACCTCAACATTGAAAAACAACAACAACCTGAGCATTGAAAAACACGAACAAATTCAACAACAACCTCAACATTGAAAAACACCAACAAATTCAACAACAACCTCAACATTGAAAAACAACACAAACCTCAACATTGAAAAACAACAACAAATTCAACAACAACCTCAACATTGAAAAACATCAACAAATTAAGCAACAACCTCAACATTGAAAAACAACAACAACCTCAACATTGAAAAACACCAACAAAATCAACAACAACCTCAACATTGAAAAACAACAACAACCTCAACATTGAAAAACACCAACAAATTCAACAACAACCTCAACATTGAAAAACAACAACAACCTCAACATTGAAAAACACCAACAAATTCAACAACTTCAACATTGAAAAAAACCAACAAATTCAACAACAACCTCGAAATTGAAAAACACCAACAAATTCAACAACAACCTCAACATTGAAAAACAACAACAACCTCAACATTGAAAAACACCAACAAATTCAACAACAACCTCAACATTGAAAAACAACAACAACCTCAACATTGAAAAACACCAACAAATTCAACAACAGCCTCAACAATGAAAAACACCAACAAATTGAACAACAACCTCAACATTGAAAAACACCAACAAATTTAACAACAACCTCAACTTTGAAAAACAACAACAACCTCAACATGGAAAAACACCAACAAATTCAACAAAAACCTCAACATTGAAAAACAAAAACAACCTCAAATTTGCAAAACACCAACAAATTCAACAACAACCTCAACATTTAAAAACAACAACAACCTCAACATTGAAAAACACCAACAAATTCAACGACAACCTCAACATTGAAAAACACCAACAAATTCAACAACACCTTCAACATTGAAAAACTCCAACAAATTCAACAACTACCTCGACATTGAAAAACACCAACAAATTCAACAACAACCTCAACATTGAGTAACTACAACAACCTTAACATTGAAAAACACCAACAAATACAACAACAACCTCAACATTGAAAAACAACAACAACCTCAACATTGAAAAACACCAACAAATTCAACAACAACCTCAACACTGAAAAACAACAACAACCTCAACGTTGAAAATCAACAACAAATTCAACAACAACTTCAACATTGAAAAACACCAACAAATTCAACAACAACCTCAACATTGAAAAACAACAACAACCTCAACATTGAAAAACACCAACAAATTCAACAACAACCTCAACATTGAAAAACAACACAAACCTCAACATTGAAAAACACCAACAAATTCAACAACAACCTCAACATTGAAAAACATCAACAAATTAAGCAACAACCTCAACATTGAAAAACAACAACAACCTCAACATTGAAAAACACCAACAAAATCAACAACAACCTCAACATTGAAAAACAACAACAACCTCAACATTGAAAAACACCAACAAATTCAACAACAACCTCAACATTGAAAAACAACAACAACCTCAACATTGAAAAACACCAACAAATTCAACAACTTCAACATTGAAAAAAACCAACAAATTCAACAACAACCTCGAAATTGAAAAACACCAACAAATTCAACAACAACCTCAACATTGAAAAACAACAACAACCTCAACATTGAAAAACACCAACAAATTCAACAACAACCTCAACATTGAAAAACAACAACAACCTCAACATTGAAAAACACCAACAAATTCAACAACAGCCTCAACAATGAAAAACACCAACAAATTGAACAACAACCTCAACATTGAAAAACACCAACAAATTTAACAACAACCTCAACTTTGAAAAACAACAACAACCTCAACATGGAAAAACACCAACAAATTCAACAAAAACCTCAACATTGAAAAACAAAAACAACCTCAAATTTGCAAAACACCAACAAATTCAACAACAACCTCAACATTTAAAAACAACAACAACCTCAACATTGAAAAACACCAACAAATTCAACAACAACCTCAACATTGAAAAACACCAACAGTTTCAACAACACCTTCAACATTGAAAAACACCAACAAATTCAACAACTACCTCGACATTGAAAAACACCAACAAATTCAACAACAACCTCAACATTGAGTAACTACAACAACCTTAACATTGAAAAACACCAACAAATACAACAACAACCTCAACATTGAAAAACAACAACAACCTCAACATTGAAAAACACCAACAAATTCAACAACAACCTCAACACTGAAAAACAACAACAACCTCAACGTTGAAAATCAACAACAAATTCAACAGCAACTTCAACATTGAAAAACACCAACAAATTCAACAACAACCTCAACATTGAAAAACAACAACAACCTCAACATTGAAAAACACCAACAAATTCAACAACAACCTCAACATTGAAAAACAACAACAACCTCAACATTGAAAAACACCAACAAATTCAACAACAACCTCAACAATGAAAAACACCAACAAATTCAACAACAACCTCAACATTGAAAAACACCAACAAATTTAACAACAAACTCAACTTTGAAAAACAACAACAACCTCAACATGGAAAAACACCAACAAATTCAACAACAACCTCAACATTGAAAAACAACAACAACCTCAACATTGAAAAACACCAACAAATTCAACAACAACCTCAACATTGAAAAACAACAACAACCTCAACATTGAAAAACGCCAACAAATTCAACAACAACCTCAACAATGAAAAACACCAACAAATTCAACAACAACCTCAACATTGAAAAACACCAACAAATTTAACAACAAACTCAACATTGAAAAACAACAACAACCTCAACATTGAAAAACACCAACAAATTCAGCAACAACCTCAACATTGAAAAACAACAACAACCTGAGCATTGAAAAACACGAACAAATTCAACAACAACCTCAACATTGAAAAACACCAACAAATTCAACAACAACCTCAACATTGAAAAACAACACAAACCTCAACATTGAAAAACACCAACAAATTCAACAACAACCTCAACATTGAAAAACAACAACAACCTCAACATTGAAAAACGCCAACAAATTCAACAACAACCTCAACAATGAAAAACACCAACAAATTCAACAACAACCTCAACATTGAAAAACACCAACAAATTTAACAACAAACTCAACATTGAAAAACAACAACAACCTCAACATGGAAAAACACCAACAAATTCAACAACAACCTCAACATTGAAAAACAACAACAACCTCAACATTGAAAAACACCAACAAATTCAACAACAACCTCAACATTGAAAAACAACAAGAACCTCAACATTGAAAAACACCAACAAATTCAACAACAACCTCAACCATGAAAAACACCAACAATTTCAACAACAACCTCAACATTGAAAAACACCAACAAATTTAACAACAACCTCAACTTTGAAAAACAACAACAACCTCAACATGGAAAAACACCAACAAATTCAACAACAACCTCAACATTGAAAAACAACAACAACCTCAACATGCAAAAACACCAACAAATTCAACAAGAACCTCAACATTGAAAAACAACAACAACCTCAAATTTGCAAATCACCAACAAATTCAACAACAACCTCAACATTGAAAAACACCAACAAATTCAACAGCAACCTCAACATTGAAAAACACCAACAAATTCAACAACAACTTCAACATTGAAAAACACCAACAAATTCAACAACAACCTCAACTTTGAAAAACAACAACAACCGCAACATGGAAAAACACCAACAAATTCAACAACAACCTCAACATTGAACAACAACAACCTCAAAATTGAAAAACACCAACAAATACAACAACAACCTCAACATTTAAAAACAACAACAACCTCAACATTGAAAAACACCAACAAATTCAACAACAACCTCAACATTGATAAACACCAACAAATTCAACAACAACTTCAACATTGAAAAACACCAACAAATTCAACAACAACCTCAACATTGAAAAAGACCAACAAATTCAACAACAACCTCAACATTGAAAAACTACAACAACCTCAACATTGAAAAACACCAACAAATTCAACAACAACCTCAATATTGAAAAAGAACAACAACCTCAACATTGAAAAACAACAACAACCTCAACATTGAAAAACACCAACAAATTCAACAACAACTTCAACATTGAAAAACACCAACAAATTCAACAACAACCTCGAAATTGAAAAACACCAACAAATTCAAACACAACCTCAACATTGAAAAACAACAATAACCTCAACATTGAAAAACACCAACAAATTCAACAACAAGCTCAACATTGAAAAACAACAACAACCTCAACATTGAAAAACACCAAAAAATTCAACAACAACCTCAACAATGAAAAACATCAACAAAATCAACAACAACCTCAAGATTGCAAAACACCAACAAATTTAACAACAACCTCAACTTTGAAAAACAACAACAACCTCAACATGGAAAAACACCAACAAATTCAACAACAACTTCAACATTGAAAAACAACAACAACCTCAAAATTGAAAAACACCAACAAATTCAACAACAACCTCAACATTTAAAAACAAGAACAACCTCAACATTGAAAAACACCAACAAATTCAACAACAACCTCAACATTGAAAAACACAAACAAATTCAACAACAACTTCACCATTGAAAAACACCAACAATTTCAACAACAACCTCAACATTGAAAAACTACAACAACCGCAACATTGAAAAACACCAACAAATACAGCAACCACCTCAACATTGAAAAACAACAACAACCTCAACATTGAAAAACACCAACAAATTCAACAACAACCTCAACATTGAAAAACACCAACAAATTCAGCAACAACCTCAACATTGAAAAACAACAACAACCTCAACATTGAAAAACACCAACAAATTCAGCAACAACCTCAACATTGAAAAACAACAACAACCTGAGCATTGAAAAACACGAACAAATTCAACAACAACCTCAACATTGAAAAACACCAACAAATTCAACAACAACCTCAACATTGAAAAACAACACAAACCTCAACATTGAAAAACAACAACAAATTCAACAACAACCTCAACATTGAAAAACATCAACAAATTAAGCAACAACCTCAACATTGAAAAACAACAACAACCTCAACATTGAAAAACACCAACAAAATCAACAACAACCTCAACATTGAAAAACAACAACAACCTCAACATTGAAAAACACCAACAAATTCAACAACAACCTCAACATTGAAAAACAACAACAACCTCAACATTGAAAAACACCAACAAATTCAACAACTTCAACATTGAAAAAAACCAACAAATTCAACAACAACCTCGAAATTGAAAAACACCAACAAATTCAACAACAACCTCAACATTGAAAAACAACAACAACCTCAACATTGAAAAACACCAACAAATTCAACAACAACCTCAACATTGAAAAACAACAACAACCTCAACATTGAAAAACACCAACAAATTCAACAACAGCCTCAACAATGAAAAACACCAACAAATTGAACAACAACCTCAACATTGAAAAACACCAACAAATTTAACAACAACCTCAACTTTGAAAAACAACAACAACCTCAACATGGAAAAACACCAACAAATTCAACAAAAACCTCAACATTGAAAAACAAAAACAACCTCAAATTTGCAAAACACCAACAAATTCAACAACAACCTCAACATTTAAAAACAACAACAACCTCAACATTGAAAAACACCAACAAATTCAACGACAACCTCAACATTGAAAAACACCAACAAATTCAACAACACCTTCAACATTGAAAAACTCCAACAAATTCAACAACTACCTCGACATTGAAAAACACCAACAAATTCAACAACAACCTCAACATTGAGTAACTACAACAACCTTAACATTGAAAAACACCAACAAATACAACAACAACCTCAACATTGAAAAACAACAACAACCTCAACATTGAAAAACACCAACAAATTCAACAACAACCTCAACACTGAAAAACAACAACAACCTCAACGTTGAAAATCAACAACAAATTCAACAACAACTTCAACATTGAAAAACACCAACAAATTCAACAACAACCTCAACATTGAAAAACAACAACAACCTCAACATTGAAAAACACCAACAAATTCAACAACAACCTCAACATTGAAAAACAACACAAACCTCAACATTGAAAAACACCAACAAATTCAACAACAACCTCAACATTGAAAAACATCAACAAATTAAGCAACAACCTCAACATTGAAAAACAACAACAACCTCAACATTGAAAAACACCAACAAAATCAACAACAACCTCAACATTGAAAAACAACAACAACCTCAACATTGAAAAACACCAACAAATTCAACAACAACCTCAACATTGAAAAACAACAACAACCTCAACATTGAAAAACACCAACAAATTCAACAACTTCAACATTGAAAAAAACCAACAAATTCAACAACAACCTCGAAATTGAAAAACACCAACAAATTCAACAACAACCTCAACATTGAAAAACAACAACAACCTCAACATTGAAAAACACCAACAAATTCAACAACAACCTCAACATTGAAAAACAACAACAACCTCAACATTGAAAAACACCAACAAATTCAACAACAGCCTCAACAATGAAAAACACCAACAAATTGAACAACAACCTCAACATTGAAAAACACCAACAAATTTAACAACAACCTCAACTTTGAAAAACAACAACAACCTCAACATGGAAAAACACCAACAAATTCAACAAAAACCTCAACATTGAAAAACAAAAACAACCTCAAATTTGCAAAACACCAACAAATTCAACAACAACCTCAATATTTAAAAACAACAACAACCTCAACATTGAAAAACACCAACAAATTCAACAACAACCTCAACATTGAAAAACACCAACAAATTCAACAACACCTTCAACATTGAAAAACACCAACAAATTCAACAACTACCTCGACATTGAAAAACACCAACAAATTCAACAACAACCTCAACATTGAGTAACTACAACAACCTTAACATTGAAAAACACCAACAAATACAACAACAACCTCAACATTGAAAAACAACAACAACCTCAACATTGAAAAACACCAACAAATTCAACAACAACCTCAACACTGAAAAACAACAACAACCTCAACGTTGAAAATCAACAACAAATTCAACAACAACTTCAACATTGAAAAACACCAACAAATTCAACAACAACCTCAACATTGAAAAACAACAACAACCTCAACATTGAAAAACACCAACAAATTCAACAACAACCTCGAAATTGAAAAACACCAACAAATTCAAACACAACCTCAACATTGAAAAACAACAATAACCTCAACATTGAAAAACACCAACAAATTCAACAACAAGCTCAACATTGAAAAACAACAACAACCTCAACATTGAAAAACACCAAAAAATTCAACAACAACCTCAACAATGAAAAACATCAACAAAATCAACAACAACCTCAAGATTGCAAAACACCAACAAATTTAACAACAACCTCAACTTTGAAAAACAACAACAACCTCAACATGGAAAAACACCAACAAATTCAACAACAACTTCAACATTGAAAAACAACAACAACCTCAAAATTGAAAAACACCAACAAATTCAACAACAACCTCAACATTTAAAAACAAGAACAACCTCAACATTGAAAAACACCAACAAATTCAACAACAACCTCAACATTGAAAAACACAAACAAATTCAACAACAACTTCACCATTGAAAAACACCAACAATTTCAACAACAACCTCAACATTGAAAAACTACAACAACCGCAACATTGAAAAACACCAACAAATACAGCAACCACCTCAACATTGAAAAACAACAACAACCTCAACATTGAAAAACACCAACAAATTCAACAACAACCTCAACATTGAAAAACACCAACAAATTCAGCAACAACCTCAACATTGAAAAACAACAACAACCTCAACATTGAAAAACACCAACAAATTCAGCAACAACCTCAACATTGAAAAACAACAACAACCTGAGCATTGAAAAACACGAACAAATTCAACAACAACCTCAACATTGAAAAACACCAACAAATTCAACAACAACCTCAACATTGAAAAACAACACAAACCTCAACATTGAAAAACAACAACAAATTCAACAACAACCTCAACATTGAAAAACATCAACAAATTAAGCAACAACCTCAACATTGAAAAACAACAACAACCTCAACATTGAAAAACACCAACAAAATCAACAACAACCTCAACATTGAAAAACGACAACAACCTCAACATTGAAAAACACCAACAAATTCAACAACAACCTCAACATTGAAAAACAACAACAACCTCAACATTGAAAAACACCAACAAATTCAACAACTTCAACATTGAAAAAAACCAACAAATTCAACAACAACCTCGAAATTGAAAAACACCAACAAATTCAACAACAACCTCAACATTGAAAAACAACAACAACCTCAACATTGAAAAACACCAACAAATTCAACAACAACCTCAACATTGAAAAACAACAACAACCTCAACATTGAAAAACACCAACAAATTCAACAACAGCCTCAACAATGAAAAACACCAACAAATTGAACAACAACCTCAACATTGAAAAACACCAACAAATTTAACAACAACCTCAACTTTGAAAAACAACAACAACCTCAACATGGAAAAACACCAACAAATTCAACAAAAACCTCAACATTGAAAAACAAAAACAACCTCAAATTTGCAAAACACCAACAAATTCAACAACAACCTCAACATTTAAAAACAACAACAACCTCAACATTGAAAAACACCAACAAATTCAACGACAACCTCAACATTGAAAAACACCAACAAATTCAACAACACCTTCAACATTGAAAAACTCCAACAAATTCAACAACTACCTCGACATTGAAAAACACCAACAAATTCAACAACAACCTCAACATTGAGTAACTACAACAACCTTAACATTGAAAAACACCAACAAATACAACAACAACCTCAACATTGAAAAACAACAACAACCTCAACATTGAAAAACACCAACAAATTCAACAACAACCTCAACACTGAAAAACAACAACAACCTCAACGTTGAAAATCAACAACAAATTCAACAACAACTTCAACATTGAAAAACACCAACAAATTCAACAACAACCTCAACATTGAAAAACAACAACAACCTCAACATTGAAAAACACCAACAAATTCAACAACAACCTCAACATTGAAAAACAACACAAACCTCAACATTGAAAAACACCAACAAATTCAACAACAACCTCAACATTGAAAAACATCAACAAATTAAGCAACAACCTCAACATTGAAAAACAACAACAACCTCAACATTGAAAAACACCAACAAAATCAACAACAACCTCAACATTGAAAAACAACAACAACCTCAACATTGAAAAACACCAACAAATTCAACAACAACCTCAACATTGAAAAACAACAACAACCTCAACATTGAAAAACACCAACAAATTCAACAACTTCAACATTGAAAAAAACCAACAAATTCAACAACAACCTCGAAATTGAAAAACACCAACAAATTCAACAACAACCTCAACATTGAAAAACAACAACAACCTCAACATTGAAAAACACCAACAAATTCAACAACAACCTCAACATTGAAAAACAACAACAACCTCAACATTGAAAAACACCAACAAATTCAACAACAGCCTCAACAATGAAAAACACCAACAAATTGAACAACAACCTCAACATTGAAAAACACCAACAAATTTAACAACAACCTCAACTTTGAAAAACAACAACAACCTCAACATGGAAAAACACCAACAAATTCAACAAAAACCTCAACATTGAAAAACAAAAACAACCTCAAATTTGCAAAACACCAACAAATTCAACAACAACCTCAATATTTAAAAACAACAACAACCTCAACATTGAAAAACACCAACAAATTCAACAACAACCTCAACATTGAAAAACACCAACAAATTCAACAACACCTTCAACATTGAAAAACACCAACAAATTCAACAACTACCTCGACATTGAAAAACACCAACAAATTCAACAACAACCTCAACATTGAGTAACTACAACAACCTTAACATTGAAAAACACCAACAAATACAACAACAACCTCAACATTGAAAAACAACAACAACCTCAACATTGAAAAACACCAACAAATTCAACAACAACCTCAACACTGAAAAACAACAACAACCTCAACGTTGAAAATCAACAACAAATTCAACAACAACTTCAACATTGAAAAACACCAACAAATTCAACAACAACCTCAACATTGAAAAACAACAACAACCTCAACATTGAAAAACACCAACAAATTCAACAACAACCTCAACGTTGAAAAACAACAACAACCTCAACATTGAAAAACACCAACAAATTCAACAACAACCTCAACAATGAAAAACACCAACAAATTCAACAACAACCTCAACATTGAAAAACACCAACAAATTTAACAACAAACTCAACTTTGAAAAACAACAACAACCTCAACATGGAAAAACACCAACAAATTCAACAACAACCTCAACATTGAAAAACAACAACAACCTCAACATTGAAAAACACCAACAAATTCAACAACAACCTCAACATTGAAAAACAACAACAACCTCAACATTGAAAAACACCAACAAATTCAACAACAACCTCAACCATGAAAAACACCAACAAATTCAACAACAACCTCAACATTGAAAAACACCAACAAATTTAACAACAACCTCAACTTTGAAAAACAACAACAACCTCAACATGGAAAAACACCAACAAATTCAACAACAACCTCAACATTGAAAAACAACAACAACCTCAACATGGAAAAACACCAACAAATTCTACAACAACCTCAACATTGAAAAACAACAACAACCTCAAATTTGCAAAACAGCAACAAATTCAACAACAACCTCAACATTTAAAAACAACAACAACCTCAACATTGAAAAACACCAACAAATTCAACAACAACCTCAACATTGAAAAACACCAACAAATTCAACATGGAAAAACACCAACAAATTCAACAACAACCTCAACATTGAAAAACAACAACAACCTCAAAATTGAAAAACACCAACAAATTCAACAACAACCTCAACATTTAAAAACAACAACAACCTCAACATTGAAAAACACCAACAAATTCAACAACAACCTCAACATTGAAAAACACCAACAAATTCAACAACAACTTCAACATTGAAAAACACCAACAAATTCAACAACAACCTCAACATTGAAAAACACCAACAAATTCAACAACAACCTCAACATTGAAAAACTACAACAACCTCATTATTGAGAATCACCAACAAATACAACAACAACCTCAACATTGAAAAACAACAACAACCTCAACATTGAAAAACACCAACAAATTCAACAACAACCTCAACATTGAAAAACAACAACAACCTCAACATTGAAAAACAACAACAACCTCAACATTGAAAAACACCAACAAATTCAACAACAACCTCAACATTGAAAAACAACAACAACCTCAACATTGAAAAACACCAACAAATTCAACAACAACTTCCACATTGAAAAACACCAACAAATTCAACAGCAACCTCGAAATTGAAAAACACCAACAAATTCAACAACAACCTCAACATTGAAAAACAACAATAACCTCAACATTGAAAAACACCAACAAATTCAACAACAACCTCAACATTGAAAAACAACAACAACCTCAACATTGAAAAACACCAACAAATTCAACAAAAGCCTCAACAATGAAAAACACCAACAAATTCAACAACAACCTCAACATTGAAAAACACCAACAAATTTAACAACAACCTCAACTTTGAAATACAACAACAACCTCAAAATTGAAAAACACCAACAAATTCAACAACAACCTCAACATTGAAAAACAACAACAACCTCAACATTGAAAAACACCAACAAATTCAACAACAACCTCAACAATGAAAAACACCAACAAATTCAACAACAACCTCAACATTGAAAAACACCAACAATTTTAACAACAACCTCAACTTTGAAAAACAACAACAACCTCAACATGGAAAAACACCAACAAATTCAAGAACAACCTCAACATTGAAAAACAACAACAACCTCAACATTGAAAAACACCAACAATTTCAACAACAACCTCAACATTGAAAAACAACAACAACCTCAACATTGAAAAACACCAACAAATTCAACAACAACCTCAACAATGAAAAACACCAACAAATTCAACAACAACCTCAACATTGAAAAACACCAACAAATTTAACAACAACCTCAACTTTGAAAAACAACAACAACCTCAACATGGAAAAACACCAACAAATTCAACAACAACCTCAACATTGAACAACAACAACCTCAAAATTGAAAAACACCAACAAATTCAACAACAACCTCAACATTTAAACACAACAACAACCTCAACATTGAAAAACACCAACAAATTCAACAACAACCTCAACATTGAAAAACACCAACAAATTCAACAACAACTTCAACATTGAAAAACACCAACAAATTCAACAACAACCTCAACATTGAAAAAGACCAACAAATTCAACAACAACCTCAACATTGAAAAACTACAACAACCTCAACATTGAGAAACACCAACAAATACAACAACAACCTCAACATTGAAAAACAACAACAACCTCAACAATGAAAAACACCAACAAATTCAACAACAACCTCAACATTGAAAAACACCAACAAATTTAACAATAACCTCAACTTTGAAAAACAACAACAACCTCAACATTGAAAAACGCCAACGAATTCAACAACAACCTCAACATTGAAAAACAACAACAACCTCAACATTGAAAAACACCAACAAATTCAACAACAACCTCAACAATGAAAAACACCAACAAATTCAACAACAACCTCAACATTGAAAAACACCAACAAATTTAACAACAACCTCAACTTTGAAAAACAACAACAACCTCAACATGTAAAAACACCAACAAATTCAACAACAACCTCAACATTGAAAAACAACAACAACCTCAACATTGAAAAACACCAACAAATTCATCAACAACCTCAACAATGAAAAACACCAACAAATTCAACAACAACCTCAACATTGAAAAACACCAACAAATTTAACAACAACCTCAACATTGAAAAACAACAACAACCGCAACATGGAAAAACACCAACAAATTCAACAACAACCTCAACATTGAACAACAACAACCTCAAAATTGAAAAACACTAACAAATTCAACAACAACCTCAACATTTAAACACAACAACAACCTCAACATTGAAAAACACCAACAAATTCAACAATAACCTCAACATTGAAAAACACCAACAAATTTAAAAACAACCTCAACTTTGAAAAACAACAACAACCTCAACATTGAAAAACACCAACAAATTCAACAACAACCTCAACATTGAAAAACAACAACAACCTCAACATTGAAAAACACCAACAAATTCAACAACAACCTCAACATTGAAAAACACCAACAAATTTAACAACAACCTCAACTTTGAAAAACAACAACAACCTCAACATGGAAAAACACCAACAAATTCAACAACAACCTCAACATTGAACAACAACAACCTCAAAATTGAAAAACACCAACAAATTCAACAACAACCTCAACATTTAAACACAACAACAACCTCAACATTGAAAAACACCAACAAATTCAACAACAACCTCAACATTGAAAAACACCAACAAATTCAACAACAACTTCAACATTGAAAAACACCAACAAATTGAACAACAACCTCAACTTTGAAAAACAACAACAACCTCAACATGTAAAAACACCAACAAATTCAACAACAACCTCAACATTGAAAAACAACAACAACCTCAACATTGAAAAACACCAACAAATTCATCAACAACCTCAACAATGAAAAACACCAACAAATTCAACAACAACCTCAACATTGAAAAACACCAACTAATTTAACAACAACCTCAACTTTGAAAAACAACAACAACCGCAACATGGAAAAACACCAACAAATTCAACAGCAACCTCAACATTGAACAGCAACAACCTCAAAATTGAAAAACACTAACAAATTCAACAACAACCTCAACATTTAAACACAACAACAACCTCAACATTGAAAAACACCAACAAATTCAACAATAACCTCAACATTGAAAAACACCAACAAATTTAACAACAACCTCAACTTTGAAAAACAACAACAACCTCAACATTGAAAAACACCAACAAATTCAACAACAACCTCAACATTGAAAAACAACAACAACCTCAACATTGAAAAACACCAACAAATTCAACAACAACCTCAACATTGAAAAATAACAACAACCTCAACATTGAAAAACACCAACAAATTCAACAACAACCTCAACATTGAAAAACACCAACAAATTTAACAACAACCTCAACTTTGAAAAACAACAACAACCTCAACATGTAAAAAGACCAACAAATTCAACAACAACCTCAACATTGAAAAACAACAACAACCTCAACATTGAAAAACACCAACAAATTCATCAACAACCTCAACAATGAAAAACACCAACAAATTCAACAACAACCTCAACATTGAAAAACACCAACAAATTTAACAACAACCTCAACTTTGAAAAACAACAACAACCTCAACATTGAAAAAGACCAACAAATTCAACAACAACCTCAACATTGAAAAACTACAACAACCTCAACATTGAAAAACACCAACAAATTCAACAACAACCTCAACATTGAAAAAGAACAACAACGTCAACATTGAAAAACAACAACAACCTCAACATTGAAAAACACCAACAAATTCAACAACAACTTCAACATTGAAAAACACCAACAAATTCAACAACAACCTCGAAATTGAAAAACACCAACAAATTCAACAACAACCACAACTTTGAAAAACAACAATAACCTCAACATTGAAAAACACCAACAAATACAGCAACCACCTCAACATTGAAAAACAACAACAACCTCAACATTGAAAAACACCAACAAATTCAACAACAACCTCAACATTGAAAAACACCAACAAATTCAGCAACAACCTCAACATTGAAAAACAACAACAACCTCAACATTGAAAAACACCAACAAATTCAGCAACAACCTCAACATTGAAAAACAACACAAACCTCAACATTGAAAAACACCAACAAATTCAACAACAACCTCAACATTGAAAAACATCAACAAATTAAGCAACAACCTCAACATTGAAAAACAACAACAACCTCAACATTGAAAAACACCAACAAATTCAACAACTTCAACATTGAAAAACACCAACAAATTCAACAACAACCTCGAAATTGAAAAACACCAACAAATTCAACAACAACCTCAACATTGAAAAACAACAACAACCTCAACATTGAAAAACACCAACAAATTCAACAACAACCTCAGCATTGAAAAACAACAACAACCTCAACATTGAAAAACACCAACAAATTCAACAACAGCCTCAACAATGAAAAACACCAACAAATTGAACAACAACCTCAACATTGAAAAACACCAACAAATTTAACAACAACCTCAACTTTGAAAAACAACAACAACCTCAACATGGAAAAACACCAACAAATTCAACAAAAACCTCAACATTGAAAAACAAAAACAACCTCAAATTTGCAAAACACCAACAAATTCAACAACAACCTCAACATTTAAAAACAACAACAACCTCAACATTGAAAAACACCAACAAATTCAACAACAACCTCAACATTGAAAAACACCAACAAATTCAATAACACCTTCAACATTGAAAAACAGCAACAAATTCAACAACTACCTCGACATTGAAAAACACCAACAAATTCAACAACAACCTCAACATTGAGTAACTACAACAACCTTAACATTGAAAAACACCAACAAATACAACAACAACCTCAACATTGAAAAACAACAGCAACCTCAACATTGAAAAACACCAACAAATTCAACAACAACCTCAACACTGAAAAACAACAACAACCTCAACGTTGAAAAACAACAACAAATTCAACAACAACTTCAACATTGAAAAACACCAACAAATTCAACAACAACCTCAACATTGAAAAACAACAACAACCTCAACATTGAAAAACACCAACAAATTCAACAACAACCTCAACATTGAAAAACAACAACAACCTCAACATTGAAAAACACCAACAAATTCAACAACAACCTCAACAATGAAAAACACCAACAAATTCAACAACAACCTCAACATTGAAAAACACCAACAAATTTAACAACAAACTCAACTTTGAAAAACAACAACAACCTCAACATGGAAAAAACACCAACAAATTCAACAACAACCTCAACATTGAAAAACAACAACAACCTCAACATTGAAAAACACCAACAAATTCAACAACAACCTCAACATTGAAAAACAACAACAAGCTCAACATTGAAAAACACCAACAAATTCAACAACAACCTCAACCATGAAAAACACCAACAAATTCAACAACAACCTCAACATTGAAAAACACCAACAAATTTAACAACAACCTCAACTTTGAAAAACAACAACAACCTCAACATGGAAAAACACCAACAAATTCAACAACAACCTCAACATTGAAAAACAACAACAACCTCAACATGGAAAAACACCAACAAATTCAACAACAACCTCAACATTGAAAAACAACAACAACCTCAAATTTGCAAAACACCAACAAATTCAACAACAACCTCAACATTTAAAAACAACAACAACCTCAACATTGAAAAACACCAACAAATTCAACAACAACCTCAACATTGAAAAACACCAACAAATTCAACAACAACTTCAACATTGAAAAACACCAACAAATTCATCAACTACCTCGACATTGAAAAACACCAACAAATTCAACAACAACCTCAACATTGAATAACTACAACAACCTCAACATTGAAAAACACCAGCAAATACAACAACAACCTCAACATTGAAAAACACCAACAAGTTCAACAACAACCTCAACATTGAAAAACAACAACAACCTGAACATTGAAAAACACCAACAAATTTAACAACAACCTCAACTTTGAAAAACAACAACAACCGCAACATGGAAAAACACCAACAAATTCAACAACAACCTCAACATTGAAAAACAACAACAACCTCAAAATTGAAAAACACCAACAAATTCAACAACAACCTCAACATTTAAAAACAACAACAACCTCAACATTGAAAAACACCAACAAATTCAACAACAACCTCAACATTGAAAAACACCAACAAATTCAACAACAACTTCAACATTGAAAAACACCAACAAATTCAACAACAACCTCAACATTGAAAAACACCAACAAATTCAACAACAACCTCAACATTGAAAAACTACAACAACCTCAACATTGAGAATCACCAACAAATACAACAACAACCTCAACATTGAAAAACAACAACAACCTCAACATTGAAAAACACCAACAAATTCAACAACAACCTCAACATTGAAAAACAACAACAACCTCAACATTGAAAAACAACAACAACCTCAACATTGAAAAACACCAACAAATTCAACAACAACCTCAACATTGAAAAACAACAACAACCTCAACATTGAAAAACACCAACAAATTCAACAACAACTTCAACATTGAAAAACACCAACAAATTCAACAACAACCTCGAAATTGAAAAACACCAACAAATTCAACAACAACCTCAACATTGAAAAACAACAATAACCTCAACATTGAAAAACACCAACAAATTCAACAACAACCTCAACATTGAAAAACAACAACAACCTCAACATTGAAAAACACCAACAAATTCAACAAAAGCCTCAACAATGAAAAACACCAACAAATTCAACAACAACCTCAACATTGAAAAACACCAACAAATTTAACAACAACCTCAACTTTGAAATACAACAACAACCTCAGAATTGAAAAACACCAACAAATTCAACAACAACCTCAACATTGAAAAACAACAACAACCTCAACATTGAAAAACACCAACAAATTCAACAACAACCTCAGCAATGAAAAACACCAACAAATTCAACAACAACCTCAACATTGAAAAACACCAACAAATTTAACAACAACCTCAACTTTGAAAAACAACAACAACCTCAACATGGAAAAACACCAACAAATTCAACAACAACCTCAACATTGAAAAACAACAACAACCTCAACATTGAAAAACACCAACAAATTCAACAACAACCTCAACAATGAAAAACACCAACAAATTCAACAACAACCTCAACATTGAAAAACACCAACAAATTTAACAACAACCTCAACTTTGAAAAACAACAACAACCTCAACATGGAAAAACACCAACAAATTCAACAACAACCTCAACATTGAACAACAACAACCTCAAAATTGAAAAACACCAACAAATTCAACAACAACCTCAACATTTAAACACAACAACAACCTCAACATTGAAAAACACCAACAAATTCAACAACAACTTCAACATTGAAAAACACCAACAAATTCAACAACAACCTCAACATTGAAAAAGACCAACAAATTCAACAACAACCTCAACATTGAAAAACAACAACAACCTCAACATTGAGAAACACCAACAAATACAACAACAACCTCAACATTGAAAAACAACAACAACCTCAACAATGAAAAACACCAACAAATTCAACAACAACCTCAACATTGAAAAACACCAACAAATTTAACAACAACCTCAACTTTGAAAAACAACAACAACCTCAACATTGAAAAACGCCAACGAATTCAACAACAACCTCACATTGAAAAACAACAACAACCTCAACATTGAAAAACACCAACAAATTCAACAACAACCTCAACAATGAAAAACACCAACAAATTCAACAACAACCTCAACATTGAAAAGCACCAACAAATTTAACAACAACCTCAACTTTGAAAAACAACAACCTCAACATGTAAAAACACCAACAAATTCAACAACAACCTCAACATTGAAAAACAACAACAACCTCAACATTGAAAAACACCAACAAATTCATCAACAACCTCAACAATGAAAAACACCAACAAATACAACAACAACCTCAACATTGAAAAACACCAACAAATTTAACAACAACCTCAACTTTGAAAAACAACAACAACCGCAACATGGAAAAACACCAACAAATTCAACAACAACCTCAACATTGAAAAACAACAACAACCTCAAAATTGAAAAACACCAACAAATTCAACAACAACCTCAACATTTAAAAACAACAACAACCTCAACATTGAAAAACACCAACAAATTCATCAACTACCTCGACATTGAAAAACACCAACAAATTCAACAACAACCTCAACATTGAATAACTACAACAACCTCAACATTGAAAAACACCAGCAAATACAACAACAACCTCAACATTGAAAAACACCAACAAGTTCAACAACAACCTCAACATTGAAAAACAACAACAACCTCAACATTGAAAAACACCAACAAATTCAACAACAACCTCAACAATGAAAAACACCAACAAATTCAACAACAACCTGAACATTGAAAAACACCAACAAATTAAACAACAACCTGAACTTTGAAAAACAACAACAACCTCAACATGGAAAAACACCAACAAATTCAACAACAACCTCAACATTGAAAAACAACAACAACCTCAAAATTGAAAAACACAAACAAATTCAACAACAACCTCAACATTTAAAAACAACAACAACCTCAACATTGAAAAACACCAACAAATTCAAAAACAACCTCAACATTGAAAAACACCAACAAATTCAACAACAACTTCAACATTGAAAAGCACCAACAAATTTAACAACAACCTCAACTTTGAAAAACAACAACCTCAACATGTAAAAACACCAACAAATTCAACAACAACCTCAACATTGAAAAACAACAACAACCTCAACATTGAAAAACACCAACAAATTCATCAACAACCTCAACAATGAAAAACACCAACAAATACAACAACAACCTCAACATTGAAAAACACCAACAAATTTAACAACAACCTCAACTTTGAAAAACAACAACAACCGCAACATGGAAAAACACCAACAAATTCAACAACAACCTCAACATTGAAAAACAACAACAACCTCAAAATTGAAAAACACCAACAAATTCAACAACAACCTCAACATTTAAAAACAACAACAACCTCAACATTGAAAAACACCAACAAATTCATCAACTACCTCGACATTGAAAAACACCAACAAATTCAACAACAACCTCAACATTGAATAACTACAACAACCTCAACATTGAAAAACACCAGCAAATACAACAACAACCTCAACATTGAAAAACACCAACAAGTTCAACAACAACCTCAACATTGAAAAACAACAACAACCTCAACATTGAAAAACACCAACAAATTCAACAACAACCTCAACAATGAAAAACACCAACAAATTCAACAACAACCTGAACATTGAAAAACACCAACAAATTAAACAACAACCTGAACTTTGAAAAACAACAACAACCTCAACATGGAAAAACACCAACAAATTCAACAACAACCTCAACATTGAAAAACAACAACAACCTCAAAATTGAAAAACACAAACAAATTCAACAACAACCTCAACATTTAAAAACAACAACAACCTCAACATTGAAAAACACCAACAAATTCAAAAACAACCTCAACATTGAAAAACACCAACAAATTCAACAACAACTTCAACATTGAAAAACACCAACAAATTCAACAACAACCTCAACATTGAAAAACTACAACAACCTCAACATTGAGAATCACCAACAAATACAACAACAACCTCAACATTGAAAAACAACAACAACCTCAACATTGAAAAACACCAACAAATTCAACAACAACCTCAACATTGAAAAACAACAACAACCTCAACATTGAAAAACAACAACAACCTCAACATTGAAAAACACCAACAAATTCAACAACAACCTCAACATTGAAAAACAACAACAACCTCAACATTGAAAAACACCAACAAATTCAACAACAACTTCAACATTGAAAAACACCAACAAATTCAACAACAACCTCGAAATTGAAAAACACCAACAAATTCAACAACAACCTCAACATTGAAAAACAACAATAACCTCAACATTGAAAAACACCAACAAATTCAACAACAACCTCAACATTGAAAAACAACAACAACCTCAACATTGAAAAACACCAACAAATTCAACAAAAGCCTCAACAATGAAAAACACCAACAAATTCAACAACAACCTCAACATTGAAAAACACCAACAAATTTAACAACAACCTCAACTTTGAAATACAACAACAACCTCAAAATTGAAAAACACCAACAAATTCAACAACAACCTCAACATTGAAAAACAACAACAACCTCAACATTGAAAAACACCAACAAATTCAACAACAACCTCAGCAATGAAAAACACCAACAAATTCAACAACAACCTCAACATTGAAAAACACCAACAAATTTAACAACAACCTCAACTTTGAAAAACAACAACAACCTCAACATGGAAAAACACCAACAAATTCAACAACAACCTCAACATTGAACAACAACAACCTCAAAATTGAAAAACACCAACAAATTCAACAACAACCTCAACATTTAAACACAACAACAACCTCAACATTGAAAAACACCAACAAATTCAACAACAACTTCAACATTGAAAAACACCAACAAATTCAACAACAACCTCAACATTGAAAAAGACCAACAAATTCAACAACAACCTCAACATTGAAAAACTACAACAACCTCAACATTGAGAAACACCAACAAATACAACAACAACCTCAACATTGAAAAACAACAACAACCTCAACAATGAAAAACACCAACAAATTCAACAACAACCTCAACATTGAAAAACACCAACAAATTTAACAACAACCTCAACTTTGAAAAACAACAACAACCTCAACATTGAAAAACGCCAACGAATTCAACAACAACCTCACATTGAAAAACAACAACAACCTCAACATTGAAAAACACCAACAAATTCAACAACAACCTCAACAATGAAAAACACCAACAAATTCAACAACAACCTCAACATTGAAAAACACCAACAAATTTAACAACAACCTCAACTTTGAAAAACAACAACCTCAACATGTAAAAACACCAACAAATTCAACAACAACCTCAACATTGAAAAACAACAACAACCTCAACATTGAAAAACACCAACAAATTCATCAACAACCTCAACAATGAAAAACACCAACAAATACAACAACAACCTCAACATTGAAAAACACCAACAAATTTAACAACAACCTCAACTTTGAAAAACAACAACAACCGCAACATGGAAAAACACCAACAAATTCAACAACAACCTCAACATTGAACAACAACAACCTCAAAATTGAAAAACACTAACAAATTCAACAACTACCTCAACATTTAAACACAACAACAACCTCAACATTGAAAAACACCAACAAATTCAACAATAACCTCAACATTGAAAAACACCAACAAATTTAACAACAACCTCAACTTTGAAAAACAACAACAACCTCAACATTGAAAAACACCAACAAATTCAACAACAACCTCAACATTGAAAAACAACAACAACCTCAACATTGAAAAACACCAACAAATTCAACAACAACCTCAACATTGAAAAACACCAACAAATTTAACAACAACCTCAACTTTGAAAAACAACAACAACCTCAACATGTAAAAAGACCAACAAATTCAACAACAACCTCAACATTGAAAAACAACAACAACCTCAACATTGAAAAACACCAACAAATTCATCAACAACCTCAACAATGAAAAACACCAACAAATTCAACAACAACCTCAACATTGAAAAACACCAACAAATTTAACAACAACCTCAACTTTGAAAAACAACAACAACCTCAACATTGAAAAAGACCAACAAATTCAACAACAACCTCAACATTGAAAAACTACAACAACCTCAACATTGAAAAACACCAACAAATTCAACAACAACCTCAACATTGAAAAAGAACAACAACCTCAACATTGAAAAACAACAACAACCTCAACATTGAAAAACACCAACAAATTCAACAACAACTTCAACATTGAAAAACACCAACAAATTCAACAACAACCTCGAAATTGAAAAACACCAACAAATTCAACAACAACCACAACATTGAAAAACAACAATAACCTCAACATTGAAAAACACCAACAAATTCAACAACAACTTCAACATTGAAAAACACCAACAAATTCAACAACAACCTCGAAATTGAAAAACACCAACAAATTCAACAACAACCTCAACATTGAAAAACAACAATAACCTCAACATTGAAAAACACCAACAAATTCAACAACAACCTCAACATTGAAAAACAACAACAACCTCAACATTGAAAAACACCAACAAATTCAACAAAAGCCTCAACAATGAAAAACACCAACAAATTCAACAACAACCTCAACATTGAAAAACACCAACAAATTTAACAACAACCTCAACTTTGAAATACAACAACAACCTCAAAATTGAAAAACACCAACAAATTCAACAACAACCTCAACTTTGAAAAACAACAACAACCTCAACATGGAAAAACACCAACAAATTCAACAACAACCTCAACATTGAACAACAACAACCTCAAAATTGAAAAACACCAACAAATTCAACAACAACCTCAACATTTAAACACAACAACAACCTCAACATTGAAAAACACCAACAAATTCAACAACAACTTCAACATTGAAAAACACCAACAAATTCAACAACAACCTCAACATTGAAAAAGACCAACAAATTCAACAACAACCTCAACATTGAAAAACTACAACAACCTCAACATTGAGAAACACCAACAAATACAACAACAACCTCAACATTGAAAAACAACAACAACCTCAACAATGAAAAACACCAACAAATTCAACAACAACCTCAACATTGAAAAACACCAACAAATTTAACAACAACCTCAACTTTGAAAAACAACAACAACCTCAACATTGAAAAACGCCAACGAATTCAACAACAACCTCACATTGAAAAACAACAACAACCTCAACATTGAAAAACACCAACAAATTCAACAACAACCTCAACAATGAAAAACACCAACAAATTCAACAACAACCTCAACATTGAAAAACACCAACAAATTTAACAACAACCTCAACTTTGAAAAACAACAACCTCAACATGTAAAAACACCAACAAATTCAACAACAACCTCAACATTGAAAAACAACAACAACCTCAACATTGAAAAACACCAACAAATTCATCAACAACCTCAACAATGAAAAACACCAACAAATACAACAACAACCTCAACATTGAAAAACACCAACAAATTTAACAACAACCTCAACTTTGAAAAACAACAACAACCGCAACATGGAAAAACACCAACAAATTCAACAACAACCTCAACATTGAACAACAACAACCTCAAAATTGAAAAACACTAACAAATTCAACAACTACCTCAACATTTAAACACAACAACAACCTCAACATTGAAAAACACCAACAAATTCAACAATAACCTCAACATTGAAAAACACCAACAAATTTAACAACAACCTCAACTTTGAAAAACAACAACAACCTCAACATTGAAAAACACCAACAAATTCAACAACAACCTCAACATTGAAAAACAACAACAACCTCAACATTGAAAAACACCAACAAATTCAACAACAACCTCAACATTGAAAAACACCAACAAATTTAACAACAACCTCAACTTTGAAAAACAACAACAACCTCAACATGTAAAAAGACCAACAAATTCAACAACAACCTCAACATTGAAAAACAACAACAACCTCAACATTGAAAAACACCAACAAATTCATCAACAACCTCAACAATGAAAAACACCAACAAATTCAACAACAACCTCAACATTGAAAAACACCAACAAATTTAACAACAACCTCAACTTTGAAAAACAACAACAACCTCAACATTGAAAAAGACCAACAAATTCAACAACAACCTCAACATTGAAAAACTACAACAACCTCAACATTGAAAAACACCAACAAATTCAACAACAACCTCAACATTGAAAAAGAACAACAACCTCAACATTGAAAAACAACAACAACCTCAACATTGAAAAACACCAACAAATTCAACAACAACTTCAACATTGAAAAACACCAACAAATTCAACAACAACCTCGAAATTGAAAAACACCAACAAATTCAACAACAACCACAACATTGAAAAACAACAATAACCTCAACATTGAAAAACACCAACAAATTCAACAACAACTTCAACATTGAAAAACACCAACAAATTCAACAACAACCTCGAAATTGAAAAACACCAACAAATTCAACAACAACCTCAACATTGAAAAACAACAATAACCTCAACATTGAAAAACACCAACAAATTCAACAACAACCTCAACATTGAAAAACAACAACAACCTCAACATTGAAAAACACCAACAAATTCAACAAAAGCCTCAACAATGAAAAACACCAACAAATTCAACAACAACCTCAACATTGAAAAACACCAACAAATTTAACAACAACCTCAACTTTGAAATACAACAACAACCTCAAAATTGAAAAACACCAACAAATTCAACAACAACCTCAACATTGAAAAACAACAACAACCTCAACATTGAAAAACACCAACAAATTCAACAACAACCTCAGCAATGAAAAAAACCAACAAATTCAACAACAACCTCAACATTGAAAAACACCAACAAATTTAACAACAACCTCAACTTTGAAAAACAACAACAACCTCAACATGGAAAACACCAACAAATTCAACAACAACCTCAACATTGAAAAACAACAACAACCTCAACATTGAAAAACACCAACAAATTCAACAACAACCTCAACAATGAAAAACACCAACAAATTCAACAACAACCTCAACATTGAAAAACACCAACAAATTTAACAACAACCTCAACTTTGAAAAACAACAACAACCTCAACATGGAAAAACACCAACAAATTCAACAACAACCTCAACATTGAACAACAACAACCTCAAAATTGAAAAACACCAACAAATTCAACAACAACCTCAACATTTAAACACAACAACAACCTCAACATTGAAAAACACCAACAAATTCAACAACAACTTCAACATTGAAAAACACCAACAAATTCAACAACAACCTCAACATTGAAAAAGACCAACAAATTCAACAACAACCTCAACATTGAAAAACTACAACAACCTCAACATTGAGAAACACCAACAAATACAACAACAACCTCAACATTGAAAAACAACAACAACCTCAACAATGAAAAACACCAACAAATTCAACAACAACCTCAACATTGAAAAACACCAACAAATTTAACAACAACCTCAACTTTGAAAAACAACAACAACCTCAACATTGAAAAACGCCAACGAATTCAACAACAACCTCACATTGAAAAACAACAACAACCTCAACATTGAAAAACACCAACAAATTCAACAACAACCTCAACAATGAAAAACACCAACAAATTCAACAACAACCTCAACATTGAAAAACACCAACAAATTTAACAACAACCTCAACTTTGAAAAACAGCAACCTCAACATGTAAAAACACGAACAAATTCAACAACAACCTCAACATTGAAAAACAACAACAACCTCAACATTGAAAAACACCAACAAATTCATCAACAACCTCAACAATGAAAAACACCAACAAATACAACAACAACCTCAACATTGAAAAACACCAACAAATTTAACAACAACCTCAACTTTGAAAAACAACAACAACCGCAACATGGAAAAACACCAACAAATTCAACAACAACCTCAACATTGAACAACAACAACCTCAAAATTGAAAAACACTAACAAATTCAGCAACTACCTCAACATTTAAACACAACAACAACCTCAACATTGAAAAACACCAACAAATTCAACAATAACCTCAACATTGAAAAACACCAACAAATTTAACAACAACCTCAACTTTGAAATACAACAACAACCTCAACATTGAAAAACACCAACAAATTCAACAACAACCTCAACATTGAAAAACAACAACAACCTCAACATTGAAAAACACCAACAAATTCAACAACAACCTCAACATTGAAAAACACCAACAAATTTAACAACAACCTCAACTTTGAAAAACAACAACAACCTCAGCATGTAAAAAGACCAACAAATTCAACAACAACCTCAACATTGAAAAACAACAACAACCTCAACATTGAAAAACACCAACAAATTCATCAACAACCTCAACAATGAAAAACACCAACAAATTCAACAACAACCTCAACATTGAAAAACACCAACAAATTTAACAACAACCTCAACTTTGAAAAACAACAACAACCTCAACATTGAAAAAGACCAACAAATTCAACAACAACCTGAACATTGAAAAACTACAACAACCTCAACATTGAAAAACAACAACAAATTCAACAACAACCTCAACATTGAAAAAGAACAACAACCTCAACATTGAAAAACAACAACAACCTCAACATTGAAAAACACCAACAAATTCAACAACAACTTCAACATTGAAAAACACCAACAAATTCAACAACAACCTCGAAATTGAAAAACACCAACAAATTCAACAACAACCACAACATTGAAAAACAACAATAACCTCAACATTGAAAAACACCAACAAATTCAACAACAAACTCAACATTGAAAAACAACAACAACCTCAACATTGAAAAACACCAACAAATTCAACAACAACCTCAACAATGAAAAACATCAACAAAATCAACAACAACCTCAACATTGAAAAACACCAACAAATTTAACAACAACCTCAACTTTGAAAAACAACAACAACCTCAACATGGAAAAACACCAACAAATTCAACAACAACCTCAACATTGAAAAACAACAACAACCTCAAAATTGAAAAACACCAACAAATTCAACAACAACCTCAACATTTAAAAACAACAACAACCTCAACATTGAAAAACACCAACAAATTCAACAACAACCTCAACATTGAAAAACACAAACAAATTCAACAACAACTTCAACATTGAAAAACACCAACAAATTCAACAACAACCTCAACATTGAAAAACTACAACAACCACAACATTGAATAACACCAACAAATACAGCAACAACCTCAACATTGAAAAACAACAGCAACCTCAACATTGAAAAACACCAACAAATTCAACAACAACCTCAACATTGAAAAACATCAACAAATTCAGCAACAACCTCAACATTGAAAAACAACAACAACCTCAACATTGAAAAACACCAACAAATTCAGCAACAACCTCAACATTGAAAAACAACAACAACCTGAGCATTGAAAAACACGAACAAATTCAACAACAACCTCAACATTGAAAAACACCAACAAATTCAACAACAACCTCAACATTGAAAAACAGCACAAAACTCAACATTGAAAAACACCAACAACTTCAACAACAACCTCAACATTGAAAAACACCAACAAATTAAGCAACAACCTCAACATTGAAAAACAACAACAACCTCAACATTGAAAAACACCAACAAATTCAACAACAACCTCAACATTGAAAAACAACAACAACCTCAACATTGAAAAACACCAACAAATTCAACAACAACCTCAACATTGAAAAACAACAACAACCTCAACATTGAAAAACACCAACAAATTCAACAACTTCAACATTGAAAAACACCAACAAATTCAACAACAACCTCGAAATTGAAAAACACCAACAAATTCAACAACAACCTCAACATTGAAAAACAACAACAACCTCAACATTGAAAAACACCAACAAATTCAACAACAACCTCAACAATGAAAAACACCAACAAATTCAACAACAACCTCAACATTGAAAAACACCAACAAATTTAACAACAACCTCAACTTTGAAAAACAACAACAACCTCAACATGGAAAAACACCAACAAATTCAACAACAACCTCAACATTGAACAACAACAACCTCAAAATTGAAAAACACCAACAAATTCAACAACAACCTCAACATTTAAACACAACAACAACCTCAACATTGAAAAACACCAACAAATTCAACAACAACTTCAACATTGAAAAACACCAACAAATTCAACAACAACCTCAACATTGAAAAAGACCAACAAATTCAACAACAACCTCAACATTGAAAAACTACAACAACCTCAACATTGAGAAACACCAACAAATACAACAACAACCTCAACATTGAAAAACAACAACAACCTCAACAATGAAAAACACCAACAAATTCAACAACAACCTCAACATTGAAAAACACCAACAAATTTAACAACAACCTCAACTTTGAAAAACAACAACAACCTCAACATTGAAAAACGCCAACGAATTCAACAACAACCTCACATTGAAAAACAACAACAACCTCAACATTGAAAAACACCAACAAATTCAACAACAACCTCAACAATGAAAAACACCAACAAATTCAACAACAACCTCAACATTGAAAAACACCAACAAATTTAACAACAACCTCAACTTTGAAAAACAACAACCTCAACATGTAAAAACACGAACAAATTCAACAACAACCTCAACATTGAAAAACAACAACAACCTCAACATTGAAAAACACCAACAAATTCATCAACAACCTCAACAATGAAAAACACCAACAAATACAACAACAACCTCAACATTGAAAAACACCAACAAATTTAACAACAACCTCAACTTTGAAAAACAACAACAACCGCAACATGGAAAAACACCAACAAATTCAACAACAACCTCAACATTGAACAACAACAACCTCAAAATTGAAAAACACTAACAAATTCAGCAACTACCTCAACATTTAAACACAACAACAACCTCAACATTGAAAAACACCAACAAATTCAACAATAACCTCAACATTGAAAAACACCAACAAATTTAACAACAACCTCAACTTTGAAATACAACAACAACCTCAACATTGAAAAACACCAACAAATTCAACAACAACCTCAACATTGAAAAACAACAACAACCTCAACATTGAAAAACACCAACAAATTCAACAACAACCTCAACATTGAAAAACACCAACAAATTTAACAACAACCTCAACTTTGAAAAACAACAACAACCTCAGCATGTAAAAAGACCAACAAATTCAACAACAACCTCAACATTGAAAAACAACAACAACGTCAACATTGAAAAACACCAACAAATTCATCAACAACCTCAACAATGAAAAACACCAACAAATTCAACAACAACCTCAACATTGAAAAACACCAACAAATTTAACAACAACCTCAACTTTGAAAAACAACAACAACCTCAACATTGAAAAAGACCAACAAATTCAACAACAACCTGAACATTGAAAAACTACAACAACCTCAACATTGAAAAACAACAACAAATTCAACAACAACCTCAACATTGAAAAAGAACAACAACCTCAACATTGAAAAACAACAACAACCTCAACATTGAAAAACACCAACAAATTCAACAACAACTTCAACATTGAAAAACACCAACAAATTCAACAACAACCTCGAAATTGAAAAACACCAACAAATTCAACAACAACCACAACATTGAAAAACAACAATAACCTCAACATTGAAAAACACCAACAAATTCAACAACAAGCTCAACATTGAAAAACAACAACAACCTCAACATTGAAAAACACCAACAAATTCAACAACAACCTCAACAATGAAAAACATCAACAAAATCAACAACAACCTCAACATTGAAAAACACCAACAAATTTAACAACAACCTCAACTTTGAAAAACAACAACAACCTCAACATGGAAAAACACCAACAATTTCAACAACAACCTCAACATTGAAAAACAACAACAACCTCAAAATTGAAAAACACCAACAAATTCAACAACAACCTCAACATTTAAAAACAACAACAACCTCAACATTGAAAAACACCAACAAATTCAACAACAACCTCAACATTGAAAAACACAAACAAATTCAACAACAACTTCAACATTGAAAAACACCAACAAATTCAACAACAACCTCAACATTGAAAAACTACAACAACCACAACATTGAATAACACCAACAAATACAGCAACAACCTCAACATTGAAAAACAACAGCAACCTCAACATTGAAAAACACCAACAAATTCAACAACAACCTCAACATTGAAAAACATCAACAAATTCAGCAACAACCTCAACATTGAAAAACAACAACAACCTCAACATTGAAAAACACCAACAAATTCAGCAACAACCTCAACATTGAAAAACAACAACAACCTGAGCATTGAAAAACACGAACAAATTCAACAACAACCTCAACATTGAAAAACACCAACAAATTCAACAACAACCTCAACATTGAAAAACAACACAAACCTCAACATTGAAAAACACCAACAACTTCAACAACAACCTCAACATTGAAAAACACCAACAAATTAAGCAACAACCTCAACATTGAAAAACAACAACAACCTCAACATTGAAAAACACCAACAAATTCAACAACAACCTCAACATTGAAAAACACCAACAAATTCAACGACAAGTTCAACATTGAAAAACACCAACAAATTCATCAACTACCTCGACATTGAAAAACACCAACAAATTCAACAACAACCTCAACATTGAATAACTACAACAACCTCAACATTGAAAAACACCAACAAATACAACAACAACCTCAACATTGAAATACAACAACAACCTCAACATTGAAAAACACCAACAAATTCAACAACAACCTCAACATTGAAATACAACAACAACCTCAACATTGAAAAACAACAACAAATTCAACAACAACTTCAACATTGAAAAACAACAATAACCTCAACATTGAAAAAGACCAACAAATTCAACAACTTCAAGATTGAAAAACACCAACAAATTCAACAACAACCTCAACATTGAAAAACACCAACAAATTCAACAACAACCTCAACAATGAAAAACACCAACAAATTCAACAACAACCTCAACATTGAAAAACACCAACAAATTTAACAACAACCTCAACTTTGAAAAACAACAACAACCTCAACATGGAAAAACACCAACAAATTCAACAACAACCTCAACATTGAAAAACAACAACAACCTCAACATTGAAAAACACCAACAAATTCAACAACAACCTCAGCATTGAAAAACAACAACAACCTCAACATTGAAAAACACCAACAAATTCAACAACAACCTCAACAATGAAAAACACCAACAAATTCAACAACAACCTCAACATTGAAAAACACCAACAAATTTAACAACAACCTCAACTTTGAAAAACAACAACAACCTCAACATGGAAAAACACCAACAAATTCAACAACAACCTCAACATTGAAAAACAACAACAACATCAACATGGAAAAACACCAACAAATTCAACAACAACTTCAACATTGAAAAACACCAACAAATTCATCAACTACCTCGACATTGAAAAACACCAACAAATTCAACAACAACCTCAACATTGAATAACTACAACAACCTCAACATTGAAAAACACCAGCAAATACAACAACAACCTCAACATTGAAAAACAACAACAACCTCAACACTGAAAAACACCAACAAGTTCAACAACAACCTCAACATTGGAAAACAACAACAACCTCAAAATTGAAAAACACCAACAAATTCAACAACAACCTCAACAATGAAAAACACCAACAAATTCAACAACAACCTCAACATTGAAAAACACCAACAAATTTAACAACAACCTCAACTTTGAAAAACAACAACAACCTCAACATGGAAAAACACCAACAAATTCAACAACAACCTCAACATTGAAAAACAACAACAACCTCAAAATTGAAAAACACCAACAAATTCAACAACAACCTCAACATTTAAAAACAACAACAACCTCAACATTGAAAAACACCAACAAATTCAACAACAACCTCAACATTGAAAAACACCAACAAATTCAACAACAACTTCAACATTGAAAAACACCAACAAATTCAACAACAACCTCAACATTGAAAAACACCAACAAATTCAACAACAACCTCAACATTGAAAAACTACAACAACCTCAACATTGAGAATCACCAACAAATACAACAACAACCTCAACATTGAAAAACAACAACAACCTCAACATTGAAAAACACAAACAAATTCAACAACAACCTCAACATTGAAAAACAACAACAACCTCAACATTGAAAAACAACAACAACCTCAACATTGAAAAACACCAACAAATTCAACAACAACCTCAACATTGAAAAACAACAACAACCTCAACATTGAAAAACACCAACAAATTCAACAACAACTTCAACATTGAAAAACACCAACAAATTCAACAACAACCTCGAAATTGAAAAACACAAACAAATTCAACAACAACCTCAACATTGAAAAACAACAATAACCTCAACATTGAAAAACACCAACAAATTCAACAACAGCCTCAACAATGAAAAACACCAACAAATTCAACAACAACCTCAACATTGAAAAACACCAACAAATTTAACAACAACCTCAACTTTGAAATACAACAACAACCTCAAAATTGAAAAACACCAACAAATTCAACAACAACCTCAACATTGAAAAACAACAACAACCTCAACATTGAAAAACACCAACAAATTCAACAACAACCTCAACAATGAAAAACACCAACAAATTCAACAACAACCTCAACATTGAAAAACACCAACAAATTTAACAACAACCTCAACTTTGAAAAACAACAACAACTTCAACATGGAAAAACACCAACAAATTCAACAACAACCTCAACATTGAAAAACAACAACAACCTCAACATTGAAAAACACCAACAATTTCAACAACAACCTCAACATTGAAAAACAACAACAACCTCAACATTGAAAAACACCAACAAATTCAACAACAACCTCAACAATGAAAAACACCAACAAATTCAACAACAACCTCAACATTGAAAAACACCAACAGATTTAACAACGACCTCAACTTTGAAAAACAACAACAACCTCAACATGGAAAAACACCAACAAATTCAACAACAACCTCAACACTGAACAACAACAACCTCAAAATTGAAAAACACCAACAAATTCAACAACAACCTCAACATTTAAACACAACAACAACCTCAACATTGAAAAACACCAACAAATTCAACAACAACCTCAACATTGAAAAACACCAACAAATTCAACAACAACTTCAACATTGAAAAACACCAACAAATTCAACAACAACCTCAACATTGAAAAAGACCAACAAATTCAACAACAACCTCAACATTGAAAAACTACAACAACCTCAACATTGAGAAACACCAACAAATACAACAACAACCTCAACATTGAAAAACAACAACAACCTCAACAATGAAAAATACCAACAAATTCAACAACAACCTCAACATTGAAAAACACCAACAAATTTAACAACAACCTCAACTTTGAAAAACAACAACAACCTCAACATTGAAAAACATCAACAAATTCAACAACAACCTCAACATTGAAAAACAACAACAACCTCAACATTGAAAAACACCAACAAATTCAACAACAACCTCAACAATGAAAAACACCAACAAATTCAACAACAACCTCAACATTGAAAAACACCAACAAATTTAACAACAACCTCATCTTTGAAAAACAACAACAACCTCAACATGTAAAAACAGCAACAAATTCAACAACAACCTCAACATTGAAAAACAACAACAACCTCAACATTGAAAAACACCAACAAATTCATCAACAACCTCAACAATGAAAAACACCAACAAATTCAACAACAACCTCAACATTGAAAAACAACAATAACCTCAACATTGAAAAACACCAACAAATTCAACAACAACCTCAACATTGAAAAACAACAACAACCTCAACATTGAAAAACACCAACAAATTCAACAACAGCCTCAACAATGAAAAACACCAACAAATTCAACAACAACCTGAACATTGAAAAACACCAACAAATTTAACAACAACCTCAACTTTGAAATACAACAACAACCTCAAAATTGAAAAACACCAACAAATTCAACAACAACCTCAACATTGAAAAACAACAACACCCTCAACATTGAAAAACACCAACAAATTCAACAACAACCTCAACAATGAAAAACACCAACAAATTCAACAACAACCTCAACATTGAAAAACACCAACAAATTTAACAACAACCTCAACTTTGAAAAACAACAACAACCTCAACACGGAAAAACACCAACAAATTCAACAACAACCTCAACATTGAAAAACACCAACAAATTCAACAACAACTTCAACATTGAAAAACACCAACAAATTCAACAACAACCTCAACATTGAAAAACACCAACAAATTCAACAACAACCTCATCATTGAAAAACTGCAACAACCTCAACATTGAGAATCACCAACAAATACAACAACAACCTCAACATTGAGAAACAACAACAACCTCAACATTGAAAAACACCAACAAATTCAACAACAACCTCAACATTGAAAAACAACAACAACCTCAACATTGAAAAACAACAACAACCTCAACATTGAAAAACACCAACAAATTCAACAACAACTTCAACATTGAAAAACACCAACAAATTCAACAACAACCTCGAAATTGAAAAACACCAACAAATTCAACAACAACCTCAACATTGAAAAACAACAATAACCTCAACATTGAAAAACACCAACAAATTCAACAACAGCCTCAACAATGAAAAACACCAACAAATTCAACAACAACCTCAACATTGAAAAACACCAACAAATTTAACAACAACCTCAACTTTGAAATACAACAACAACCTCAAAATTGAAAAACACCAACAAATTCAACAACAACCTCAACATTGAAAAAAAACAACAACCTCAACATTGAAAAACACCAACAAATTCAACAACAACCTCAACAATGAAAAACACCAACAAATTCAACAACAACCTCAACATTGAAAAACACCAACAAATTTAACAACAACCTCAACTTTGAAATACAACAACAACCTCAACATGGAAAAACACCAACAAATTCAACAACAACCTCAACATTGAAAAACAACAACAACCTGAACATTGAAAAACACCAACAATTTCAACAACAACCTCAACATTGAAAAACAACAACAACCTCAACATTGAAAAACACCAACAAATTCAACAACAACCTCAACAATGAAAAACACCAACAAATTCAACAACAACCTCAACATTGAAAAACACCAACAAATTCAACAACAACCTCAACATTGAAAAACACCAACAAATTCAACAACAACCTCAACATTGAAAAACTACAACAACCGCAACATTGAGAATCACCAACAAATACAACAACAACCTCAACATTGAAAAACAACAACAACCTCAACATTGAAAAACACCAACAAATTCAACAACAACCTCAACATTGAAAAACAACAACAACCTCAACATTGAAAAACAACAACAACCTCAACATTGAAAAACACCAACAAATTCAACAACAACCTCAACATTGAAAAACAACAACAACCTCAACATTGAAAAACACCAACAAATTCAACAACAACTTCAACATTGAAAAACACCAACAAATTCAACAACAACCTCGAAATTGAAAAACACCAACAAATTCAACAACAACCTCAACATTGAAAAACAACAATAACCTCAACATTGAAAAACACCAACAAATTCAACAACAGCCTCAACAATGAAAAACACCAACAAATTCAACAACAACCTCAACATTGAAAAACACCAACAAATTTAACAACAACCTCAACTTTGAAATACAACAACAACCTCAAAATTGAAAAACACCAACAAATTCAACAACAACCTCAACATTGAAAAACAACAACAACCTCAACATTGAAAAACACCAACAAATTCAACAACAACCTCAACAATGAAAAACACCAACAAATTCAACAACAACCTCAACATTGAAAAACACCAACAAATTTAACAACAACCTCAACTTTGAAAAACAACAACAACCTCAACATGGAAAAACACCAACAAATTCAACAACAACCTCAACATTGAAAAACAACAACAACCTCAACATTGAAAAACACCAACAATTTCAACAACAACCTCAACATTGAAAAACAACAACAACCTCAACATTGAAAAACACCAACAAATTCAACAACAACCTCAACAATGAAAAACACCAACAAATTCAACAACAACCTCAACATTGAAAAACACCAACAAATTTAACAACAACCTCAACTTTGAAAAACAACAACAACCTCAACATGGAAAAACACCAACAAATTCAACAACAACCTCAACATTGAACAACAACAACCTCAAAATTGAAAAACACCAACAAATTCAACAACAACCTCAACATTTAAACACAACAACAACCTCAACATTGAAAAACACCAACAAATTCAACAACAACCTCAACATTGAAAAACACCAACAAATTCAACAGCAACTTCAACATTGAAAAACACCAACAAATTCAACAACAACCTCAACATTGAAAAACTACAACAACCTCAACATTGAGAAACACCAACAAATACAACAACAACCTCAACATTGAAAAACAACAACAACCTCAACAATGAAAAACACCAACAAATTCAACAACAACCTCAACATTGAAAAACACCAACAAATTTAACAACAACCTCAACTTTGAAAAACAACAACAACCTCAACATTGAAAAACATCAACAAATTCAACAACAACCTCAACATTGAAAAACAACAACAACCTCAACATTGAAAAACACCAACAAATTCAACAACAACCTCAACAATGAAAAACACCAACAAATTCAACAACAACCTCAACATTGAAAAACACCAACAAATTTAACAACAACCTCAACTTTGAAAAACAACAACAACCTCAACATGTAAAAACACCAACAAATTCAACAACAACCTCAACATTGAAAAACAACAACAACCTCAACATTGAAAAACACCAACAAATTCATCAACAACCTCAACAATGAAAAACACCAACAAATTCAACAACAACCTCAACATTGAAAAACAACAATAACCTCAACATTGAAAAACACCAACAAATTCAACAACAACCTCAACATTGAAAAACAACAACAACCTCAACATTGAAAAACACCAACAAATTCAACAACAGCCTCAACAATGAAAAACACCAACAAATTCAACAACAACCTGAACATTGAAAAACACCAACAAGTTTAACAACAACCTCAACTTTGAAATACAACAACAACCTCAAAATTGAAAAACACCAACAAATTCAACAACAACCTCAACAATGAAAAACACCAACAAATTCAACAACAACCTCAACATTGAAAAACACCAACAAATTTAACAACAACCTCAACTTTGAAAAACAACAACAACCTCAACATGGAAAAACACCAACAAATTCAACAACAACCTCAACATTGAAAAACAACAACAACCTCAACATTGAAAAACACCAACAATTTCAACAACAACCTCAACATTGAAAAACAACAACAACCTCAACATTGAAAAACACCAACAAATTCAATAACAACCTCAACAATGAAAAACACCAACAAATTCAACAACAACCTCAACATTGAAAAACACCAACAAATTTAACAACAACCTCAACTTTGAAAAACAACAACAACCTCAACATTGAAAAACACCAACAAATTCAACAACAACCTGAACATTGAAAAAGACCAACAAATTCAACAACAACATCAACATTGAAAAACTACAACAACCTCAACATTGAGAAACACCAACAAATACAACAACAACCTCAACATTGAAAAACAACAACAACCTCAACATTGAAAAACACCAACAATTTCAACAACAACCTCAACATTGAAAAACAACAACAACCTCAACATTGAAAAACACCAACAAATTCAACAACAACCTCAACAATGAAAAACACCAACAAATTCAACAACAACCTCGAAATTGAAAAACACCAACAAATTCAACAACAACCTCAACATTGAAAAACAACAACAACCTCAACATTGAAAAACACCAACAAATTCAACAACAACCTCAACTTTGAAAAACAACAACAACCTCAACATGGAAAAACACCAACAAATTCAACAACAACCTCAACATTGAAAAACAACAACAACCTCAACATTGAAAAACACCAACAATTTCAACAACAACCTCAACATTGAAAAACAACAACAACCTCAACATTGAAAAACACCAACAAATTCAACAACAACCTCAACAATGAAAAACACCAACAAATTCAACAACAACCTCAACATTGAAAAACACCAACAAATTTAACAACAACCTCAACTTTGAAAAACAACAACAACCTCAACATTGAAAAACACCAACAAATTCAACAACAACCTGAACATTGAAAAAGACCAACAAATTCAACAACAACATCAACATTGAAAAACTACAACAACCTCAACATTGAGAAACACCAACAAATACAACAACAACCTCAACATTGAAAAACAACAACAACCTCAACAATGAAAAACACCAACAAATTCAACAACAACCTCAACATTGAAAAACACTAACAAATTTAACAACAACCACAACTTTGAAAAACAACAACAACCTCAACATTGAAAAACACCAACAAATTCAACAACAACCTCAACATTGAAAAACAACAAGAACCTCAACATTGAAAAACACCAACAAATTCAACAACAACCTCAACAATGAAAAACACCAACAAATTCAACAACAACCTCAACATTGAAAAACACCAACAAATTTAACAACAACCTCAACTTTGAAAAACAACAACAACCTCAACATGTAAAAACACCAACAAATTCAACAACAACCTCAACATTGAAAAACAACAACAACCTCAACATTGAAAAACACCAACAAATTCATCAACAACCTCAACAATGAAAAACACCAACAAATTCAACAACAACCTCAACATTGAAAAACAGCAACAAATTTAACAACAACCTCAACTTTGAAAAACAACAACAACCGCAACATGGAAAAACACCAACAAATTCAACAACAACCTCAACATTGAGCAACAACAACCGCAAAATTGAAAAACACTAACAAATTCAACAACAACCTCAACATTTAAACACAACAACAACCTCAACATTGAAAAAAACCAACAAATTCAACAACAACCTCAACATTGAAAAACACCAACAAATTTAACAACAACCTCAACTTTGAAAAACAACAACAACCTCAACATTGAAAAACACCAACAAATTCAACAACAACCTCAACATTGAAAAACAACAACAACCTCAACATTGAAAAACACCAACAAATTCAACAACAACCTCAACATTGAAAAACACCAACAAATTTAACAACCACCTCAACTTTGAAAAACAACAACAACCTCAACATCGAGAAAGACCAACAAATTCAACAACAACCTCAACATTGAAAAACTACAACAACCTCAACATTGAAAAACACCAACAAATTCAACAACAACCTCAACATTGAAAAAGAACAACAACCTCAACATTGAAAAACACCAACAAATTCAACAACAACTTCAACATTGAAAAACACCAACAAATTCAACAACAACCTCGAAATTGAAAAACACCAACAAATTCAACAGCAACCTCAACATTGAAAAACAACAATAACCTCAACATTGAAAAACACCAACAAATTCAACAACAAGCTCAACATTGAAAAACAACAACAACCTCAACATTGAAAAACACCAACAAATTCAACAACAACCTCAACAATGAAAAACATCAACAAAATCAACAACAACCTCAACATTGAAAAACACCAACAAATTTAACAACAACCTCAACTTTGAAAAACAACAACAACCTCAACATGGAAAAACACCAACAAATTCAACAACAACCTCAACATTGAAAAACAACAACAACCTCAACATGGAAAAACACCAACAAATTCAACAACAACCTCAACATTTAAAAACAACAACAACCTCAACATTGAAAAACACCAACAAATTCAACAACAACCTCAACATTGAAAAACACAAACAAATTCAACAACAACTTCAACATTGAAAAACACCAACAAATTCAACAACAACCTCAACATTGAAAAACTACAACAACCACAACATTGAAAAACACCAACAAATACAGCAACAACCTCAACATTGAAAAACAACAACAACCTCAACATTGAAAAACACCAACAAATTCAACAACAACCTCAACATTGAAAAACACCAACAAATTCAGCAACAACCTCAACATTGAAAAACAACAACAACCTCAACATTGAAAAACACCAACAAATTCAGCAACAACCTCAACATTGAAAAACAACAACAACCTGAGCATTGAAAAACACCAACAAATTCAACAACAACCTCAACATTGAAAAACACCAACAAATTCAACAACAACCTCAACATTGAAAAACAACACAAACCTCAACATTGAAAAACACCAACAAATTCAACAACAACCTCAACATTGAAAAACACCAACAAATTAAGCAACAACCTCAACATTGAAAAACAACAACAACCTCAACATTGAAAAACACCAACAAATTCAACAACAACCTCAACATTGAAAAACAACAACAACCTCAACATTGAAAAACACCAACAAATTCAACAACAACCTCAACTTTGAAAAACAACAACAACCTCAACATTGAAAAACACCAACAAATTCAACAACAACCTCAACAATGAAAAACACCAACAAATTCAACAACAACCTCAACATTGAAAAACACCAACAAATTTAACAACAATCTCAACTTTGAAAAACAACAACAACCTCAACATTGAAAAACACCAACAAATTCAACAACAACCTGAACATTGAAAAAGACCAACAAATTCAACAACAACATCAACATTGAAAAACTACAACAACCTCAACATTGAGAAACACCAACAAATACAACAACAACCTCAACATTGAAAAACAACAACAACCTCAACAATGAAAAACACCAACAAATTCAACAACAACCTCAACATTGAAAAACACCAACAAATTTAACAACAACCACAACTTTGAAAAACAACAACAACCTCAACATTGAAAAACACCAACAAATTCAACAACAACCTCAACATTGAAAAACAACAACAACCTCAACATTGAAAAACACCAACAAATTCAACAACAACCTCAACAATGAAAAACACCAACAAATTCAACAACAACCTCAACATTGAAAAACACCAACAAATTTAACAATAACCTCAACTTTGAAAAACAACAACAACCTCAACATGTAAAAACACCAACAAATTCAACAACAACCTCAACATTGAAAAACAACAACAACCTCAACATTGAAAAACACCAACAAATTCATCAACAACCTCAACAATGAAAAACACCAACAAATTCAACAACAACCTCAACATTGAAAAACACCAACAAATTTAACAACAAACTCAACTTTGAAAAACAACAACAACCGCAACATGGAAAAACACCAACAAATTCAACAACAACCTCAACATTGAACAACAACAACCGCAAAATTGAAAAACACTAACAAATTCAACAACAACCTAAACATTTAAACACAACAACAACCTCAACATTGAAAAACACCAACAAATTCAACAACAACCTCAACATTGAAAAACACCAACAAATTTAACAACAACCTCAACTATGAAAAACAACAACAACCTCAACATTGAAAAACACCAACAAATTCAACAACAACCTCAACATTGAAAAACAACAACAACCTCAACATTGAAAAACACCAACAAATTCAACAACAACCTCAACATTGAAAAACACCAACAAATTTAACAACAACCTCAACTTTGAAAAACAACAACAACCTCAACATGTAAAAACACCAACAAATTCAACAACAACCTCAACATTGAAAAACAACAACAACCTCAACATTGAAAAACACCAACAAATTCATTAACAACCTCAACAATGAAAAACACCAACAAATTCAACAACAACCTCAACTTTGAAAAACAACAACAACCTCAACATTGAAAAAGACCAACAACCTCAACATTGAAAAACACCAACAAATTCAACAAGAACCTCAACATTGAATAAGAACAACAACCTCAACATTGAAAAACAACAACAACCTCAACATTGAAAAACACCAACAAATTCAACAACAACTTCAACATTGAAAAACACCAACAAATTCAACAACAACCTCGAAATTGAAAAACACCAACAAATTCAACAGCAACCTCAACATTGAAAAACAACAATAACCTCAACATTGAAAAACACCAACAAATTCAACAACAAGCTCAACATTGAAAAACAACAACAACCTCAACATTGAAAAACACCAACAAATTCAACAACAACCTCAACAATGAAAAACATCAACAAAATCAACAACAACCTCAACATTGAAAAACACCAACAAAATCAACAACAACCTCAACATTGAAAAACACCAACAAATTTAACAACAACCTCAACTTACAAATTCAACAACAACCTCAACATTGAAAAACACAAATTCAACAACAACTTCAACATTGAAAAACACCAACAAATTCAACAACAACCTCAACATTGAAAAACTACAACAACCACAACATTGAAAAACAACAACAAATACAGCAACAACCTCAACATTGTAAAACAACAACAACCTCAACATTGAAAAACACCAACAAATTCAACAACAACCTCAACATTGAAAAACACCAACAAATTCAGCAACAACCTCAACATTGAAAAACAACAACAACCTCAACATTGAAAAACACCAACAAATTCAGCAACAACCTCAACATTGAAAAACAACAACAACCTGAGCATTGAAAAACACGAACAAATTCAACAACAACCTCAACATTGAAAAACACCAACAAATTCAACAACAACCTCAACATTGAAAAACAACACAAACCTCAACATTGAAAAACACCAACAAATTCAACAACAACCTCAACATTGAAAAACACCAACAAATTAAGCAACAACCTCAACATTGAAAAACAACACAAACCTCAACATTGAAAAACACCAACAAATTCAACAACAACCTCAACATTGAAAAACACCAACAAATTAAGCAACAACCTCAACATTGAAAAACAACAACAACCTCAACATTGAAAACCACCAACAAATTCAACAACAACCTCAACATTGAAAAACAACAACAACCTCAACATTGAAAAACACCAACAAATTCAACAACAACCTCAACTTTGAAAAACAACAACAACCTCAACATTGAAAAACACCAACAAATTCAACAACAACCTCAACAATGAAAAACACCAACAAATTCAACAACAACCTCAACATTGAAAAACACCAACAAATTTAACAACAATCTCAACTTTGAAAAACAACAACAACCTCAACATTGAAAAACACCAACAAATTCAACAACAACCTGAACATTGAAAAAGACCAACAAATTCAACAACAACATCAACATTGAAAAACTACAACAACCTCAACATTGAGAAACACCAACAAATACAACAACAACCTCAACATTGAAAAACAACAACAACCTCAACAATGAAAAACACCAACAAATTCAACAACAACCTCAACATTGAAAAACACCAACAAATTTAACAACAACCACAACTTTGAAAAACAACAACAACCTCAACATTGAAAAACACCAACAAATTCAACAACAACCTCAACATTGAAAAACAACAACAACCTCAACATTGAAAAACACCAACAAATTCAACAACAACCTCAACAATGAAAAACACCAACAAATTCAACAACAACCTCAACATTGAAAAACACCAACAAATTTAACAACAACCTCAACTTTGAAAAACAACAACAACCTCAACATGTAAAAACACCAACAAATTCAACAACAACCTCAACATTGAAAAACAACAACAACCTCAACATTGAAAAACACCAACAAATTCATCAACAACCTCAACAATGAAAAACACCAACAAATTCAACAACAACCTCAACATTGAAAAACACCAACAAATTTAACAACAAACTCAACTTTGAAAAACAACAACAACCGCAACATGGAAAAACACCAACAAATTCAACAACAACCTCAACATTGAACAACAACAACCGCAAAATTGAAAAACACTAACAAATTCAATAACAACCTAAACATTTAAACACAACAACAACCTCAACATTGAAAAACACCAACAAATTCAACAACAACCTCAACATTGAAAAACACCAACAAATTTAACAACAACCTCAACTTTGAAAAACAACAACAACCTCAACATTGAAAAACACCAACAAATTCAACAACAACCTCAACATTGAAAAACAACAACAACCTCAACATTGAAAAACACCAACAAATTCAACAACAACCTCAACATTGAAAAACACCAACAAATTTAACAACAACCTCAACTTTGAAAAACAACAACAACCTCAACATGTAAAAACACCAACAAATTCAACAACAACCTCAACATTGAAAAACAACAACAACCTCAACATTGAAAAACACCAACAAATTCATTAACAACCTCAACAATGAAAAACACCAACAAATTCAACAACAACCTCAACTTTGAAAAACAACAACAACCTCAACATTGAAAAAGACCAACAACCTCAACATTGAAAAACACCAACAAATTCAACAAGAACCTCAACATTGAATAAGAACAACAACCTCAACATTGAAAAACAACAACAACCTCAACATTGAAAAACACCAACAAATTCAACAACAACTTCAACATTGAAAAACACCAACAAATTCAACAACAACCTCGAAATTGAAAAACACCAACAAATTCAACAGCAACCTCAACATTGAAAAACACCAACAAATTCAACAACAACCTCAACATTGAAAAACTACAACAACCACAACATTGAAAAACACCAACAAATACAGCAACAACCTCAACATTGAAAAACAACAACAACCTCAACATTGAAAAACACCAACAAATTCAACAACAACCTCAACATTGAAAAACACCAACAAATTCAGCAACAACCTCAACATTGAAAAACAACAACAACCTCAACATTGAAAAACACCAACAAATTCAGCAACAACCTCAACATTGAAAAACAACAACAACCTGAGCATTGAAAAACACGAACAAATTCAACAACAACCTCAACATTGAAAAACACCAACAAATTCAACAATAACCTCAACTTTGAAAAACAACAACAACCTCAACATGTAAAAACACCAACAAATTCAACAACAACCTCAACATTGAAAAACAACAACAACCTCAACATTGAAAAACACCAACAAATTCATCAACAACCTCAACAATGAAAAACACCAACAAATTCAACAACAACCTCAACATTGAAAAACACCAACAAATTTAACAACAAACTCAACTTTGAAAAACAACAACAACCGCAACATGGAAAAACACCAACAAATTCAACAACAACCTCAACATTGAACAACAACAACCGCAAAATTGAAAAACACTAACAAATTCAACAACAACCTAAACATTTAAACACAACAACAACCTCAACATTGAAAAACACCAACAAATTCAACAACAACCTCAACATTGAAAAACACCAACAAATTTAACAACAACCTCAACTATGAAAAACAACAACAACCTCAACATTGAAAAACACCAACAAATTCAACAACAACCTCAACATTGAAAAACAACAACAACCTCAACATTGAAAAACACCAACAAATTCAACAACAACCTCAACATTGAAAAACACCAACAAATTTAACAACAACCTCAACTTTGAAAAACAACAACAACCTCAACATGTAAAAACACCAACAAATTCAACAACAACCTCAACATTGAAAAACAACAACAACCTCAACATTGAAAAACACCAACAAATTCATTAACAACCTCAACAATGAAAAACACCAACAAATTCAACAACAACCTCAACTTTGAAAAACAACAACAACCTCAACATTGAAAAAGACCAACAACCTCAACATTGAAAAACACCAACAAATTCAACAAGAACCTCAACATTGAATAAGAACAACAACCTCAACATTGAAAAACAACAACAACCTCAACATTGAAAAACACCAACAAATTCAACAACAACTTCAACATTGAAAAACACCAACAAATTCAACAACAACCTCGAAATTGAAAAACACCAACAAATTCAACAGCAACCTCAACATTGAAAAACAACAATAACCTCAACATTGAAAAACACCAACAAATTCAACAACAAGCTCAACATTGAAAAACAACAACAACCTCAACATTGAAAAACACCAACAAATTCAACAACAACCTCAACAATGAAAAACATCAACAAAATCAACAACAACCTCAACATTGAAAAACACCAACAAAATCAACAACAACCTCAACATTGAAAAACACCAACAAATTTAACAACAACCTCAACTTACAAATTCAACAACAACCTCAACATTGAAAAACACAAACAAATTCAACAACAACTTCAACATTGAAAAACACCAACAAATTCAACAACAACCTCAACATTGAAAAACTACAACAACCACAACATTGAAAAACAACAACAAATACAGCAACAACCTCAACATTGTAAAACAACAACAACCTCAACATTGAAAAACACCAACAAATTCAACAACAACCTCAACATTGAAAAACACCAACAAATTCAGCAACAACCTCAACATTGAAAAACAACAACAACCTCAACATTGAAAAACACCAACAAATTCAGCAACAACCTCAACATTGAAAAACAACAACAACCTGAGCATTGAAAAACACGAACAAATTCAACAACAACCTCAACATTGAAAAACACCAACAAATTCAACAACAACCTCAACATTGAAAAACAACACAAACCTCAACATTGAAAAACACCAACAAATTCAACAACAACCTCAACATTGAAAAACACCAACAAATTAAGCAACAACCTCAACATTGAAAAACAACACAAACCTCAACATTGAAAAACACCAACAAATTCAACAACAACCTCAACATTGAAAAACACCAACAAATTAAGCAACAACCTCAACATTGAAAAACAACAACAACCTCAACATTGAAAAACACCAACAAATTCAACAACAACCTCAACATTGAAAAACAACAACAACCTCAACATTGAAAAACACCAACAAATTCAACAACAACCTCAACTTTGAAAAAGAACAACAACCTCAACATTGAAAAACACCAACAAATTCAACAACAACCTCAACAATGAAAAACACCAACAAATTCAACAACAACCTCAACATTGAAAAACACCAACAAATTTAACAACAATCTCAACTTTGAAAAACAACAACAACCTCAACATTGAAAAACACCAACAAATTCAACAACAACCTGAACATTGAAAAAGACCAACAAATTCAACAACAACATCAACATTGAAAAACTACAACAACCTCAACATTGAGAAACACCAACAAATACAACAACAACCTCAACATTGAAAAACAACAACAACCTCAACAATGAAAAACACCAACAAATTCAACAACAACCTCAACATTGAAAAACACCAACAAATTTAACAACAACCACAACTTTGAAAAACAACAACAACCTCAACATTGAAAAACACCAACAAATTCAACAACAACCTCAACATTGAAAAACAACAACAACCTCAACATTGAAAAACACCAACAAATTCAACAACAACCTCAACAATGAAAAACACCAACAAATTCAACAACAACCTCAACATTGAAAAACACCAACAAATTTAACAACAACCTCAACTTTGAAAAACAACAACAACCTCAACATGTAAAAACACCAACAAATTCAACAACAACCTCAACATTGAAAAACAACAACAACCTCAACATTGAAAAACACCAACAAATTCATCAACAACCTCAACAATGAAAAACACCAACAAATTCAACAACAACCTCAACATTGAAAAACACCAACAAATTTAACAACAAACTCAACTTTGAAAAACAACAACAACCGCAACATGGAAAAACACCAACAAATTCAACAACAACCTCAACATTGAACAACAACAACCGCAAAATTGAAAAACACTAACAAATTCAACAACAACCTAAACATTTAAACACAACAACAACCTCAACATTGAAAAACACCAACAAATTCAACAACAACCTCAACATTGAAAAACACCAACAAATTTAACAACAACCTCAACTTTGAAAAACAACAACAACCTCAACATTGAAAAACACCAACAAATTCAACAACAACCTCAACATTGAAAAACAACAACAACCTCAACATTGAAAAACACCAACAAATTCAACAACAACCTCAACATTGAAAAACACCAACAAATTTAACAACAACCTCAACTTTGAAAAACAACAACAACCTCAACATGTAAAAACACCAACAAATTCAACAACAACCTCAACATTGAAAAACAACAACAACCTCAACATTGAAAAACACCAACAAATTCATTAACAACCTCAACAATGAAAAACACCAACAAATTCAACAACAACCTCAACTTTGAAAAACAACAACAACCTCAACATTGAAAAAGACCAACAACCTCAACATTGAAAAACACCAACAAATTCAACAAGAACCTCAACATTGAATAAGAACAACAACCTCAACATTGAAAAACAACAACAACCTCAACATTGAAAAACACCAACAAATTCAACAACAACTTCAACATTGAAAAACACCAACAAATTCAACAACAACCTCGAAATTGAAAAACACCAACAAATTCAACAGCAACCTCAACATTGAAAAACAACAATAACCTCAACATTGAAAAACACCAACAAATTCAACAACAAGCTCAACATTGAAAAACAACAACAACCTCAACATTGAAAAACACCAACAAATTCAACAACAACCTCAACAATGAAAAACATCAACAAAATCAACAACAACCTCAACATTGAAAAACACCAACAAAATCAACAACAACCTCAACATTGAAAAACACCAACAAATTTAACAACAACCTCAACTTACAAATTCAACAACAACCTCAACATTGAAAAACACAAACAAATTCAACAACAACTTCAACATTGAAAAACACCAACAAATTCAACAACAACCTCAACATTGAAAAACTACAACAACCACAACATTGAAAAACAACAACAAATACAGCAACAACCTCAACATTGTAAAACAACAACAACCTCAACATTGAAAAACACCAACAAATTCAACAACAACCTCAACATTGAAAAACACCAACAAATTCAGCAACAACCTCAACATTGAAAAACAACAACAACCTCAACATTGAAAAACACCAACAAATTCAGCAACAACCTCAACATTGAAAAACAACAACAACCTGAGCATTGAAAAACACGAACAAATTCAACAACAACCTCAACATTGAAAAACACCAACAAATTCAACAACAACCTCAACATTGAAAAACAACACAAACCTCAACATTGAAAAACACCAACAAATTCAACAACAACCTCAACATTGAAAAACACCAACAAATTAAGCAACAACCTCAACATTGAAAAACAACAACAACCTCAACATTGAAAAACACCAACAAATTCAACAACAACCTCAACATTGAAAAACAACAACAACCTCAACATTGAAAAACACCAACAAATTCAACAACAACCTCAACTTTGAAAAACAACAACAACCTCAACATTGAAAAACACCAACAAATTCAACAACTTCAACATTGAAAAACACCAACAAATTCAACAACAACCTCGAAATTGAAAAACACCAACAAATTCAACAACAACCTCAACATTGAAAAACAACAACAACCTCAACATTGAAAAACACCAACGAATTCAACAACAACCTCAACATTGAAAAACAACAACAACCTCAACATTGAAAAACACCAACAAATTCAACAACAGCCTCAACAATGAAAAACACCAGCAAATTCAACAACAACCTCAACATTGAAAAACACCAACAAATTTAACAACAACCTCAACTTTGAAAAACAATAACAACCTCAACATGGAAAAACATCAACAAATTCAACAACAACCACAACATTGAAAAACAACAACAACCTCAAATTTGCAAAACACCAACAAATTCAACAACAACCTCAACATTTAATAACAACAACAACCTCAACATTGAAAAACACCAACAAATTCAACAACAACCTCAACATTGAAAAACACCAACAAATTCAACAACAACTTCATCATTGAAAAACACCAACAAATTCAACAACTACCTCGACATTGAAAAACACCAACAAATTCAACAACAACCTCAACATTGAATAACTACAACAACCTCAACATTGAAAAACACCAACAAATACAACAACAACCGCAACATTGAAAAACAACAACAACCTCAACATTGAAAAACACCAACAAATTCAACAACAACCTCAACACTGAAAAACAACAACAACCTCAACGTTGAAAAACAACAACAAATTCAACAACAACTTCAACATTGAAAAACACCAACAAATTCAACAACAACCTCAACATTGAAAAACAACAACAACCTCAACATTGAAAAACACCAACAAATTCAACAACAACCTCAACATTGAAAAACAACAACAACCTCAACATTGAAAAACACCAACAAATTCAACAACAACTTCATCATTGAAAAACACCAACAAATTCAACAACTACCTCGACATTGAAAAACACCAACAAATTCAACAACAACCTCAACATTGAATAACTACAACAACCTCAACATTGAAAAACACCAACAAATACAACAACAACCTCAACATTGAAAAACAACAACAACCTCAACATTGAAAAACACCAACAAATTCAACAACAACCTCAACACTGAAAAACAACAACAACCTCAACGTTGAAAAACAACAACAAATTCAACAACAACTTCAACATTGAAAAACACCAACAAATTCAACAACAACCTCAACATTGAAAAACAACAACAACCTCAACATTGAAAAACACCAACAAATTCAACAACAACCTCAACATTGAAAAACAACAACAACCTCAACATTGAAAAACACCAACAAATTCAACAACAACCTCAACAATGAAAAACACCAACAAATTCAACAACAACCTCAACATTGAAAAACACCAACAAATTTAACAACAAACTCAACTTTGAAAAACAACAACAACCTCAACATGGAAAAACACCAACAAATTCAACAACAACCTCAACATTGAAAAACAACAACAACCTCAACATTGAAAAACACCAACAAATTCAACAACAACCTCAACATTGAAAAACAACAACAACCTCAACATTGAAAAACACCAACAAATTCAACAACAACCTCAACATTGAAAAACACCAACAAATTTAACAACAACCTCAACTTTGAAAAACAACAACAACCTCAACATGGAAAAACACCAACAAATTCAACAACAACCTCAACATTGAAAAACAACAACAACCTCAACATGGAAAAACACCAACAAATTGAACAACAACCTCAACATTGAAAAACAACAACAACCTCAAATTTGCAAAACACCAACAAATTCTTCAACAACCTCAACATTTAAAAACAACAACAACCTCAACATTGAAAAACACCAACAAATTCAACAACAACCTCAACATTGAAAAACACCAACAAATTCAACGACAACTTCAACATTGAAAAACACCAACAAATTCATCAAGTACCTCGACATTGAAAAACACCAACAAATTCAACAACAACCTCAACATTGAATAACTACAACAACCTCAACATTGAAAAACACCAACAAATACAACAACAACCTCAACATTGAAAAACAACAACAACCTCAACATTGAAAAACACCAACAAATTCAACAACAACCTCAAGATTGAAATACAACAAAAACCTCAACATTGAAAAACAGCAACAAATTCAACAACTTCAACATTGAAAAACACCAACAAATTCAACAACAACCTCAACATTGAAAAACATCAACAACCTCAACATTGAAAAACACCAACAAATTCAACAACTTCAGCATTGAAAAACACCAACAAATTCAACAACAACCTCAACAATGAAAAATACCAACAAATTCAACAACAACCTCAACAATGAAAAACACCAACAAATTCAACAACAACCTCAACATTGAAAAACACCAACCAATTTAACAACAACCTCAACTTTGAAAAACAACAACAACCTCAACATGGAAAAACACCAACAAATTCAACAACAACCTCAACATTGAACAACAACAACCTCAAAATTGAAAAACACCAACAAATTCAACAACAACCTCAACATTTAAACACAACAACCTCAACATTGAAAAACACCAACAACCTCAACAACAACCTCAACATTGAAAAACACCAACAAATTCAACAACAACCTCAACATTGAAAAAGACAAACAAATTCAACATCAACCTCAACATTGAAAAACTACAACAACCTCAACATTGAGAAACACCAACAAATACAACAACAACCTCAACATTGAAAAACAACAACAACCTCAACAATGAAAAACACCAACAAATTCAACAACAACCTCAACATTGAAAAACACCAACAAATTTAACAACAACCTCAACTTTCAAAAACAACAACAACCTCAACATTGAAAAACACCAACAAATTCAACAACAACCTCAACATTGAAAAACAACAACAACCTCAACATTGAAAAACACCAACAAATTCAACAACAACCTCAACAATGAAAAACACCAACAAATTCAACAACAACCTCAACATAGAAAAACACCAACAAATTTAACAACAACCTCAACTTTGAAAAACAACAACAACCTCAACATGTAAAAACACCAACAAATTCAACAACAACCTCAACATTGAAAAACAACAACAACCTCAACATTGAAAAACACCAACAAATTCATCAACAACCTCAACAATGAAAAACACCAACAAATTCAACAACAACGTCAACATTGAAAAACACCAACAAATTTAACAACAACCTCAACATTGAAAAACAACAACAACCTCAAATTTGCAAAACACCAACAAATTCAACAACAACCTCAACATTTAAAAACAACAACAACCTCAACATTGAAAAACACCAACAAATTCAACAACAACCTCAACATTGAAAAACACCAACAAATTCAACGACAACTTCAACATTGAAAAACACCAACAAATTCATCAAGTACCTCGACATTGAAAAACACCAACAAATTCAACAACAACCTCAACATTGAATAACTACAACAACCTCAACATTGAAAAACACCAACAAATACAACAACAACCTCAACATTGAAAAACAACAACAACCTCAACATTGAAAAACACCAACAAATTCAACAACAACCTCAAGATTGAAATACAACAAAAACCTCAACATTGAAAAACAACAACAAATTCAACAACAACTTCAACATTGAAAAACACCAACAAATTCAACAACAACCTCAACATTGAAAAACATCAACAACCTCAACATTGAAAAACACCAACCAATTCAACAACTTCAGCATTGAAAAACACCAACAAATTCAACAACAACCTCAACAATGAAAAACACCAACAAATTCAACAACAACCTCAACAATGAAAAACACCAACAAATTCAACAACAACCTCAACATTGAAAAACACCAACCAATTTAACAACAACCTCAACTTTGAAAAACAACAACAACCTCAACATGGAAAAACACCAACAAATTCAACAACAACCTCAACATTGAACAACAACAACCTCAAAATTGAAAAACACCAACAAATTCAACAACAACCTCAACATTTAAACACAACAACCTCAACATTGAAAAACACCAACAACCTCAACAACAACCTCAACATTGAAAAACACCAACAAATTCAACAACAACCTCAACATTTAAAAGACCAACAAATTCAACATCAACCTCAACATTGAAAAACTACAACAACCTCAACATTGAGAAACACCAACAAATACAACAACAACCTCAACATTGAAAAACAACAACAACCTCAACAATGAAAAACACCAACAAATTCAACAACAACCTCAACATTGAAAAACACCAACAAATTTAACAGCAACCTCAAATTTCAAAAACAACAACAACCTCAACATTGAAAAACACCAACAAATTCAACAACAACCTCAACATTGAAAAACAACAACAACCTCAACATTGAAAAACACCAACAAATTCAACAACAACCTCAACATAGAAAAACACCAACAAATTTAACAACAACCTCAACTTTGAAAAACAACAACAACCTCAACATGTAAAAACACCAACAAATTCAACAACAACCTCAACATTGAAAAACAACAACAACCTCAACATTGAAAAACACCAACAAATTCATCAACAACCTCAACAATGAAAAACACCAACAAATTCAACAACAACGTCAACATTGAAAAACACCAACAAATTTAACAACAACCTCAACTTTGAAAAACAACAACAACCGCAACATGGAAAAACACCAACAAATTCAACAACAACCTCAACATTGAACAACAACAACCTCAAAATTGAAAAACACCAACAAATTCAACAACAACCTCAACATTTAAACACAACAACAACCTCAACATTGAAAAACACCAACAAATTCAACAACAACCTCAACATTGAAAAACACCAACAAATTCAACAAAAACTTCAACATTGAAAATCACCAACAAATTCAACAACAACCTCAACATTGAAAAAGACCAACAAATTCAACAACAACCTCAACATTGAAAAACTACAACAACCTCAACATTGAAAAACACCAACAAATTCAACAACAACCTCAACATTGAAAAAGAACAACAACCTCAACATTGAAAAACAACAACAACCTCAACATTGAAAAACACCAACAAATTCAACAACAACTTCAACATTGAAAAACACCAACAAATTCAACAACAACCTCGAAATTGAAAAACACCAACAAATTCAACAACAACCTCAACATTGAAAAACAACAATAACCTCAACATTGAAAAACACCAACAAATTCAACAACAAGCTCAACATTGAAAAACAACAACAACCTCAACATTGAAAAACACCAACAAATTCAAGAACAACCTCAACAATGAAAAACATCAACAAAATCAACAACAACCTCAACATTGAAAAACACCAACAAATTTAACAACAACCTCAACTTTGAAAAACAACAACAACCTCAACATGGAAAAACACCAACAAATTCAACAGCAACCTCAACATTGAAAAACAAAAACAACCTCAAAATTGAAAAACACCAACAAATTCAACAACAACCTCAACATTTAAAAACAACAACAACCTCAACATTGAAAAACACCAACAAATTCAACAACAACCTCAACATTGAATAACACAAACAAATTCAACAACAACTTCAACATTGAAAAACACCAACAAATTCAACAACAACCTCAACATTGAAAAACTACAACAACCACAACATTGAAAAACACCAACAAATACAGCAACAAGCTCAACATTGAAAAACAACAACAACCTCAACATTGAAAAACACCAACAAATTCAACAACAACCTCAACATTGAAAAACACCAACAAATTCAGCAACAACCTCAACATTGAAAAACAACAACAACCTCAACATTGAAAAACACCAACAAATTCAGCAACAACCTAAACATTGAAAAACAACAACAACCTGAGCATTGAAAAACACGAACAAATTCAAAAACAACCTCAACATTGAAAAACACCAACAAATTCAACAACAACCTCAACATTGAAAAACAACACAAACCTCAACATTGAAAAACACCAACAAATTCAACAACAACCTCAACATTGAAAAACACCAACAAATTAAGCAACAACCTCAACATTGAAAAACAACAACAAGCTCAACATTGAAAAACACCAACAAATTCAACAACAACCTCAACATTGAAAAACAACAACAACCTCAACATTGAAAAACTCCAACAAATTCAACAACAACCTCAACATTGAAAAACAACAACAACCTCAACATTGAAAAACACCAACAAATTCAACAACTTCAACATTGAAAAACACCAACAAATTCAACAACAACCTCGAAATTGAAAAACACCAACAAATTCAACAACAACCTCAACTTTGAAAAACAACAACAACCTCAACATTGAAAAACACCAACAAATTCAACAACAACCTCAACATTGAAAAACAACAACAACCTCAACATTGAAAAACACCAACAAATTCAACAACAGCCTCAACAATGAACAACACCAACAAATTCAACAACCACCTCAACATTGAAAAACACCAACAAATTCAACAACAACCTCAACTTTGAAAAACAACAACAACCTCAACATGGAAAAACACCAACACATTCAACAACAACCTCAACATTGAAAAACAACAACAACCTCAAATTTGCAAAACACCAACAAATTCAACAACAACCTCAACATTTAAAAACAACAACAACCTCAACATTGAAAAACACCAACAAATTCAACAACAACCTCAACATTGAAAAACACCAACAAATTCAACAACAACTTCAACATTGAAAAACACCAACAAATTCAACAACTACCTCGACATTGAAAAAACACCAACAAATTCAACAACAACCTCAACATTGAATAACTACAACAACCTCAACATTGAAAACCACCAACAAATTCAACAACAACCTCAACACTGAAAAACAACAACAAACTCAACGTTGAAAAACAACAACAAATTCAAAAACAACTTCAACATTGAAAAACACCAACAAATTCAACAACAACCTCAACATTGAAAAACAACAACAACCTCAACATTGAAAAACACCAACAAATTCAACAACAACCTCAACATTGAAAAACAACAACAACCTCAACAACAACCTCAACATTGAAAAAGAACAACAAATTCAACAACTACCTCGACATTGAAAAAGACCAACAAATTCAACAACAACCTCAACATTGAATAACTACAACAACCTCAACATTGAAAAACACCAACAAATACAACAACAACCTCAACATTGAATAACTACAACAACCTCAACATTGAAAAACACCAACAAATTCAACAACAACCTCAACACTGAAAAACAACAACAAACTCAACGTTGAAAAACAACAACAAATTCAACAACAACTTCAACATTGAAAAACACCAACAAATTCAACAACAACCTCAACATTGAAAAACAACAACAACCTCAACATTGAAAAACACCAACAAATTCAACAACAACCTCAACAATGAAAAACACCAACAAATTCAACAACAACCTCAACATTGAAAAAGAACAACAAATTCAACAACTACCTCGACATTGAAAAAGACCAACAAATTCAACAACAACCTCAACATTGAATAACTACAACAACCTCAACATTGAAAAACACCAACAAATACAACAACAACCTCAACATTGAAAAACAACAACAACCTCAACATTGAAAAACACCAACAAATTCAACAACAACCTCAACACTGAAAAACAACAACAACCTCAACGTTGAAAAACAACAACAAATTCAACAACAACTTCAACATTGAAAAACACCAACAAATTCAACAACAACCTCAACATTGAAAAACAACAACAACCTCAACATTGAAAAACACCAACAAATTCAAAAACAACCTCAACATTGAAAAACAACAACAACCTCAAAATTGAAAAACACCAACAAATTCAACAACAACCTCAACAATGAAAAACACCAACAAATTCAACAACAACCTCAACATTGTAAAACACCAACAAATTTAACAACAAACTCAACTTTGAAAAACAACAACAACCTCAACATGGAAAAACACCAACAAATTCAACAACAACCTCAACATTGAAAAACAACAACAACCTCAACATTGAAAAACACCAACAAATTCAACAACAACCTCAACAATGAAAAACACCAACAAATTCAACAACAACCTCAACATTGAAAAACACCAACAAATTTAACAACAACCTCAACTTTGAAAAACAACAACAACCTCAACATGGAAAAACACCAACAAATTCAACAACAACCTCAACATTGAAAAACAACAACAACCTCAACATGGAAAAACACCAAAAAATTCAACAACAACCTCAACATTGAAAAACAACAACAACCTCAAATTTGCAAAACACCAACAAATTCAACAACAACCTCAACATTTAAAAACAACAACAACCTCAACATTGAAAAACACCAACAAATTCAACAACAACCTCAACATTGAAAAACACCAACAAATTCAACGACAACTTCAACATTGAAAAACACCAACAAATTCATCAAGTACCTCGACATTGAAAAACACCAACAAATTCAACAACAACCTCAACATTGAATAACTACAACAACCTCAACATTGAAAAACACCAACAAAGACAACAACAACCTCAACATTGAAAAACAACAGCAACCTCAACATTGAAAAACACCAACAAATTCAACAACAACCTCAACATTGAAATACAACAACAACCTCAACTTTGAAAAACAACAACAAATTCAACAACAACTTCAACATTGAAAAACACCAACAAATTCAACAACAACCTCAACATTGAAAAACAACAACAACCTCAACATTGAAAAACACCAACAAATTCAACAACTTCAACATTGAAAAACACCAACAAGTTCAACAACAACCTCAACATTGAAAAACACCAACAAATTCAACAACAACCTCAACAATGAAAAACACCAACAAATTCAACAACAACCTCAACATTGAAAAACACCAACAAATTTAACAACAACCTCAACTTTGAAAAACAACAACAACCTCAACATGGAAAAACACCAACAAATTCAACAACAACCTCAACATTGAACAACAACAACCTCAAAATTGAAAAACACCAACAAATTCAACAACAACCTCAACATTTAAACACAACAACCTCAACATTGAAAAACACCAACAACCTCAACAACAACCTCAACATTGAAAAACACCAACAAATTCAACAACAACCTCAACATTGAAAAAGACCAACAAATTCAACAACAACCTCAACATTGAAAAACTACAACAACCTCAACATTGAGAAACACCAACAAATACAACAACAACCTCAACATTGAAAAACAACAACAACCTCAACAATGAAAAACACCAACAAATTCAACAACAACCTCAACATTGAAAAACACCAACAAATTTAACAACAACCTCAACTTTGAAAAACAACAACAACCTCAACATTGAAAAACACCAACAAATTCAACAACAACCTCAACATTGAAAAACAACAACAACCTCAACATTGAAAAACACCAACAAATTCAACAACAACCTCAACAATGAAAAACACCAACAAATTCAACAACAACCTCAACATTGAAAAACACCAACAAATTTAACAACAACCTCAACTTTGAAAATCAACAACAACCTCAACATGTAAAAACACCAACAAATTCAACAACAACCTCAACATTGAAAAACAACAACAACCTCAACATTGAAAAACACCAACAAATTCATCAACAACCTCAACAATGAAAAACACCAACAAATTCAACAACAACGTCAACATTGAAAAACACCAACAAATTTAACAACAACCTCAACTTTGAAAAACAACAACAACCGCAACATGGAAAAACACCAACAAATTCAACAACAACCTCAACATTGAACAACAACAACCTCAAAATTGAAAAACACCAACAAATACAACAACAACCTCAACATTTAAACACAACAACAACCTCAACATTGAAAAACACCAACAAATTCAACAACAACCTCAACATTGAAAAACACCAACAAATTCAACAACAACCTCAACATTGAAAAAGACAAACAAATTCAACAACAACCTCAACATTGAAAAACTACAACAACCTCATCATTGAAAAACACCAACAAATTCAACAACAACCTCAACATTGAAAAAGATCAACAACCTCAACATTGAAAAACAACAACAACCTCAACATTGAAAAACACCAACAAATTCAACAACAACTTCAACATTGAAAAACACCAACAAATTCAACAACAACCTCGAAATTGAAAAACACCAACAAATTCAACAACAACCTCAACATTGAAAAACACGAACAAATTCAAAAACAAGCTCAACATTGAAAAACAACAACAACCTCAACATTGAAAAACACCAACAAATTCAACAACAACCTCAACATTGAAAAACATCAACAAAATCAACAACAACCTCAACATTGAAAAACACCAACAAATTTAACAACAACCTCAACTTTGAAAAACAACAACAACCTCAACATGGAAAAACACCAACAAACTCAACAGCAACCTCAACATTGAAAAACAAAAACAACCTCAAAATTGAAAAACACCAACAAATTCAACAACAACCTCAACATTTAAAAACAACAACAACCTCAACATTGAAAAACACCAACAAATTCAACAACAACCTCAACATTGAAAAACACAAACAAATTCAACAACAACTTCAACATTGAAAAACACCAACAAATTCAACAACAACGTCAACATTGAAAAACTACAACAACCACAACATTGAAAAACACCAACAAATACAGCAACAAACTCAACATTGAAAAACAACAACAACCTCAACATTGAAAAACACCAACAAATTCAACAACAACCTCAACATTGAAAAACACCAACAAATTCAGCAACAACCTCAACATTGAAAAACAACAACAACCTCAACATTGAAAAACACCAACAAATTCAGCAACAACCTCAACATTGAACAACAACAACCTCAAAATTGAAAAACACCAACAAATTCAACAACAACCTCAACATTTAAACACAACAACCTCAACATTGAAAAACACCAACAACCTCAACAACAACCTCAACATTGAAAAACACCAACAAATTCAACAACAACCTCAACATTGAAAAAGACCAACAAATTCAACAACAACCTCAACATTGAAAAACTACAACAACCTCAACATTGAGAAACACCAACAAATACAACAGCAACCTCAACATTGAAAAACAACAACAACCTCAACAATGAAAAACACCAACAAATTCAACAACAACCTCAACATTGAAAAACACCAACAAATTTAACAACAACCTCAACTTTGAAAAACAACAACAACCTCAACATTGAAAAACACCAACAAATTCAACAACAACCTCAACATTGAAAAACAACAACAACCTCAACATTGAAAAACACCAACAATTTCAACAACAACCTCAACAATGAAAAACACCAACAAATTCAACAACAACCTCAACATTGAAAAACACCAACAAATTTAACAACAACCTCAACTTTGAAAATCAACAACAACCTCAACATGTAAAAACACCAACAAATTCAACAACAACCTCAACATTGAAAAACAACAACAACCTCAACATTGAAAAACACCAACAAATTCATCAACAACCTCAACAATGAAAAACACCAACAAATTCAACAACAACGTCAACATTGAAAAACACCAACAAATTTAACAACAACCTCAACTTTGAAAAACAACAACAACCGCAACATGGAAAAACACCAACAAATTGAACAACAACCTCAACATTGAACAACAACAACCTCAAAATTGAAAAACACCAACAAATACAACAACAACCTCAACATTTAAACACAACAACAACCTCAACATTGAAAAACACCAACAAATTCAACAACAACCTCAACATTGAAAAACACCAACAAATTCAACAAAAACTTCAACATTGAAAAACACCAACAAATTCAACAACAACCTCAACATTGAAAAAGACAAACAAATTCAACAACAACCTCAACATTGAAAAACTACAACAACCTCAACATTGAAAAACACCAACAAATTCAACAACAACCTCAACATTGAAAAAGAACAACAACCTCAACATTGAAAAACAACAACAACCTCAACATTGAAAAACACCGACAAATTCAACAACAACTTCAACATTGAAAAACACCAACAAATTCAACAACAACCTCGAAATTGAAAAACACCAACAAATTCAACAACAACCTCAACATTGAAAAACACCAACAAATACAAAAACAAGCTCAACATTGAAAAACAACAACAACCTCAACATTGAAAAACACCAACAAATTCAACAACAACCTCAACATTGAAAAACATCAACAAAATCAACAACAACCTCAACATTGAAAAACACCAACAAATTTAACAACAACCTCAACTTTGAAAAACAACAACAACCTCAACATGGAAAAACACCAACAAATTCAACAGCAACCTCAACATTGAAAAACAAAAACAACCTCAAAATTGAAAAACACCAACAAATTCAACAACAACCTCAACATTTAAAAACAACAACAACCTCAACATTGAAAAACACCAACAAATTCAACAACAACCTCAACATTGAAAAACACAAACAAATTCAACAACAACTTCAACATTGAAAAACACCAACAAATTCAACAACAACCTCAACATTGAAAAACTACAACAACCACAACATTGAAAAACACCAACAAATACAGCAACAAACTCAACATTGAAAAACAACAACAACCTCAACATTGAAAAACACCAACAAATTCAACAACAACCTCAACATTGAAAAACACCAACAAATTCAGCAACAACCTCAACATTGAAAAACAACAACAACCTCAACATTGAAAAACACCAACAAATTCAGCAACAACCTCAACATTGAAAAACAACAACAACCTGAGCATTGAAAAACACGAACAAATTCAAAAACAACCTCAACATTGAAAAACACCAACAAATTCAACAACAACCTCAACATTGAAAAACAACACAAACCTCAACATTGAAAAACACCAACAAATTCAACAACAACCTCAACATTGAAAAACATCAACAAATTAAGCAACAACCTCAACATTGAAAAACAACAACAAGCTCAACATTGAAAAACACCAACAAATTCAACAACAACCTCAACATTGAAAAACAACAACAACCTCAACATTGAAAAACACCAACAAATTCAACAACAACCTCAACATTGAAAAACAACAACAACCTCAACATTGAAAAACACCAACAAATTCAACAACTTCAACATTGAAAAACACCAACAAATTCAACAACAACCTCGAAATTGAAAAACACCAACAAATTCAACAACAACCTCAACATTGAAAAACAACAACAACCTCAACATTGTAAAACACCAACAAATTTAACAACAAACTCAACTTTGAAAAACAACAACAACCTCAACATGGAAAAACACCAACAAATTCAACAACAACCTCAACATTGAAAAACAACAACAACCACAACATTGAAAAACACCAACAAATTCAACAACAACCTCAACATTGAAAAACAACAACAACCTCAAATTTGCAAAACACCAACAAATTCAACAACAACCTCAACATTTAAAAACAACAACAACCTCAACATTGAAAAACACCAACAAATTCAACAACAACCTCAACATTGAAAAACACCAACAAATTCAACGACAACTTCAACATTGAAAAACACCAACAAATTCATCAAGTACCTCGACATTGAAAAACACCAACAAATTCAACAACAACCTCAACATTGAATAACTACAACAACCTCAACATTGAAAAACACCAACAAAGACAACAACAACCTCAACATTGAAAAACAACAGCAACCTCAACATTGAAAAACACCAACAAATTCAACAACAACCTCAACATTGAAATACAACAACAACCTCAACTTTGAAAAACAACAACAAATTCAACAACAACTTCAACATTGAAAAACACCAACAAATTCAACAACAACCTCAACATTGAAAAACAACAACAACCTCAACATTGAAAAACACCAACAAATTCAACAACTTCAACATTGAAAAACACCAACAAGTTCAACAACAACCTCAACATTGAAAAACACCAACAAATTCAACAACAACCTCAACAATGAAAAACACCAACAAATTCAACAACAACCTCAACTTTGAAAAACAACAACAACCTCAACATGGAAAAACACCAACAAATTCAACAACAACCTCAACATTGAACAACAACAACCTCAAAATTGAAAAACACCAACAAATTCAACAACAACCTCAACATTTAAACACAACAACCTCAACATTGAAAAACACCAACAACCTCAACAACAACCTCAACATTGAAAAACACCAACAAATTCAACAACAACCTCAACATTGAAAAAGACCAACAAATTCAACAACAACCTCAACATTGAAAAACTACAACAACCTCAACATTGAGAAACACCAACAAATACAACAACAACCTCAACATTGAAAAACAACAACAACCTCAACAATGAAAAACACCAACAAATTCAACAACAACCTCAACATTGAAAAACACCAACAAATTTAACAACAACCTCAACTTTGAAAAACAACAACAACCTCAACATTGAAAAACACCAACAAATTCAACAACAACCTCAACATTGAAAAACAACAACAACCTCAACATTGAAAAACACCAACAAATTCAACAACAACCTCAACAATGAAAAACACCAACAAATTCAACAACAACCTCAACATTGAAAAACACCAACAAATTTAACAACAACCTCAACTTTGAAAATCAACAACAACCTCAACATGTAAAAACACCAACAAATTCAACAACAACCTCAACATTGAAAAACAACAACAACCTCAACATTGAAAAACACCAACAAATTCATCAACAACCTCAACAATGAAAAACACCAACAAATTCAACAACAACGTCAACATTGAAAAACACCAACAAATTTAACAACAACCTCAACTTTGAAAAACAACAACAACCGCAACATGGAAAAACACCAACAAATTCAACAACAACCTCAACATTGAACAACAACAACCTCAAAATTGAAAAACACCAACAAATACAACAACAACCTCAACATTTAAACACAACAACAACCTCAACATTGAAAAACACCAACAAATTCAACAACAACCTCAACATTGAAAAACACCAACAAATTCAACAACAACCTCAACATTGAAAAACAACAACAACCTCAAATTTGCAAAACACCAACAAATTCAACAACAACCTCAACATTTAAAAACAACAACAACCTCAACATTGAAAAACACCAACAAATTCAACAACAACCTCAACATTGAAAAACACCAACAAATTCAACGACAACTTCAACATTGAAAAACACCAACAAATTCATCAAGTACCTCGACATTGAAAAACACCAACAAATTCAACAACAACCTCAACATTGAATAACTACAACAACCTCAACATTGAAAAACACCAACAAAGACAACAACAACCTCAACATTGAAAAACAACAGCAACCTCAACATTGAAAAACACCAACAAATTCAACAACAACCTCAACATTGAAATACAACAACAACCTCAACTTTGAAAAACAACAACAAATTCAACAACAACTTCAACATTGAAAAACACCAACAAATTCAACAACAACCTCAACATTGAAAAACAACAACAACCTCAACATTGAAAAACACCAACAAATTCAACAACTTCAACATTGAAAAACACCAACAAGTTCAACAACAACCTCAACATTGAAAAACACCAACAAATTCAACAACAACCTCAACAATGAAAAACACCAACAAATTCAACAACAACCTCAACTTTGAAAAACAACAACAACCTCAACATGGAAAAACACCAACAAATTCAACAACAACCTCAACATTGAACAACAACAACCTCAAAATTGAAAAACACCAACAAATTCAACAACAACCTCAACATTTAAACACAACAACCTCAACATTGAAAAACACCAACAACCTCAACAACAACCTCAACATTGAAAAACACCAACAAATTCAACAACAACCTCAACATTGAAAAAGACCAACAAATTCAACAACAACCTCAACATTGAAAAACTACAACAACCTCAACATTGAGAAACACCAACAAATACAACAACAACCTCAACATTGAAAAACAACAACAACCTCAACAATGAAAAACACCAACAAATTCAACAACAACCTCAACATTGAAAAACACCAACAAATTTAACAACAACCTCAACTTTGAAAAACAACAACAACCTCAACATTGAAAAACACCAACAAATTCAACAACAACCTCAACATTGAAAAACAACAACAACCTCAACATTGAAAAACACCAACAAATTCAACAACAACCTCAACAATGAAAAACACCAACAAATTCAACAACAACCTCAACATTGAAAAACACCAACAAATTTAACAACAACCTCAACTTTGAAAATCAACAACAACCTCAACATGTAAAAACACCAACAAATTCAACAACAACCTCAACATTGAAAAACAACAACAACCTCAACATTGAAAAACACCAACAAATTCATCAACAACCTCAACAATGAAAAACACCAACAAATTCAACAACAACGTCAACATTGAAAAACACCAACAAATTTAACAACAACCTCAACTTTGAAAAACAACAACAACCGCAACATGGAAAAACACCAACAAATTCAACAACAACCTCAACATTGAACAACAACAACCTCAAAATTGAAAAACACCAACAAATACAACAACAACCTCAACATTTAAACACAACAACAACCTCAACATTGAAAAACACCAACAAATTCAACAACAACCTCAACATTGAAAAACACCAACAAATTCAACAACAACCTCAACATTGAAAAAGACAAACAAATTCAACAACAACCTCAACATTGAAAAACTACAACAACCTCATCATTGAAAAACACCAACAAATTCAACAACAACCTCAACATTGAAAAAGAACAACAACCTCAACATTGAAAAACAACAACAACCTCAACATTGAAAAACACCAACAAATTCAACAACAACTTCAACATTGAAAAACACCAACAAATTCAACAACAACCTCGAAATTGAAAAACACCAACAAATTCAACAACAACCTCAACATTGAAAAACACGAACAAATTCAAAAACAAGCTCAACATTGAAAAACAACAACAACCTCAACATTGAAAAACACCAACAAATTCAACAACAACCTCAACATTGAAAAACATCAACAAAATCAACAACAACCTCAACATTGAAAAACACCAACAAATTTAACAACAACCTCAACTTTGAAAAACAACAACAACCTCAACATGGAAAAACACCAACAAACTCAACAGCAACCTCAACATTGAAAAACAAAAACAACCTCAAAATTGAAAAACACCAACAAATTCAACAACAACCTCAACATTTAAAAACAACAACAACCTCAACATTGAAAAACACCAACAAATTCAACAACAACCTCAACATTGAAAAACACAAACAAATTCAACAACAACTTCAACATTGAAAAACACCAACAAATTCAACAACAACGTCAACATTGAAAAACTACAACAACCACAACATTGAAAAACACCAACAAATACAGCAACAAACTCAACATTGAAAAACAACAACAACCTCAACATTGAAAAACACCAACAAATTCAACAACAACCTCAACATTGAAAAACACCAACAAATTCAGCAACAACCTCAACATTGAAAAACAACAACAACCTCAACATTGAAAAACACCAACAAATTCAGCAACAACCTCAACATTGAACAACAACAACCTCAAAATTGAAAAACACCAACAAATTCAACAACAACCTCAACATTTAAACACAACAACCTCAACATTGAAAAACACCAACAACCTCAACAACAACCTCAACATTGAAAAACACCAACAAATTCAACAACAACCTCAACATTGAAAAAGACCAACAAATTCAACAACAACCTCAACATTGAAAAACTACAACAACCTCAACATTGAGAAACACCAACAAATACAACAGCAACCTCAACATTGAAAAACAACAACAACCTCAACAATGAAAAACACCAACAAATTCAACAACAACCTCAACATTGAAAAACACCAACAAATTTAACAACAACCTCAACTTTGAAAAACAACAACAACCTCAACATTGAAAAACACCAACAAATTCAACAACAACCTCAACATTGAAAAACAACAACAACCTCAACATTGAAAAACACCAACAATTTCAACAACAACCTCAACAATGAAAAACACCAACAAATTCAACAACAACCTCAACATTGAAAAACACCAACAAATTTAACAACAACCTCAACTTTGAAAATCAACAACAACCTCAACATGTAAAAACACCAACAAATTCAACAACAACCTCAACATTGAAAAACAACAACAACCTCAACATTGAAAAACACCAACAAATTCATCAACAACCTCAACAATGAAAAACACCAACAAATTCAACAACAACGTCAACATTGAAAAACACCAACAAATTTAACAACAACCTCAACTTTGAAAAACAACAACAACCGCAACATGGAAAAACACCAACAAATTGAACAACAACCTCAACATTGAACAACAACAACCTCAAAATTGAAAAACACCAACAAATACAACAACAACCTCAACATTTAAACACAACAACAACCTCAACATTGAAAAACACCAACAAATTCAACAACAACCTCAACATTGAAAAACACCAACAAATTCAACAAAAACTTCAACATTGAAAAACACCAACAAATTCAACAACAACCTCAACATTGAAAAAGACAAACAAATTCAACAACAACCTCAACATTGAAAAACTACAACAACCTCAACATTGAAAAACACCAACAAATTCAACAACAACCTCAACATTGAAAAAGAACAACAACCTCAACATTGAAAAACAACAACAACCTCAACATTGAAAAACACCGACAAATTCAACAACAACTTCAACATTGAAAAACACCAACAAATTCAACAACAACCTCGAAATTGAAAAACACCAACAAATTCAACAACAACCTCAACATTGAAAAACACCAACAAATACAAAAACAAGCTCAACATTGAAAAACAACAACAACCTCAACATTGAAAAACACCAACAAATTCAACAACAACCTCAACATTGAAAAACATCAACAAAATCAACAACAACCTCAACATTGAAAAACACCAACAAATTTAACAACAACCTCAACTTTGAAAAACAACAACAACCTCAACATGGAAAAACACCAACAAATTCAACAGCAACCTCAACATTGAAAAACAAAAACAACCTCAAAATTGAAAAACACCAACAAATTCAACAACAACCTCAACATTTAAAAACAACAACAACCTCAACATTGAAAAACACCAACAAATTCAACAACAACCTCAACATTGAAAAACACAAACAAATTCAACAACAACTTCAACATTGAAAAACACCAACAAATTCAACAACAACCTCAACATTGAAAAACTACAACAACCACAACATTGAAAAACACCAACAAATACAGCAACAAACTCAACATTGAAAAACAACAACAACCTCAACATTGAAAAACACCAACAAATTCAACAACAACCTCAACATTGAAAAACACCAACAAATTCAGCAACAACCTCAACATTGAAAAACAACAACAACCTCAACATTGAAAAACACCAACAAATTCAGCAACAACCTCAACATTGAAAAACAACAACAACCTGAGCATTGAAAAACACGAACAAATTCAAAAACAACCTCAACATTGAAAAACACCAACAAATTCAACAACAACCTCAACATTGAAAAACAACACAAACCTCAACATTGAAAAACACCAACAAATTCAACAACAACCTCAACATTGAAAAACATCAACAAATTAAGCAACAACCTCAACATTGAAAAACAACAACAAGCTCAACATTGAAAAACACCAACAAATTCAACAACAACCTCAACATTGAAAAACAACAACAACCTCAACATTGAAAAACACCAACAAATTCAACAACAACCTCAACATTGAAAAACAACAACAACCTCAACATTGAAAAACACCAACAAATTCAACAACTTCAACATTGAAAAACACCAACAAATTCAACAACAACCTCGAAATTGAAAAACACCAACAAATTCAACAACAACCTCAACATTGAAAAACAACAACAACCTCAACATTGTAAAACACCAACAAATTTAACAACAAACTCAACTTTGAAAAACAACAACAACCTCAACATGGAAAAACACCAACAAATTCAACAACAACCTCAACATTGAAAAACAACAACAACCACAACATTGAAAAACACCAACAAATTCAACAACAACCTCAACATTGAAAAACAACAACAACCTCAACATTGAAAAACACCAACAAATTCAACAACAACCTCAACAATGAAAAACACCAACAAATTCAACAACAACCTCAACATTGAAAAACACCAACAAATTTAACAACAACCTCAACTTTGAAAAACAACAACAACCTCAACATGGAAAAACACCAACAAATTCAACAACAACCTCAACATTGAAAAACAACAACAACCTCAACATGGAAAAACACCAAAAAATTCAACAACAACCTCAACATTGAAAAACAACAACAACCTCAAATTTGCAAAACACCAACAAATTCAACAACAACCTCAACATTTAAAAACAACAACAACCTCAACATTGAAAAACACCAACAAATTCAACAACAACCTCAACATTGAAGAACACCAACAAATTCAACGACAACTTCAACATTGAAAAACACCAACAAATTCATCAAGTACCTCGACATTGAAAAACACCATCAAATTCAACAACAACCTCAACATTGAATAACTACAACAACCTCAACATTGAAAAACACCAACAAATACAACAACAACCTCAACATTGAAAAACAACAACAACCTCAACATTGAAAAACACCAACAAATTCAACAACAACCTCAACATTGAAATACAACAACAACCTCAACATTGAAAAACAACAACAAATTCAACAACTTCAACATTGAAAAACACCAACAAGTTCAACAACAACCTCAACATTGAAAAACACCAACAAATTCAACAACAACCTCAACAATGAAAAACACCAACAAATTCAACAACAACCTCAACATTGAAAAACACCAACAAATTTAACAACAACCTCAACTTTGAAAAACAACAACAACCTCAACATGGAAAAACACCAACAAATTCAACAACAACCTCAACATTGAACAACAACAACCTCAAAATTGAAAAACACCAACAAATTCAACAACAACCTCAACATTTAAACACAACAACCTCAACATTGAAAAACACCAACAACCTCAACAACAACCTCAACATTGAAAAACACCAACAAATTCAACAACAACCTCAACATTGAAAAAGACCAACAAATTCAACAACAACCTCAACATTGAAAAACTACAACAACCTCAACATTGAGAAACACCAACAAATACAACAACAACCTCAACATTGAAAAACAACAACAACCTCAACAATGAAAAACACCAACAAATTCAACAACAACCTCAACATTGAAAAACAGCAACAAATTTAACAACAACCTCAACTTTGAAAAACAACAACAACCTCAACATTGAAAAACACCAACAAATTCAACAACAACCTCAACATTGAAAAACAACAACAACCTCAACATTGAAAAACACCAACAAATTCAACAACAACCTCAACAATGAAAAACACCAACAAATTCAACAACAACCTCAACATTGAAAAACACCAACAAATTTAACAACAACCTCAACTTTGAAAAACAACAACAACCTCAACATGTAAAAACACCAACAAATTCAACAACAACCTCAACATTGAAAAACAACAACAACCTCAACATTGAAAAGCACCAACAAATTCATCAACAACCTCAACAATGAAAAACACCAACAAATTCAACAACAACGTCAACATTGAAAAACACCAACAAATTTAACAACAACCTCAACTTTGAAAAACAACAACAACCGCAACATGGAAAAACACCAACAAATTCAACAACAACCTCAACATTGAACAACAACAACCCCAAAATTGAAAAACACCAACAAATTCAACAACAACCTCAACATTTAAACACAACAACAACCTCAACATTGAAAAACACCAACAAATTCAACAACAACCTCAACATTGAAAAACACCAACAAATTCAACAAAAACTTCAACATTGAAAAACACCAACAAATTCAACAACAACCTCAACATTGAAAAAGACAAACAAATTCAACAACAACCTCAACATTGAAAAACTACAACAACCTCAACATTGAAAAACACCAACAAATTCAACAACAACCTCAACATTGAAAAAGAACAACAACCTCAACATTGAAAAACAACAACAACCTCAACATTGAAAAACACCAACAAATTCAACAACAACTTCAACATTGAAAAACACCAACAAATTCAACAACAACCTCGAAATTGAAAAACACCAACAAATTCAACAACAACCTCAACATTGAAAAACAACAACAACCTCAACATTGAAAAACACCAACAAATTCAAAAACAAGCTCAACATTGAAAAACAACAACAACCTCAACATTGAAAAACACCAACAAATTCAACAACAACCTCAACAATGAAAAACATCAACAAAATCAACAACAACCTCAACATTGAAAAACACCAACAAATTTAACAACAACCTCAACTTTGAAAAACAACAACAACCTCAACATGGAAAAACACCAACAAATTCAACAGCAACCTCAACATTGAAAAACAAAAACAACCTCAAAATTGAAAAACACCAACAAATTCAACAACAACCTCAACATTTAAAAACAACAACAACCTCAACATTGAAAAACACCAACAAATTCAACAACAACCTCAACATTGAAAAACACAAACAAATTCAACAACAACTTCAACATTGAAAAACACCAACAAATTCAACAACAACCTCAACATTGAAAAACTACAACAACCACAACATTGAAAAACACCAACAAATACACCAACAACTTCAACATTGAAAAACAACAACAACCTCAACATTGAAAAACACCAACAATTTCAATAACAACCTCAACATTGAAAAACACCAACAAATTCAGCAACAACCTCAACATTGAAAAACAACAACAACCTCAACATTGAAAAACACCAACAAATTCAGCAACAACCTCAACATTGAAAAACAACAACAACCTGAGCATTGAAAAACACGAACAAATTCAAATACAACCTCAACATTGAAAAACACCAACAAATTCAACAACAACCTCAACATTGAAAAACAACACAAACCTCAACATTGAAAAACACCAACAAATTCAACAACAACCTCAACATTGAAAAACACCAACAAATTAAGCAACAACCTCAACATTGAAAAACAACAACAAGCTCAACATTGAAAAACACCAACAAATTCAACAACAACCTCAACATTGAAAAACAACAACAACCTCAACATTGAAAAACACCAACAAATTCAAAAGCAACCTCAGCATTGAAAAACAACAACAACCTCAACATTGAAAAACACCAACAAATTCAACAACTTCAACATTGAAAAACACCAACAAATTCAACAACAACCTCGAAATTGAAAAACACCAACAAATTCAACAACAACCTCAACATTGAAAAACAACAACAACCTCAACATTGAAAAACACCAACAAATTCAACAACAACCTCAACATTGAAAAACAACAACAACCTCAACATTGAAAAACACCAACAAATTCAACAACAGCCTCAACAATGAAAAACACCAAGAAATTCAACAACCACCTCAACATTGAAAAACACCAACAAATTCAACAACAACCTCAACTTTGAAAAACAACAACAACCTCAACATGGAAAAACACCAACAAATTCAACAACAACCTCAACATTGAAAAACAACAACAACCTCAAATTTGCGAAACACCAACAAATTCAACAACAACCTCAACATTTAAAAACAACAACAACCTCAACATTGAAAAACACCAACAAATTCAACAACAACCTCAACATTGAAAAACACCAACAAATTCAACAACAACTTCAACATTGAAAAACACCAACAAATTCAACAACTACCTCGACATTGAAAAACACCAACAAATTCAACAACAACCTCAACATTGAATAACTACAACAACCTCAACATTGAAAAACACCAACAAATACAACAACAACCTCAACATTGAAAAACAACAACAACCTCAACATTGAAAAACACCAACAAATTCAACAACAACCTCAACACTGAAAAACAACAACAACCTCAACGTTGAAAAACAACAACAAATTCAACAACAACTTCAACATTGAAAAACACCAACAAATTCAACAACAACCTCAACATTGAAAAACAACAACAACCTCAACATTGAAAAACACCAACAAATTCAACAACAACCTCAACATTGAAAAACAACAACAACCTCAACATTGAAAAACACCAACAAATTCAACAACAACCTCAACAATGAAAAACACCAACAAATTCAACAACAACCTCAACATTGAAAAAGAACAACAACCTCAACATTGAAAAACAACAACAACCTCAACATTGAAAAACACCAACAAATTCAACAACAACTTCAACATTGAAAAACACCAACAAATTCAACAACAACCTCGAAATTGAAAAACACCAACAAATTCAGCAACAACCTCAACATTGAAAAACAACAATAACCTCAAACAAAAACAGAATTACCTGGAAAAACTCAGTAGGTCTGGCAGCATCGGCGGAGGAGAAAAGAGTTGACGTTTCGAGTCCTCATGACCCTTCGACAGAACTTGATTCATCAAGTTCTGTCGAAGGGTCATGAGGACTCGAAACGTCAACTCTTTTCTCCTCCGCCGATGCTGCCAGACCTACTGAGTTTTTCCAGGTAATTCTGTTTTTGTTTTAGATTTCCAGCATCCGCAGTTTTCTTTGTTTTCAACAATAACCTCAAAATTGAAAAACAGCAACAAATTCAACAACAAGCTCAACATTGAAAAACAACAACAACCTCAACATTGAAAAACACCAACAAATTCAACAACAACCTCAACATTGAAAAACACCAACAAATTCAACGACAACTTCAACATTGAAAAACACCAACAAATTCATCAACTACCTCGACATTGAAAAACACCAACAAATTCAACAACAACCTCAACATTGAATAACTACAACAACCTCAACATTGAAAAACACCAACAAATACAACAACAACCTCAACATTGAAAAACAACAACAACCTCAACATTGAAAAACACCAACAAATACAACAACAACCTCAACATTGAAAAACAACAACAAATTCAACAACAACTTCAACATTGAAAAAAACCAACAAATTCAACAACAACCTCAACATTGAAAAACAACAACAACCTCAACATTGAAAAACACCAACAAATTCAACAACTTCAACATTGAAAAACACCAACAAATTCAACAACAACCTCAACATTGAAAAACACCAACAAATTCAACAACAACCTCAACAATGAAAAACACCAACAAATTCAACAACAACCTCAACATTGAAAAACACCAACAAATTTAACAACAACCTCAACTTTGAAAAGCAACAACAACCTCAACATGGAAAAACACCAACAAATTCAACAACAACCTCAACATTGAACAACAACCTCAACATTGAAAAACACCAACAAATTCAACAAAAACTTCAACATTGAAAAACACCAACAAATTCAACAACAACCTCAACTTTGAAAAAGACAAACAAATTCAACAACAACCTCAACATTGAAAAACTACAACAACCTCAACATTGAAAAACACCAACAAATTCAACAACAACCTCAACATTGAAAAAGAACAACAACCTCAACATTGAAAAACAACAACAACCTCAACATTGAAAAACACCAACAAATTCAACAACAACTTCAACATTGAAAAACACCAACAAATTCAACAACAACCTCGAAATTGAAAAACACCAACAAATTCAACAACAACCTCAACATTGAAAAACAACAACAACCTGAGCATTGAAAAACACGAACAAATTCAAATACAACCTCAACATTGAAAAACACCAACAAATTCAACAACAACCTCAACATTGAAAAACAACACAAACCTCAACATTGAAAAACACCAACAAATTCAACAACAACCTCAACATTGAAAAACACCAACAAATTAAGCAACAACCTCAACATTGAAAAACAACAACAAGCTCAACATTGAAAAACACCAACAAATTCAACAACAACCTCAACATTGAAAAACAACAACAACCTCAACATTGAAAAACACCAACAAATTCAACAGCAACCTCAGCATTGAAAAACAACAACAACCTCAACATTGAAAAACACCAACAAATTCAACAACTTCAACATTGAAAAACACCAACAAATTCAACAACAACCTCGAAATTGAAAAACACCAACAAATTCAACAACAACCTCAACATTGAAAAACAACAACAACCTCAACATTGAAAAACACCAACAACCTCAACATTGAAAAACACCAACAAATTCAACAACAGCCTCAACAATGAAAAAGACCAAGAAATTCAACAACCACCTCAACATTGAAAAACACCAACAAATTCAACAACAACCTCAACTTTGAAAAACAACAACAACCTCAACATGGAAAAACACCAACAAATTCAACAACAACCTCAACATTGAAAAACAACAACAACCTCAAATTTGCGAAACACCAACAAATTCAACAACAACCTCAACATTTAAAAACAACAACAACCTCAACATTGAAAAACACCAACAAATTCAACAACAACCTCAACATTGAAAAACAACAACAAATTCAACAACAACTTCAACATTGAAAAACACCAACAAATTCAACAACTACCTCGACATTGAAAAACACCAACAAATTCAACAACAACCTCAACATTGAATAACTACAACAACCTCAACATTGAAAAACACCAACAAATACAACAACAACCTCAACATTGAAAAACAACAACAACCTCAACATTGAAAAACACCAACAAATTCAACAACAACCTCAACACTGAAAAACAACAACAACCTCAACGTTGAAAAACAACAACAAATTCAACAACAACTTCAACATTGAAAAACACCAACAAATTCAACAACAACCTCAACATTGAAAAACAACAACAACCTCAACATTGAAAAACACCAACAAATTCAACAACAACCTCAACATTGAAAAACAACAACAACCTCAACATTGAAAAACACCAACAAATTCAACAACAACCTCAACAATGAAAAACAACAACAAATTCAACAACAACCTCAACATTGAAAAAGAACAACAACCTCAACATTGAAAAACAACAACAACCTCAACATTGAAAAACACCAACAAATTCAACAACAACTTCAACATTGAAAAACACCAACAAATTCAACAACAACCTCGAAATTGAAAAACACCAACAAATTCAGCAACAACCTCAACATTGAAAAACAACAATAACCTCAACATTGAAAAACAGCAACAAATTCAACAACAAGCTCAACATTGAAAAACAACAACAACCTCAACATTGAAAAACACCAACAAATTCAACAACAACCTCAACATTGAAAAACACCAACAAATTCAACGACAACTTCAACATTGAAAAACACCAACAAATTCATCAACTACCTCGACATTGAAAAACACCAACAAATTCAACAACAACCTCAACATTGAATAACTACAACAACCTCAACATTGAAAAACACCAACAAATACAACAACAACCTCAACATTGAAAAACAACAACAACCTCAACATTGAAAAACACCAACAAATACAACAACAACCTCAACATTGAAAAACAACAACAAATTCAACAACAACTTCAACATTGAAAAAAACCAACAAATTCAACAACAACCTCAACATTGAAAAACAACAACAACCTCAACATTGAAAAACACCAACAAATTCAACAACTTCAACATTGAAAAACACCAACAAATTCAACAACAACCTCAACATTGAAAAACACCAACAAATTCAACAACAACCTCAACAATGAAAAACACCAACAAATTCAACAACAACCTCAACATTGAAAAACACCAACAAATTTAACAACAACCTCAACTTTGAAAAACAACAACAACCTCAACATGGAAAAACACCAACAAATTCAACAACAACCTCAACATTGAACAACAACCTCAAAATTGAAAAACACCAACAAATTCAACAACAACCTCAACATTTAAACACAACAACCTCAACATTGAAAAACACCAACAAATTCAACAACAACCTCAACATTGAAAAACACCAACAAATTCAACAACAACCTCAACATTTAAAAACAACAACAACCTCAACATTGAAAAACACCACAAATTCAACAACAACCTCAACATTGAAAAACACCAACAAATTCAACAACAACCTCAACATTGAAAAACTACAACAACCTCAACATTGAGAAACACCAACAAATACAACAACAACCTCAACATTGAAAAACAACAACAACCTCAACAATGAAAAACACCAACAAATTCAACAACAACCTCAACATTGAAAAACACCAACAAATTTAACAACAACCTCAACTTTGAAAAACAACAACAACCTCAACATTGAAAAACACCAACAAATTCAACAACAACCTCAACATTGAAAAACAACAACAACCTCAACATTGAAAAACACCAACAAATTCAAAAACAACCTCAACAATGAAAAACACCAACAAATTCAACAACAACCTCAACATTGAAAAACACCAACAAATTTAACAACAACCTCAACTTTGAAAAACAACAACAACCTCAACATGTAAAAACACCAACAAATTCAACAACAACCTCAACATTGAAAAACAACAACAACCTCAACATTGAAAAACACCAACAAATTCATCAACAACCTCAACAATGAAAAACACCAACAAATTCAACAACAACGTCAACATTGAAAAACACCAACAAATTTAACAACAACCTCAACTTTGAAAAACAACAACAACCGCAACATTGAAAAACACCAACAAATTCAACAACAACCTCAACATTGAACAACAACAACCCCAAAATTGAAAAACACCAACAAATTCAAAAACAACCTCAACATTTAAACTCAACAACAACCTCAACATTGAAAAACACCAACAAATTCAACAACAACATCAACATTGAAAAACACCAACAAATTCAACAAAAACTTCAACATTGAAAAACACCAACAAATTCAACAACAACCTCAACATTGAAAAAGACAAACAAATTCAACAACAACCTCAACATTGAAAAACTACAACAACCTCAACATTGAAAAACACCAACAAATTCAACAACAACCTCAACATTGAAAAAGAACAACAACCTCAACATTGAAAAACAACAACAACCTCAACATTGAAAAACACCAACAAATTCAACAACAACTTCAACATTGAAAAACACCAACAAATTCAACAACAACCTCGAAATTGAAAAACACCAACAAATTCAACAACAACCTCAACATTGAAAAACAACAACAACCTCAACATTGAAAAACACCAACAAATTCAAAAACAAGCTCAACATTGAAAAACAACAACAACCTCAACATTGAAAAACACCAACAAATTCAACAACAACCTCAACAATGAAAAACATCAACAAAATCAACAACAACCTCAACATTGAAAAACACCAACAAATTTAACAACAACCTCAACTTTGAAAAACAACAACAACCTCAACATGGAAAAACACCAACAAATTCAACAGCAACCTCAACATTGAAAAACAAAAACAACCTCAAAATTGAAAAACACCAACAAATTCAACAACAACCTCAACATTTAAAAACAACAACAACCTCAACATTGAAAAACACCAACAAATTCAACAACAACCTCAACATTGAAAAACACAAACAAATTCAACAACAACTTCAACATTGAAAAACACCAACAAATTCAACAACAACCTCAACATTGAAAAACTACAACAACCACAACATTGAAAAACACCAACAAATACACCAACAACATCAACATTGAAAAACAACAACAACCTCAACATTGAAAAACACCAACAAATTCAATAACAACCTCAACATTGAAAAACACCAACAAATTCAGCAACAACCTCAACATTGAAAAACAACAACAACCTCAACATTGAAAAACACCAACAAAGTCAGCAACAACCTCAACATTGAAAAACAACAACAACCTGAGCATTGAAAAACACGAACAAATTCAAAAACAACCTCAACATTGAAAAACACCAACAAATTCAACAACAACCTCAACATTGAAAAACAACACAAACCTCAACATTGAAAAACACCAACAAATTCAACAACAACCTCAACATAGAAAAACACCAACAAATTAAGCAACAACCTCAACATTGAAAAACAACAACAAGCTCAACATTGAAAAACACCAACAAATTCAACAACAACCTCAACATTGTAAAACAACAACAACCTCAACATTGAAAAACACCAACAAATTCAACAGCAACCTCAGCATTGAAAAACAACAACAACCTCAACATTGAAAAACACCAACAAATTCAACAACTTCAACATTGAAAAACACCAACAAATTCAACAACAACCTCGAAATTGAAAAACACCAACAAATTCAACAACAACCTCAACATTGAAAAACAACAACAACCTCAACATTGAAAAACACCAACAAATTCAACAACAACCTCAGCATTGAAAAACAACAACAACCTCAACATTGAAAAACACCAACAAATTCAACAACAGCCTCAACAATGAAAAACACCAAGAAATTCAACAACCACCTCAACATTGAAAAACACCAACAAATTCAACAACAACCTCAACTTTGAAAAACAACAACAACCTCAACATGGAAAAACACCAACAAATTCAACAACAACCTCAACATTGAAAATCAACAACAACCTCAAATTTGCGAAACACCAACAAATTCAACAACAACCTCAACATTTAAAAACAACAACAACCTCAACATTGAAAAACACCAACAAATTCAACAACAACCTCAACATTGAAAAACACCAACAAATTCAACAACAACTTCAACATTGAAAAACACCAACAAATTCAACAACTACCTCGACATTGAAAAACACCAACAAATTCAACAACAACCTCAACATTGAATAACTACAACAACCTCAACATTGAAAAACACCAACAAATACAACAACAACCTCAACATTGAAAAACAACAACAACCTCAACATTGAAAAACACCAACAAATTCAACAACAACCTCAACACTGAAAAACAACAACAACCTCAACGTTGAAAAACAACAACAAATTCAACAACAACTTCAACATTGAAAAACACCAACAAATTCAACAACAACCTCAACATTGAAAAACAACAACAACCTCAACATTGAAAAACACCAACAAATTCAACAACAACCTCAACATTGAAAAACAACAACAACCTCAACATTGAAAAACACCAACAAATTCAACAACAACCTCAACAATGAAAAACACCAACAAATTCAACAACAACCTCAACATTGAAAAAGAACAACAACCTCAACATTGAAAAACAACAACAACCTCAACATTGAAAAACACCAACAAATTCAACAACAACTTCAACATTGAAAAACACCAACAAATTCAACAACAACCTCGAAATTGAAAAACACCAACAAATTCAGCAACAACCTCAACATTGAAAAACAACAATAACCTCAACATTGAAAAACAGCAACAAATTCAACAACAAGCTCAACATTGAAAAACAACAACAACCTCAACATTGAAAAACACCAACAAATTCAACAACAACCTCAACATGGAAAAACACCAACAAATTCAACGACAACTTTAACATTGAAAAACACCAACAAATTCATCAACTACCTCGACATTGAAAAACACCAACAAATTCAACAACAACCTCAACATTGAATAACTACAACAACCTCAACATTGAAAAACACCAACAAATACAACAACAACCTCAACATTGAAAAACAACAACAACCTCAACATTGAAAAACACCAACAAATACAACAACAACCTCAACATTGAAAAACAACAACAAATTCAACAACAACTTCAACATTGAAAAAAACCAACAAATTCAACAACAACCTCAACATTGAAAAACAACAACAACCTCAACATTGAAAAACACCAACAAATTCAACAACTTCAACATTGAAAAACACCAACAAATTCAACAACAACCTCAACATTGAAAAACACCAACAAATTCAACAACAACCTCAACAATGAAAAACACCAACAAATTCAACAACAACCTCAACATTGAAAAACACCAACAAATTTAACAACAACCTCAACTTTGAAAAACAACAACAACCTCAACATGGAAAAATACCAACAAATTCAACAACAACCTCAACATTGAACAACAACCTCAAAATTGAAAAACACCAACAAATTCAACAACAACCTCAACATTTAAACACAACAACCTCAACATTGAAAAACACCAACAAATTCAACAACAACCTCAACATTGAAAAACACCAACAAATTCAACAACAACTTCAACATTGAAAAACACCAACAAATTCAACAACAACCTCAACATTGAAAAAGACCAACAAATTCAACAACAACCTCAACATTGAAAAACTACAACAACCTCAACATTGAGAAACACCAACAAATACAATAACAACCTCAACATTGAAAAACAACAACAACCTCAACAATGAAAAACACCAACAAATTCAACAACAACCTCAACATTGAAAAACACCAACAAATTTAACAACAACCTCAACTTTGAAAAACAACAACAACCTCAACATTGAAAAACACCAACAAATTCAACAACAACCTCAACATTGAAAAACAACAACAACCTCAACATTGAAAAACACCAACAAATTCAACAACAACCTCAACAATGAAAAACACCAACAGATTCAACAACAACCTCAACATTGAAAAACACCAAAAAATTTAACAACAACTTCAACTTTGAAAAACAACAACAACCTCAACATGTAAAAACACCAACAAATTCAACAACAACCTCAACATTGAAAAACAACAACAACCTCAACATTGAAAAACACCAACAAATTCATCAACAACCTCAACAATGAAAAACACCAACAAATTCAACAACAACGTCAACATTGAAAAACACCAACAAATTTAACAACAACCTCAACGTTGAAAAACAACAACAACCGCAACATGGAAAAACACCAACAAATTCAACAACAACCTCAACATTGAACAACAACAACCTCAAAATTGAAAAACACCTGCAAATTCAACAACAACCTCAACATTTAAACACAACAACAACCTCAACATTGAAAAACACCAACAAATTCAACAACAACCTCAACATTGAAAAACACCAACAAATTCAACAACAACTTCAACATTGAAAAACACCAACAAATTCAACAACAACCTCAACATTGAAAAAGACCAACAAATTCAACAACAACCTCAACATTGAAAAACTACAACAACCTCAACATTGAAAAACACCAACAAATTCAACAACAACCTCAACATTGAAAAAGAACAACAACCTCAACATTGAAAAACAACAACAACCTCAACATTGAAAAACACCAACAAATTCAACAACAACTTCAACATTGAAAAACACCAACAAATTCAACAACAACCTCGAAATTGAAAAACACCAACAAATTCAACAACAACCTCAACATTGAAAAACAACAATAACCTCAACATTGAAAAACACCAACAAATTCAACAACAAGCTCAACATTCAAAAACAACAACAACCTCAACATTGAAAAACACCAACAAATTCAACAACAACCTCAACAATGAAAAACATCAACAAAATCAACAACAACCTCAACATTGAAAAACACCAACAAATTTAACAACAACCTCAACTTTGAAAAACAACAACAACCTCAACATGGAAAAACACCAACAAATTCAACGACAACTTCAACATTGAAAAACACCAACAAATTCATCAACTACCTCGACATTGAAAAACACCAACAAATTCAACAACAACCTCAACATTGAATAACTACAACAACCTCAACATTGAAAAACACCAACAAATACAACAACAACCTCAACATTGAAAAACAACAACAACCTCAACATTGAAAAACACCAACAAATACAACAACAACCTCAACATTGAAAAACAACAACAAATTCAACAACAACTTCAACATTGAAAAAAACCAACAAATTCAACAACAACCTCAACATTGAAAAACAACAACAACCTCAACATTGAAAAACACCAACAAATTCAACAACTTCAACATTGAAAAACACCAACAAATTCAACAACAACCTCAACATTGAAAAACACCAACAAATTCAACAACAACCTCAACAATGAAAAACACCAACAAATTCAACAACAACCTCAACATTGAAAAACACCAACAAATTTAACAACAACCTCAACTTTGAAAAACAACAACAACCTCAACATGGAAAAATACCAACAAATTCAACAACAACCTCAACATTGAACAACAACCTCAAAATTGAAAAACACCAACAAATTCAACAACAACCTCAACATTTAAACACAACAACCTCAACATTGAAAAACACCAACAAATTCAACAACAACCTCAACATTGAAAAACACCAACAAATTCAACAACAACTTCAACATTGAAAAACACCAACAAATTCAACAACAACCTCAACATTGAAAAAGACCAACAAATTCAACAACAACCTCAACATTGAAAAACTACAACAACCTCAACATTGAGAAACACCAACAAATACAATAACAACCTCAACATTGAAAAACAACAACAACCTCAACAATGAAAAACACCAACAAATTCAACAACAACCTCAACATTGAAAAACACCAACAAATTTAACAACAACCTCAACTTTGAAAAACAACAACAACCTCAACATTGAAAAACACCAACAAATTCAACAACAACCTCAACATTGAAAAACAACAACAAACTCAACATTGAAAAACACCAACAAATTCAACAACAACCTCAACAATGAAAAACACCAACAAATTCAACAACAACCTCAACATTGAAAAACACCAAAAAATTTAACAACAACTTCAACTTTGAAAAACAACAACAACCTCAACATGTAAAAACACCAACAAATTCAACAACAACCTCAACATTGAAAAACAACAACAACCTCAACATTGAAAAACACCAACAAATTCATCAACAACCTCAACAATGAAAAACACCAACAAATTCAACAACAACGTCAACATTGAAAAACACCAACAAATTTAACAACAACCTCAACGTTGAAAAACAACAACAACCGCAACATGGAAAAACACCAACAAATTCAACAACAACCTCAACATTGAACAACAACAACCTCAAAATTGAAAAACACCTGCAAATTCAACAACAACCTCAACATTTAAACACAACAACAACCTCAACATTGAAAAACACCAACAAATTCAACAACAACCTCAACATTGAAAAACACCAACAAATTCAACAACAACTTCAACATTGAAAAACACCAACAAATTCAACAACAACCTCAACATTGAAAAAGACCAACAAATTCAACAACAACCTCAACATTGAAAAACTACAACAACCTCAACATTGAAAAACACCAACAAATTCAACAACAACCTCAACATTGAAAAAGAACAACAACCTCAACATTGAAAAACAACAACAACCTCAACATTGAAAAACACCAACAAATTCAACAACAACTTCAACATTGAAAAACACCAACAAATTCAACAACAACCTCGAAATTGAAAAACACCAACAAATTCAACAACAACCTCAACATTGAAAAACAACAATAACCTCAACATTGAAAAACACCAACAAATTCAACAACAAGCTCAACATTCAAAAACAACAACAACCTCAACATTGAAAAACACCAACAAATTCAACAACAACCTCAACAATGAAAAACATCAACAAAATCAACAACAACCTCAACATTGAAAAACACCAACAAATTTAACAACAACCTCAACTTTGAAAAACAACAACAACCTCAACATGGAAAAACACCAACAAATTCAACAGCAACCTCAACATTGAAAAACAAAAACAACCTCAAAATTGAAAAACACCAACAAATTCAACAAGAACCTCAACATTTAAAAACAACAACAACCTCAACATTGAAAAACACCAACAAATTCAACAACAACCTCAACATTGAAAAACACAAACAAATTCAACAACAACTTCAACATTGAAAAACACCAACAAATTCAACAACAACCTCAACATTGAAAAACTACAACAACCACAACATTGAAAAACACCAACAAATACAGCAACAACCTCAACATTGAAAAACAACAACAACCTCAACATTGAAAAACACCAACAAATTCAACAACAACCTCAACATTGAAAAACACCAACAAATTCAGCAACAACCTCAACATTGAAAAACAACAACAACCTCAACATTGAAAAACACCAACAAATTCAGCAACAACCTCAACATTGAAAAACAACAACAACCTGAGCATTGAAAAACACGAACAAATTCAAAAACAACCTCAACATTGAAAAACAACAACAACCTGAGCATTGAAAAACACGAACAAATTCAAAAACAACCTCAACATTGAAAAACACCAACAAATTCAACAACAACCTCAACATTGAAAAACAACACAAACCTCAACATTGAAAAACACCAACAAATTCAACAACAACCTCAACATTGAAAAACACCAACAAATTAAGCAACAACCTCAACATTGAAAAACAACAACAAGCTCAACATTGAAAAACACCAACAAATTCAACAACAACCTCAACATTGAAAAACAACAACAACCTCAACATTGAAAAACACCAACAAATTCAACAACAACCTCAACATTGAAAAACAACAACAACCTCAACATTGAAAAACACCAACAAATTCAACAACTTCAACATTGAAAAACACCAACAAATTCAACAACAACCTCGAAATTGAAAAACACCAACAAATTCAACAACAACCTCAACATTGAAAAACAACAACAACCTCAACATTGAAAAACACCAACAAATTCAACAACAACCTCAACATTGAAAAACAACAACAACCTCAACATTGAAAAACACCAACAAATTCAACAACAGCCTCAACAATGAAAAACACCAACAAATTCAACAACCACCTCAAAATTGAAAAACACCAACAAATTCAACAACAACCTCAACTTTGAAAAACAACAACAACCTCAACATGGAAAAACACCAACAAATTCAACAACAACCTCAACATTGAAAAACAACAACAACCTCAAATTTGCAAAACACCAACAAATTCAACAACAACCTCAATATTTAAAAACAACAACAACCTCAACATTGAAAAACACCAACAAATTCAACAACAACCTCAACATTGAAAAACACCAACAAATTCAACAACAACTTCAACATTGAAAAACACCAACAAATTCAACAACTACCTCGACATTGAAAAACACCAACAAATTCAACAACAACCTCAACATTGAATAACTACAACAACCTCAACATTGAAAAACACCAACAAATACAACAACAACCTCAACATTGAAAAACAACAACAACCTCAACATTGAAAAACACCAACAAATTCAACAACAACCTCAACACTGAAAAACAACAACAACCTCAACGTTGAAAAACAACAACAAATTCAACAACAACTTCAACATTGAAAAACACCAACAAATTCAACAACAACCTCAACATTGAAAAACAACAACAACCTCAACATTGAAAAACACCAACAAATTCAACAACAACCTCAAAATTGAAAAACAACAACAACCTCAACATTGAAAAACACCATCAAATTCAACAACAACCTCAACAATGAAAAACACCAACAAATTCAACAACAACCTCAACATTGAAAAAGAACAACAACCTCAACATTGAAAAACAACAACAACCTCAACATTGAAAAACACCAACAAATTCAACAACAACTTCAACATTGAAAAACACCAACAAATTCAACAACAACCTCGAAATTGAAAAACACCAACAAATTCAACAACAACCTCAATATTGAAAAACAACAATAACCTCAACATTGAAAAACAGCAACAAATTCAACAACAAGCTCAACATTGAAAAACAACAACAACCTCAACATTGAAAAACACCAACAAATTCAACAACAACCTCAACAATGAAAAACATCAACAAAATCAACAAGAACCTCAACATTGAAAAACACCAACAAATTCAACTGCAACTTCAGCATTGAAAAACAACAACAACCTCAAAATTGAAAAACACCAACAAATTCAACAACAACCTCAACATTTAAAAAGAACAACAACCTCAACATTGAAAAACACCAACAAATTCAACAACAACTTCAACATTGAAAAACACCAACAAATTCAACAACAACCTCAACATTGAAAAACTACAACAACCACAACATTGAAAAACACCAACAAATACAGCAACAACCTCAACATTGAAAAACAACAACAACCTCAACATTGAAAAACACCAACAAATTCAACAACAACCTCAACATTGAAAAACACCTACAAATTCAGCAACAACCTCAACATTGAAAAACAACAACAACCTCAACATTGAAAAACACCAACAAATTCAGCAACAACCTCAACATTGAAAAACAACAACAACCTGAGCATTGAAAAACACGAACAAATTCAACAACAACCTCAACATTGAAAAACACCAACAAATTCAACAACAACCTCAACATTGAAAAACAACACAAACCTCAACATTGAAAAACACTAACAAATTCAACAACAACCTCAACATTGAAAAACACCAACAAATTAAGCGACAACCTCAACATTGAAAAACAACAACAACCTCAACATTTGAAAACACCAACAAATTCAACAACAACCTCAACGTTGAAAAACAACAACAACCTCAACATTGAAAAACACCAACAAATTCAACAACAACCTCAACATTGAAAAACAACAACAACCTCAACATTGAAAAACACCAACAAATTCAACAACTTCAACATTGAAAAACACCAACAAATTCAACAGCAACCTCGAAATTGAAAAACACCAACAAATTCAACAACAACCTCAACATTGAAAAACAACAACAACCTCAACATTGAAAAACACCAACAAATTCAACAACAACCTCAACATTGAAAAACAACAACAACCTCAACATTGAAAAACACCAACAAATTCAACAACAGCCTCAACAATGAAAAACACCAACAAATTCAACAACAACCTCAACATTGAAAAACTACAACAACCACAACATTGAAAAACACCAACAAATACAGCAACAACCTCAACATTGAAAAACAACAACAACCTCAACATTGAAAAACACCAACAAATTCAACAACAACCTCAACATTGAAAAACACCTACAAATTCAGCAACAACCTCAACATTGAAAAACAACAACAACCTCAACATTGAAAAACACCAACAAATTCAGCAACAACCTCAACATTGAAAAACAACAACAACCTGAGCATTGAAAAACACGAACAAATTCAACAACAACCTCAACATTGAAAAACACCAACAAATTCAACAACAACCTCAACATTGAAAAACAACACAAACCTCAACATTGAAAAACACTAACAAATTCAACAACAACCTCAACATTGAAAAACACCAACAAATTAAGCAACAACCTCAACATTGAAAAACAACAACAACCTCAACATTTAAAAACACCAACAAATTCAACCACAACCTCAACGTTGAAAAACAACAACAACCTCAACATTAAAAAACACCAACAAATTCAACAACAACCTCAACATTGAAAAACAACAACAACCTCAACATTGAAAAACACCAACAAATTCAACAACTTCAACATTGAAAAAAACCAACAAATTCAACAGCAACCTCGAAATTGAAAAACACCAACAAATTCAACAACAACCTGAACATTGAAAAACAACAACAACCTCAACATTGAAAAACACCAACAAATTCAACAACAACCTCAACATTGAAAAACAACAACAACCTCAACATTGAAAAACACCAACAAATTCAACAACAGCCTCAACAATGAAAAACACCAACAAATTCAACAACAACCTCAACATTGAAAAACACCAACAAATTCAACAACAACCTCAACTTTGAAAAACAACAACATCCTCAACATGGAAAAACACCAACAAATCCAACAACAAACTCAACATTGAAAAACAACAACAACCTCAAATTTGCAAAACACCAACAAATTCAACAACAACCTCAACATTTAAAAACAACAACAACCTCAACATTGAAAAACACCAAAAAATTCAACAACAACCTCAACATTGAAAAACACCAACAAATTCAACAACAACCTCAACAATGAAAAACACCAACAAATTCAACAACAACCTCAACATTGAAAAACACCAACAAATTTAACAACAACCTCAACTTTGAAAAACAACAGCAACCGCAACATGGAAAAACACCAACAAATTCAACAACAACCTCAACATTGAAAAACAACAACAACCTCAACATTGAAAAACACCAACAAATTCATCAACAACCTCAACAATGAAAAACACCAACAAATTCAACAACAACCTCAACATTGAAAAACACCAACAAATTTAACAACAACCTCAACTTTGAAAAACAACGACAACTGCAACATGGAAAAACAGCAACAAATTCAACAACAACCTCAACAATGAAAAACACCAACAAATTCAACAACAACCTCAACATTGAAAAACACCAACAAATTTAACAACAACCTCAACTTTGAAAAACAACAACAACCTCAACATGTAAAAACACCAACAAATTCAACAACAACCTCAACATTGAAAAACACCAACAAATTCATCAACAACCTCAACAATGAAAAACACCAACAAATTCAACAACAACGTCAACATTGAAAAACACCAACAAATTTAACAACAACCTCAACGTTGAAAAACAACAACAACCGCAACATGGAAAAACACCAACAAATTCAACAACAACCTCAACATTGAACAACAACAACCTCAAAATTGAAAAACACCTACAAATTCAACAACAACCTCAACATTTAAACACAACAACAACCTCAACATTGAAAAACACCAACAAATTCAACAACAACCTCAACATTGAAAAACACCAACAAATTCAACAACAACTTCAACATTGAAAAACACCAACAAATTCAACAACAACCTCAACATTGAAAAAGACCAACAAATTCAACAACAACCTCAACATTGAAAAACTACAACAACCTCGAAATTGAAAAACACCAACAAATTCAACAACAACCTCAACATTGAAAAACAACAACAACCTCAACATTGAAAAACACCAACAAATTCAACAACAACCTCAACATTGAAAAACAACAACAACCTCAACATTGAAAAACACCAACAAATTCAACAACAGCCTCAACAATGAAAAACACCAACAAATTCAACAACAACCTCAACATTGAAAAACTACAACAACCACAACATTGAAAAACACCAACAAATACAGCAACAACCTCAACATTGAAAAACAACAACAACCTCAACATTGAAAAACACCAACAAATTCAACAACAACCTCAACATTGAAAAACACCTACAAATTCAGCAACAACCTCAACATTGAAAAACAACAACAACCTCAACATTGAAAAACACCAACAAATTCAGCAACAACCTCAACATTGAAAAACAACAACAACCTGAGCATTGAAAAACACGAACAAATTCAACAACAACCTCAACATTGAAAAACACCAACAAATTCAACAACAACCTCAACATTGAAAAACAACACAAACCTCAACATTGAAAAACACTAACAAATTCAACAACAACCTCAACATTGAAAAACACCAACAAATTAAGCAACAACCTCAACATTGAAAAACAACAACAACCTCAACATTGAAAAACACCAACAAATTCAACAACTTCAACATTGAAAAAAACCAAGAAATTCAACAGCAACCTCGAAATTGAAAAACACCAACAAATTCAACAACAACCTGAACATTGAAAAACAACAACAACCTCAACATTGAAAAACACCAACAAATTCAACAACAACCTCAACATTGAAAAACAACAACAACCTCAACATTGAAAAACACCAACAAATTCAACAACAGCCTCAACAATGAAAAACACCAACAAATTCAACAACAACCTCAACATTGAAAAACACCAACAAATTCAACAACAACCTCAACTTTGAAAAACAACAACATCCTCAACATGGAAAAACACCAACAAATCCAACAACAAACTCAACATTGAAAAACAACAACAACCTCAAATTTGCAAAACACCAACAAATTCAACAACAACCTCAACATTTAAAAACAACAACAACCTCAACATTGAAAAACACCAAAAAATTCAACAACAACCTCAACATTGAAAAACACCAACAAATTCAACAACAACCTCAACAATGAAAAACACCAACAAATTCAACAACAACCTCAACATTGAAAAACACCAACAAATTTAACAACAACCTCAACTTTGAAAAACAACAGCAACCGCAACATGGAAAAACACCAACAAATTCAACAACAACCTCAACATTGAAAAACAACAACAACCTCAACATTGAAAAACACCAACAAATTCAACAACAACCTCAACATTGAAAAACAACAACAACCTCAACATTGAAAAACACCAACAAATTCAACAACAACCTCAACATTGAAAAACAACAACAACCTCAACATTGAAAAACACCAACAAATTCAACAACAGCCTCAACAATGAAAAACACCAACAAATTCAACAACAACCTCAACATTGAAAAACTACAACAACCACAACATGGAAAAACACCAACAAATACAGCAACAACCTCAACATTGAAAAACAACAACAACCTCAACATTGAAAAACACCAACAAATTCAACAACAACCTCAACATTGAAAAACACCTACAAATTCAGCAACAACCTCAACATTGAAAAACAACAACAACCTGAACATTGAAAAACACCAACAAATTCAGCAACAACCTCAACATTGAAAAACAACAACAACCTGAGCATTGAAAAACACGAACAAATTCAACAACAACCTCAACATTGAAAAACACCAACAAATTCAACAACAACCTCAACATTGAAAAACAACACAAACCTCAACATTGAAAAACACTAACAAATTCAACAACAACCTCAACATTGAAAAACACCAACAAATTAAGCAACAACCTCAACATTGAAAAACAACAACAACCTCAACATTTAAAAACACCAACAAATTCAACAACAACCTCAACGTTGAAAAACAACAACAACCTCAACATTAAAAAACACCAACAAATTCAACAACAACCTCAACATTGAAAAACAACAACAACCTCAACATTGAAAAACACCAACAAATTCAACAACTTCAACATTGAAAAAAACCAACAAATTCAACAGCAACCTCGAAATTGAAAAACACCAACAAATTCAACAACAACCTGAACATTGAAAAACAACAACAACCTCAACATTGAAAAACACCAACAAATTCAACAACAACCTCAACATTGAAAAACAACAACAACCTCAACATTGAAAAACACCAACAAATTCAACAACAGCCTCAACAATGAAAAACACCAACAAATTCAACAACAACCTCAACATTGAAAAACACCAACAAATTCAACAACAACCTCAACTTTGAAAAACAACAACATCCTCAACATGGAAAAACACCAACAAATCCAACAACAAACTCAACATTGAAAAACAACAACAACCTCAAATTTGCAAAACACCAACAAATTCAACAACAACCTCAACATTTAAAAACAACAACAACCTCAACATTGAAAAACACCAAAAAATTCAACAACAACCTCAACATTGAAAAACACCAACAAATTCAACAACAACCTCAACAATGAAAAACACCAACAAATTCAACAACAACCTCAACATTGAAAAACACGAACAAATTTAACAACAACCTCAACTTTGAAAAACAACAGCAACCGCAACATGGAAAAACACCAACAAATTCAACAACAACCTCAACATTGAAAAACAACAACAACCTCAACATTGAAAAACACCAACAAATTCATCAACAACCTCAACAATGAAAAACACCAACAAATTCAACAACAACCTCAACATTGAAAAACACCAACAAATTTAACAACAACCTCAACTTTGAAAAACAACGACAACTGCAACATGGAAAAACAGCAACAAATTCAACAACAACCTCAACAATGAAAAACACCAACAAATTCAACAACAACCTCAACATTGAAAAACACCAACAAATTTAACAACAACCTCAACTTTGAAAAACAACAACAACCTCAACATGTAAAAACACCAACAAATTCAACAACAACCTCAACATTGAAAAACAACAACAACCTCAACATTGAAAAACACCAACAAATTCATCAACAACCTCAACAATGAAAAACACCAACAAATTCAACAACAACGTCAACATTGAAAAACACCAACAAATTTAACAACAACCTCAACGTTGAAAAACAACAACAACCGCAACATGGAAAAACACCAACAATTTCAACAACAACCTCAACATTGAACAACAACAACCTCAAAATTGAAAAACACCTACAAATTCAACAACAACCTCAACATTTAAACACAACAACAACCTCAACATTGAAAAACACCAACAAATTCAACAACAACCTCAACATTGAAAAACACCAACAAATTCAACAACAACTTCAACATTGAAAAACACCAACAAATTCAACAACAACCTCAACATTGAAAAAGACCAACAAATTCAACAACAACCTCAACATTGAAAAACTACAACAACCTCGAAATTGAAAAACACCAACAAATTCAACAACAACCTCAACATTGAAAAACAACAACAACCTCAACATTGAAAAACACCAACAAATTCAACAACAACCTCAACATTGAAAAACAACAACAACCTCAACATTGAAAAACACCAACAAATTCAACAACAGCCTCAACAATGAAAAACACCAACAAATTCAACAACAACCTCAACATTGAAAAACTACAACAACCACAACATTGAAAAACACCAACAAATACAGCAACAACCTCAACATTGAAAAACAACAACAACCTCAACATTGAAAAACACCAACAAATTCAACAACAACCTCAACATTGAAAAACACCTACAAATTCAGCAACAACCTCAACATTGAAAAACAACAACAACCTCAACATTGAAAAACACCAACAAATTCAGCAACAACCTCAACATTGAAAAACAACAACAACCTGAGCATTGAAAAACACGAACAAATTCAACAACAACCTCAACATTGAAAAACACCAACAAATTCAACAACAACCTCAACATTGAAAAACAACACAAACCTCAACATTGAAAAACACTAACAAATTCAACAACAACCTCAACATTGAAAAACACCAACAAATTAAGCAACAACCTCAACATTGAAAAACAACAACAACCTCAACATTTAAAAACACCAACAAATTCAACAACAACCTCAACGTTGAAAAACAACAACAACCTCAACATTAAAAAACACCAACAAATTCAACAACAACCTCAACATTGAAAAACAACAACAACCTCAACATTGAAAAACACCAACAAATTCAACAACTTCAACATTGAAAAAAACCAACAAATTCAACAGCAACCTCGAAATTGAAAAACACCAACAAATTCAACAACAACCTGAACATTGAAAAACAACAACAACCTCAACATTGAAAAACACCAACAAATTCAACAACAACCTCAACATTGAAAAACAACAACAACCTCAACATTGAAAAACACCAACAAATTCAACAACAGCCTCAACAATGAAAAACACCAACAAATTCAACAACAACCTCAACATTGAAAAACACCAACAAATTCAACAACAACCTCAACTTTGAAAAACAACAACATCCTCAACATGGAAAAACACCAACAAATCCAACAACAAACTCAACATTGAAAAACAACAACAACCTCAAATTTGCAAAACACCAACAAATTCAACAACAACCTCAACATTTAAAAACAACAACAACCTCAACATTGAAAAACACCAAAAAATTCAACAACAACCTCAACATTGAAAAACACCAACAAATTCAACAACAACCTCAACAATGAAAAACACCAACAAATTCAACAACAACCTCAACATTGAAAAACACCAACAAATTTAACAACAACCTCAACTTTGAAAAACAACAGCAACCGCAACATGGAAAAACACCAACAAATTCAACAACAACCTCAACATTGAAAAACAACAACAACCTCAACATTGAAAAACACCAACAAATTCATCAACAACCTCAACAATGAAAAACACCAACAAATTCAACAACAACCTCAACATTGAAAAACACCAACAAATTTAACAACAACCTCAACTTTGAAAAACAACGACAACCGCAACATGGAAAAACAGCAACAAATTCAACAACAACCTCAACAATGAAAAACACCAACAAATTCAACAACAACCTCATCATTGAAAAACACCAACAAATTTAACAACAACCTCAACTTTGAAAAACAACAACAACCTCAACATGTAAAAACACCAACAAATTCAACAACAACCTCAACATTGAAAAACAACAACAACCTCAACATTGAAAAACACCAACAAATTCATCAACAACCTCAACAATGAAAAACACCAACAAATTCAACAACAACGTCAACATTGAAAAACACCAACAAATTTAACAACAACCTCAACGTTGAAAAACAACAACAACCGTAACATGGAAAAACACCAACAAATTCAACAACAACCTCAACATTGAACAACAACAACCTCAAAATTGAAAAACACCTACAAATTCAACAACAACCTCAACATTTAAACACAACAACAACCTCAACATTGAAAAACACCAACAAATTCAACAACAACCTCAACATTGAAAAACACCAACAAATTCAACAACAACTTCAACATTGAAAAACACCAACAAATTCAACAACAACCTCAACATTGAAAAAGACCAACAAATTCAACAACAACCTCAACATTGAAAAACTACAACAACCTCAACATTGAAAACCACCAACAAATTCAACAACAACCTCAACATTGAAAAAGAACAACAACCTCAACATTGAAAAACAACAACAACCTCAACATTGAAAAACACCAACAAATTCAACAACAACTTCAACATTGAAAAACACCAACAAATTCAACAACAACCTCGAAATTGAAAAACACCAACAAATTCAACAACAACCTCAACATTGAAAAACAACAATAACCTCAACATTGAAAAACACCAACAAATTCAACAACAAGCTCAACATTGAAAAACAACAACAACCTCAACATTGAAAAACACCAACAAATTCAACAACAACCTCAACAATGAAAAACATCAACAAAATCAACAACAACCTCAACATTGAAAAACACCAACAAATTTAACAACAACCTCAACTTTGAAAAACAACAACAACCTCAACATGGAAAAACAGCAACAAATTCAACAGCAACCTCAACATTGAAAAACAAAAACAACCTCAAAATTGAAAAACACCAACAAATTCAACAACAACCTCAACATTTAAAAACAACAACAACCTCAACATTGAAAAACACCAACAAATTCAACAACAACCTCAACATTGAAAAACACAAACAAATTCAACAACAACTTCAACATTGAAAAACACCAACAAATTCAACAACAACCTCAACATTGAAAAACTACAACAACCACAACATTGAAAAACACCAACAAATACAGCAACAACTTCAACATTGAAAAACAACAACAACCTCAACATTGAAAAACACCAACAAATTCAACAACAACCTCAACATTGAAAAACACCAACAAATTCAGCAACAACCTCAACATTGAAAAACAACAACAACCTCAACATTGAAAAACACCAACAAATTCAGCAACAACCTCAACATTGAAAAACAACAACAACCTGAGCATTGAAAAACACGAACAAATTCAAAAACAACCTCAACATTGAAAAACACCAACAAATTCAGCAACAACCTCAACATTGAAAAACAACAACAACCTCAACATTGAAAAACACCAACAAATTCAGCAACAACCTCAACATTGAAAAACAACAACAACCTGAGCATTGAAAAACACGAACAAAATCAAAAACGACCTCAACATTGAAAAACACCAACAAATTCAACAACAACCTCAACATTGAAAAACAACACAAACCTCAACATTGAAAAACACCAACAAATTCAACAACAACCTCAACATTGAAAAACACCAACAAATTAAGCAACAACCTCAACATTGAAAAACAACAACAACCTCAACATTGAAAAACACCAACAAATTCAGCAACAACCTCAACATTGAAAAACAACAACAACCTGAGCATTGAAAAACACGAACAAATTCAAAAACAACCTCAACATTGAAAAACACCAACAAATTCAGCAACAACCTCAACATTGAAAAACAACAACAACCTCAACATTGAAAAACACCAACAAATTCAGCAACAACCTCAACATTGAAAAACAACAACAACCTGAGCATTGAAAAACACGAACAAATTCAAAAACAATTTCAACATTGAAAAACACCAACAAATTCAACAACAACCTCAACATTGAAAAACAACACAAACCTCAACATTGAAAAACACCAACAAATTCAACAACAACCTCAACATTGAAAAACACCAACAAATTAAGCAACAACCTCAACATTGAAAAACAACAACAAGCTCAACATTGAAAAACACCAACAAATTCAACAACAACCTCAACATTGAAAAACAACAACAACCTCAACATTGAAAAACACCAACAAATTCAACAACAACCTCAACATTGAAAAACAACAACAACCTCAACATTGAAAAACACCAACAAATTCAACAACTTCAACATTGAAAAACACCAACAAATTCAACAACAACCTCGAAATTGAAAAACACCAACAAATTCAACAACAACCTCAACATTGAAAAACAACAACAACCTCAACATTGAAAAACACCAACAAATTCAACAACAACCTCAACATTGAAAAACAACAACAACCTCAACATTGAAAAACACCAACAAATTCAACAACAGCCTCAACAATGAAAAACACCAACAAATTCAACAACCACCTCAAAATTGAAAAACACCAACAAATTCAACAACAACCTCAACTGTGAAAAACAACAACAACCTCAACATGGAAAAACACCAACAAATTCAACAACAACCTCAACATTGAAAAACAACAACAACCTCAAATTTGCAAAACACCAACAAATTCAACAACAACCTCAACATTTAAAAACAACAACAACCTCAACATTGAAAAACACCAACAAATTCAACAACAACCTCAACATTGAAAAACACCAACAAATTCAACAACAACTTCAACATTGAAAAACACCAACAAATTCAACAACTACCTCGACATTGAAAAACACCAACAAATTCAACAACAACCTCAACATTGAAAAACACCAACAAATTCAACAACAACCTCAACATTGAAAAACACCAACAAATTTAACAACAACCTCAACTTTGAAAAACAACAACAACCGCAACATGGAAAAACACCAACAAATTCAACAACAACCTCAACATTGAAAAACAACAACAACCTCAACATTGAAAAACACCAACAACTTCAACAACAACCTCAACAATGAAAAACACCAACAAATTCAACAACAACCTCAACATTGAAAAACACCAACAAATTTAACAACAACCTCAACTTTGAAAAACAACAACAACCTCAACATGTAAAAACACCAACAAATTCAACAACAACCTCAACATTGAAAAACAACAACAACCTCAACATTGAAAAACACCAACAAATTCATCAACAACCTCAACAATGAAAAACACCAACAAATTCAACAACAACGTCAACATTGAAAAACACCAACAAATTTAACAACAACCTCAACGTTGAAAAACAACAACAACCGCAACATGGAAAAACACCAACAAATTCAACAACAACCTCAACATTGAACAACAACAACCTCAAAATTGAAAAACACCTACAAATTCAACAACAACCTCAACATTTAAACACAACAACAACCTCAACATTGAAAAACACCAACAAATTCAACAACAACCTCAACATTGAAAAACACCAACAAATTCAACAACAACTTCAACATTGAAAAACACCAACAAATTCAACAACAACCTCAACATTGAAAAAGACCAACAAATTCAACAACAACCTCAACATTGAAAAACTACAACAACCTCAACATTGAAAAACACCAACAAATTCAACAACAACCTCAACATTGAAAAAGAACAACAACCTCAACATTGAAAAACAACAACAACCTCAACATTGAAAAACACCAACAAATTCAACAACAACTTCAACATTGAAAAACACCAACAAATTCAACAACAACCTCGAAATTGAAAAACACCAACAAATTCAACAACAACCTCAACATTGAAAAACAACAATAACCTCAACATTGAAAAACACCAACAAATTCAACAACAAGCTCAACATTCAAAAACAACAACAACCTCAACATTGAAAAACTCCAACAAATTCAACAACAACCTCAACAATGAAAAACATCAACAAAATCAACAACAACCTCAACATTGAAAAACACCAACAAATTTAACAACAACCTCAACTTTGAAAAACAACAACAACCTCAACATTTAAAAACACCAACAAATTCAACAGCAACCTCAACATTGAAAAACAAAAACAACCTCAAAATTGAAAAACACCAACAAATTCAACAACAACCTCAACATTTAAAAACAACAACAACCTCAACATTGAAAAACACCAACAAATTCAACAACAACCTCAACATTGAAAAACACAAACAAATTCAACAACAACTTCAACATTGAAAAACACCAACAAATTCAACAACAACCTCAACATTGAAAAACTACAACAACCACAACATTGAAAAACACCAACAAATACAGCAACAACCTCAACATTGAAAAACAACAACAACCTCAACATTGAAAAACACCAACAAATTCAACAACAACCTCAACATTGAAAAACACCAACAAATTCAGCAACAACCTCAACATTGAAAAACAACAACAACCTCAACATTGAAAAACACCAACAAATTCAGCAACAACCTCAACATTGAAAAACAACAACAACCTGAGCATTGAAAAACACGAACAAATTCAAAAACAACCTCAACATTGAAAAACACCAACAAATTCAGCAACAACCTCAACATTGAAAAACAACAACAACCTCAACATTGAAAAACACCAACAAATTCAGCAACAACCTCAACATTGAAAAACAACAACAACCTGAGCATTGAAAAACACGAACAAATTCAAAAACAACCTCAACATTGAAAAACACCAACAAATTCAACAACAACCTCAACATTGAAAAACAACACAAACCTCAACATTGAAAAACACCAACAAATTCAACAACAACCTCAACATTGAAAAACACCAACAAATTAAGCAACAACCTCAACATTGAAAAACAACAACAAGCTCAACATTGAAAAACACCAACAAATTCAACAACAACCTCAACATTGAAAAACAACAACAACCTCAACATTGAAAAACACCAACAAATTCAACAACAACCTCAACATTGAAAAACAACAACAACCTCAACATTGAAAAACACCAACAAATTCAACAACTTCAACATTGAAAAACACCAACAAATTCAACAACAACCTCGAAATTGAAAAACACCAACAAATTCAACAACAACCTCAACATTGAAAAACAACAACAACCTCAACATTGAAAAACACCAACAAATTCAACAACAACCTCAACATTGAAAAACAACAACAACCTCAACATTGAAAAACACCAACAAATTCAACAACAGCCTCAACAATGAAAAACACCAACAAATTCAACAACCACCTCAAAATTGAAAAACACCAACAAATTCAACAACAACCTCAACTGTGAAAAACAACAACAACCTCAACATGGAAAAACACCAACAAATTCAACAACAACCTCAACATTGAAAAACAACAACAACCTCAAATTTGCAAAACACCAACAAATTCAACAACAACCTCAACATTTAAAAACAACAACAACCTCAACATTGAAAAACACCAACAAATTCAACAACAACCTCAACATTGAAAAACACCAACAAATTCAACAACAACTTCAACATTGAAAAACACCAACAAATTCAACAACTACCTCGACATTGAAAAACACCAACAAATTCAACAACAACCTCAACATTGAATAACTACAACAACCTCAACATTGAAAAACACCAACAAATACAACAACAACCTCAACATTGAAAAACAACAACAACCTCAACATTGAAAAACACCAACAAATTGAACAACAACCTCAACACTGAAAAACAACAACAACCTCAACGTTGAAAAACAACAACAAATTCAACAACAACTTCAACATTGAAAAACACCAACAAATTCAACAACAACCTCAACATTGAAAAACAACAACAACCTCAACATTGAAAAACACCAACAAATTCAACAACAACCTCAAAATTGAAAAACAACAACAACCTCAACATTGAAAAACACCATCAAATTCAACAACAACCTCAACAATGAAAAACACCAACAAATTCAACAACAACCTCAACATTGAAAAAGAACAACAACCTCAACATTGAAAAACAACAACAACCTCAACATTGAAAAACACCAACAAATTCAACAACAACTTCAACATTGAAAAACACCAACAAATTCAACAACAACCTCGAAATTGAAAAACACCAACAAATTCAACAACAACCTCAATATTGAAAAACAACAATAAGCTCAACATTGAAAAACAGCAACAAATTCAACAACAAGCTCAACATTGAAAAACAACAACAACCTCAACATTGAAAAACACCAACAAATTCAACAACAACCTCAACAATGAAAAACATCAACAAAATCAACAACAACCTCAACATTGAAAAACACCAACAAATTTAACAACAACCTCAACTTTGAAAAACAACAACAACCTCAACATGGAAAAACACCAACAAATTCAACTGCAACTTCAGCATTGAAAAACAACAACAACCTCAAAATTGAAAAACACCAACAAATTCAACAACAACCTCAACATTTAAAAAGAACAACAACCTCAACATTGAAAAACACCAACAAATTCAACAACAACCTCAACATTGAAAAACACAAACAAATTCAACAACAACTTCAACATTGAAAAACACCAACAAATTCAACAACAACCTCAACATTGAAAAACTACAACAACCACAACATTGAAAAACACCAACAAATACAGCAACAACCTCAACATTGAAAAACAACAACAACCTCAACATTGAAAAACACCAACAAATTCAACAACAACCTCAACATTGAAAAACACCTACAAATTCAGCAACAACCTCAACATTGAAAAACAATAACAACCTCAACATTGAAAAACACCAACAAATTCAGCAACAACCTCAACATTGAAAAACAACAACAACCTGAGCATTGAAAAACACGAACAAATTCAACAACAACCTCAACATTGAAAAACACCAACAAATTCAACAACAACCTCAACATTGAAAAACAACACAAACCTCAACATTGAAAAACACTAACAAATTCAACAACAACCTCAACATTGAAAAACACCAACAAATTAAGCGACAACCTCAACATTGAAAAACAACAACAACCTCAACATTTAAAAACACCAACAAATTCAACAACAACCTCAACGTTGAAAAACAACAACAACCTCAACATTGAAAAACACCAACAAATTCAACAACAACCTCAACATTGAAAAACAACAACAACCTCAACATTGAAAAACACCAACAAATTCAACAACTTCAACATTGAAAAACACCAACAAATTCAACAGCAACCTCGAAATTGAAAAACACCAACAAATTCAACAACAACCTCAACATTGAAAAACAACAACAACCTCAACATTGAAAAACACCAACAAATTCAACAACAACCTCAACATTGAAAAACAACAACAACCTCAACATTGAAAAACACCAACAAATTCAACAACAGCCTCAACAATGAAAAACACCAACAAATTCAACAACAACCTCAACATTGAAAAACTACAACAACCACAACATTGAAAAACACCAACAAATACAGCAACAACCTCAACATTGAAAAACAACAACAACCTCAACATTGAAAAACACCAACAAATTCAACAACAACCTCAACATTGAAAAACACCTACAAATTCAGCAACAACCTCAACATTGAAAAACAACAACAACCTCAACATTGAAAAACACCAACAAATTCAGCAACAACCTCAACATTGAAAAACAACAACAACCTGAGCATTGAAAAACACGAACAAATTCAACAACAACCTCAACATTGAAAAACACCAACAAATTCAACAACAACCTCAACATTGAAAAACAACACAAACCTCAACATTGAAAAACACTAACAAATTCAACAACAACCTCAACATTGAAAAACACCAACAAATTAAGCAACAACCTCAACATTGAAAAACAACAACAACCTCAACATTTAAAAACACCAACAAATTCAACAACAACCTCAACGTTGAAAAACAACAACAACCTCAACATTAAAAAACACCAACAAATTCAACAACAACCTCAACATTGAAAAACAACAACAACCTCAACATTGAAAAACACCAACAAATTCAACAACTTCAACATTGAAAAACACCAACAAATTCAACAGCAACCTCGAAATTGAAAAACACCAACAAATTCAGCAACAACCTCAACATTGAAAAACAACAACAACCTCAACATTGAAAAACACCAACAAATTCAACAACAACTTCAACATTGAAAAACAACAACAACCTCAACATTGAAAAACACCAACAAATTCAACAACAGCCTCAACAATGAAAAACACCAACAAATTCAACAACAACCTCAACATTGAAAAACACCAACAAATTCAACAACAACCTCAACTTTGAAAAACAACAACATCCTCAACATGGAAAAACCCCAACAAATCCAACAACAAACTCAACATTGAAAAACAACAAAAACCTCAAATTTGCAAAACACCAACAAATTCAACAACAACCTCAACATTTAAAAACAACAACAACCTCAACATTGAAAAACACCAAAAAATTCAACAACAACCTCAACATTGAAAAACACCAACAAATTCAACAACAACCTCAACAATGAAAAACACCAACAAATTCAACAGCAACCTCAACATTGAAAAACACCAACAAATTTAACAACAACCTCAACTTTGAAAAACAACAACAACCGCAACATGGAAAAACACCAACAAATTCAACAACAACCTCAACATTGAAAAACAACAACAACCTCAACATTGAAAAACACCAACAAATTCAACAACAACCTCAACAATGAAAAACATCAACAAAATCAACAACAACCTCAACATTGAAAAACACCAACAAATTTAACAACAACCTCAACTTTGAAAAACAACAACAACCTCAACATGGAAAAACACCAACAAATTCAACAGCAACCTCAACATTGAAAAACAAAAACCACCTCAAAATTGAAAAACACCAACAAATTCAACAACAACCTCAACATTTAAAAACAACAACAACCTCAACATTGAAAAACACCAACAAATTCAACAACAACCTCAACATTGAAAAACACAAACAAATTCAACAACAACTTCAACATTGAAAAACACCAACAAATTCAACAACAACCTCAACATTGAAAAACTACAACAACCACAACATTGAAAAACACCAACAAATACAGCAACAACCTCAACATTGAAAAACAACAACAACCTCAACATTGAAAAACACCAACAAATTCAACAACAACCTCAACATTGAAAAACACCAACAAATTCAGCAACAACCTCAACATTGAAAAACAACAACAACCTCAACATTGAAAAACACCAACAAATTCAGCAACAACCTCAACATTGAAAAACAACAACAACCTGAGCATTGAAAAACACGAACAAATTCAAAAACAACCTCAACATTGAAAAACACCAACAAATTCAGCAACAACCTCAACATTGAAAAACAACAACAACCTCAACATTGAAAAACACCAACAAATTCAGCAACAACCTCAACATTGAAAAACAACAACAACCTGAGCATTGAAAAACACGAACAAATTCAAAAACAACCTCAACATTGAAAAACACCAACAAATTCAACAACAACCTCAACATTGAAAAACAACACAAACCTCAACATTCAAAAACACCAACAAATTCAACAACAACCTCAACATTGAAAAACACCAACAAATTAAGCAACAACCTCAACATTGAAAAACAACAACAAGCTCAACATTGAAAAAACACCAACAAATTCAACAACAACCTCAACATTGAAAAACAACAACAACCTCAACATTGAAAAACACCAACAAATTCAACAACAACCTCAACATTGAAAAACAACAACAACCTCAACATTGAAAAACACCAACAAATTCAACAACTTCAACATTGAAAAACACCAACAAATTCAACAACAACCTCGAAATTGAAAAACACCAACAAATTCAACAACAACCTCAACATTGAAAAACAACAACAACCTCAACATTGAAAAACACCAACAAATTCAACAACAACCTCAACATTGAAAAACAACAACAACCTCAACATTGAAAAACACCAACAAATTCAACAACAGCCTCAACAATGAAAAACACCAACAAATTCAACAACCACCTCAAAATTGAAAAACACCAACAAATTCAACAACAACCTCAACTGTGAAAAACAACAACAACCTCAACATGGAAAAACACCAACAAATTCAACAACAACCTCAACATTGAAAAACAACAACAACCTCAAATTTGCAAAACACCAACAAATTCAACAACAACCTCAACATTTAAAAACAACAACAACCTCAACATTGAAAAACACCAACAAATTCAACAACAACCTCAACATTGAAAAACACCAACAAATTCAACAACAACTTCAACATTGAAAAACACCAACAAATTCAACAACTACCTCGACATTGAAAAACACCAACAAATTCAACAACAAGCTCAACATTGAATAACTACAACAACCTCAACATTGAAAAACACCAACAAATACAACAACAACCTCAACATTGAAAAACAACAACAACCTCAACATTGAAAAACACCAACAAATTCAACAACAACCTCAACACTGAAAAACAACAACAACCTCAACGTTGAAAAACAACAACAAATTCACAACAACTTCAACATTGAAAAACACCAACAAATTCAACAACAACCTCAACATTGAAAAACAACAACAACCTCAAAATTGAAAAACACCAACAAATTCAACAACAACCTCAAAATTGAAAAACAACAACAACCTCAACATTGAAAAACACCATCAAATTCAACAACAACCTCAACAATGAAAAACACCAACAAATTCAACAACAACCTCAACATTGAAAAAGAACAACAACCTCAACATTGAAAAACAACAACAACCTCAACATTGAAAAACACCAACAAATTCAACAACAACTTCAACATTGAAAAACACCAACAAATTCAACAACAACCTCGAAATTGAAAAACACCAACAAATTCAACAACAACCTCAATATTGAAAAACAACAATAAGCTCAACATTGAAAAACAGCAACAAATTCAACAACAAGCTCAACATTGAAAAACAACAACAACCTCAACATTGAAAAACACCAACAAATTCAACAACAACCTCAACAATGAAAAACAACAACAAAATCAACAACAACCTCAACATTGAAAACACCAACAAATTTAACAACAACCTCAACTTTGAAAAACAACAACAACCTCAACATGGAAAAACACCAACAAATTCAACTGCAACTTCAGCATTGAAAAACAACAACAACCTCAAAATTGAAAAACACCAACAAATTCAACAACAACCTCAACATTTAAAAAGAACAACAACCTCAACATTGAAAAACACCAACAAATTCAACAACAACCTCAACATTGAAAAACACAAACAAATTCAACAACAACTTCAACATTGAAAAACACCAACAAATTCAACAACAACCTCAACATTGAAAAACTACAACAACCACAACATTGAAAAACACCAACAAATACAGCAACAACCTCAACATTGAAAAACAACAACAACCTCAACATTGAAAAACACCAACAAATTCAACAACAACCTCAACATTGAAAAACACCTACAAATTCAGCAACAACCTCAACATTGAAAAACAACAACAACCTCAACATTGAAAACACCAACAAATTCAGCAACAACCTCAACATTGAAAAACAACAACAACCTGAGCATTGAAAAACACGAACAAATTCAACAACAACCTCAACATTGAAAAACACCAACAAATTCAACAACAACCTCAACATTGAAAAACAACACAAACCTCCACATTGAAAAACACTAACAAATTCAACAACAACCTCAACATTGAAAAACACCAACAAATTAAGCGACAACCTCAACATTGAAAAACAACAACAACCTCAACATTTAAAAACACCAACAAATTCAACAACAACCTCAACGTTGAAAAACAACAACAACCTCAACATTGAAAAACACCAACAAATTCAACAACAACCTCAACATTGAAAAACAACAACAACCTCAACATTGAAAAACACCAACAAATTCAACAACTTCAACATTGAAAAACACCAACAAATTCAACAGCAACCTCGAAATTGAAAAACACCAACAAATTCAACAACAACCTCAACATTGAAAAACAACAACAACCTCAACATTGAAAAACACCAACAAATTCAACAACAACCTCAACATTGAAAAACAACAACAACCTCAACATTGAAAAACACCAACAAATTCAACAACAGCCTCAACAATGAAAAACACCAACAAATTCAACAACAACCTCAACATTGAAAAACTACAACAACCACAACATTGAAAAACACCAACAAATACAGCAACAACCTCAACATTGAAAAACAACAACAACCTCAACATTGAAAAACACCAACAAATTCAACAACAACCTCAACATTGAAAAACACCTACAAATTCAGCAACAACCTCAACATTGAAAAACAACAACAACCTCAACATTGAAAAACACCAACAAATTCAGCAACAACCTCAACATTGAAAAACAACAACAACCTGAGCATTGAAAAACACGAACAAATTCAACAACAACCTCAACATTGAAAAACACCAACAAATTCAACAACAACCTCAACATTGAAAAACAACACAAACCTCAACATTGAAAAACACTAACAAATTCAACAACAACCTCAACATTGAAAAACACCAACAAATTAAGCAACAACCTCAACATTGAAAAACAACAACAACCTCAACATTTAAAAACACCAACAAATTCAACAACAACCTCAACGTTGAAAAACAACAACAACCTCAACATTAAAAAACACCAACAAATTCAACAACAACCTCAACTTTGAAAACAACAACAACCTCAACATTGAAAAACACCAACAAATTCAACAACTTCAACATTGAAAAACACCAACAAATTCAACAGCAACCTCGAAATTGAAAAACACCAACAAATTCAACAACAACCTCAACATTGAAAAACAACAACAACCTCAACATTGAAAAACACCAACAAATTCAACAACAACCTCAACATTGAAAAACAACAACAACCTCAACATTGAAAAACACCAACAAATTCAACAACAGCCTCAACAATGAAAAACACCAACAAATTCAACAACAACCTCAACATTGAAAAACACCAACAAATTCAACAACAACCTCAACTTTGAAAAACAACAACATCCTCAACATGGAAAAACACCAACAAATCCAACAACAAACTCAACATTGAAAAACAACAACAACCTCAAATTTGCAAAACACCAACAAATTCAACAACAACCTCAACATTTAAAACAACAACAACCTCAACATTGAAAAACACCAAAAAATTCAACAACAACCTCAACATTGAAAAACACCAACAAATTCAACAACAACCTCAACAATGAAAAACACCAACAAATTCAACAACAACCTCAACATTGAAAAACACGAACAAATTTAACAACAACCTCAACATTGAAAAACAACAACAAATTCAACAACAACCTCAACATTGAAAAACACAAACAAATTCAACAACAACTTCAACATTGAAAAAACACCAACAAATTCAACAACAACCTCAACATTGAAAAACTACAACAACCACAACATTGAAAAACACCAACAAATACAGCAACAACCTCAACATTGAAAAACAACAACAACCTCAACATTGAAAAACACCAACAAATTCAACAACAACCTCAACATTGAAAAACACCTACAAATTCAGCAACAACCTCAACATTGAAAAACAACAACAACCTCAACATTGAAAAACACCAACAAATTCAGCAACAACCTCAACATTGAAAAACAACAACAACCTGAGCATTGAAAAACACGAACAAATTCAACAACAACCTCAACATTGAAAAACACCAACAAATTCAACAACAACCTCAACATTGAAAAACAACACAAACCTCAACATTGAAAAACACTAACAAATTCAACAACAACCTCAACATTGAAAAACACCAACAAATTAAGCGACAACCTCAACATTGAAAAACAACAACAACCTCAACATTTAAAAACACCAACAAATTCAACAACAACCTCAACGTTGAAAAACAACAACAACCTCAACATTGAAAAACACCAACAAATTCAACAACAACCTCAACATTGAAAAACAACAACAACCTCAACATTGAAAAACACCAACAAATTCAACAACTTCAACATTGAAAAACACCAACAAATTCAACAGCAACCTCGAAATTGAAAAACACCAACAAATTCAACAACAACCTCAACATTGAAAAACAACAACAACCTCAACATTGAAAAACACCAACAAATTCAACAACAACCTCAACATTGAAAAACAACAACAACCTCAACATTGAAAAACACCAACAAATTCAACAACAGCCTCAACAATGAAAAACACCAACAAATTCAACAACAACCTCAACATTGAAAAACTACAACAACCACAACATTGAAAAACACCAACAAATACAGCAACAACCTCAACATTGAAAAACAACAACAACCTCAACATTGAAAAACACCAACAAATTCAACAACAACCTCAACATTGAAAAACACCTACAAATTCAGCAACAACCTCAACATTGAAAAACAACAACAACCTCAACATTGAAAAACACCAACAAATTCAGCAACAACCTCAACATTGATAAACAACAACAACCTGAGCATTGAAAAACACGAACAAATTCAACAACAACCTCAACATTGAAAAACACCAAGAAATTCAACAACAACCTCAACATTGAAAAACAACACAAACCTCAACATTGAAAAACACTAACAAATTCAACAACAACCTCAACATTGAAAAACACCAACAAATTAAGCGACAACCTCAACATTGAAAAACTACAACAACCACAACATTGAAAAACACCAACAAATACAGCAACAACCTCAACATTGAAAAACAACAACAACCTCAACATTGAAAAACACCAACAAATTCAACAACAACCTCAACATTGAAAAACACCTACAAATTCAGCAACAACCTCAACATTGAAAAACAACAACAACCTCAACATTGAAAAAGACCAACAAATTCAGCAACAACCTCAACATTGAAAAACAACAACAACCTGAGCATTGAAAAACACGAACAAATTCAACAACAACCTCAAATTGAAAAACACCAACAAATTCAACAACAACCTCAACATTGAAAAACAACACAAACCTCAACATTGAAAAACACTAACAAATTCAACAACAACCTCAACATTGAAAAACACCAACAAATTAAGCAACAACCTCAACATTGAAAAACAACAACAACCTCACATTTAAAACACCAACAAATTCAACAACAACCTCAACGTTGAAAAACAACAACAACCTCAACATTAAAAAACACCAACAAATTCAACAACAACCTCAACTTTGAAAAACAACAACAACCTCAACATTGAAAAACACCAACAAATTCAACAACTTCAACATTGAAAATCACCAACAAATTCAACAGCAACCTCGAAATTGAAAAACACCAACAAATTCAACAACAACCTCAACATTGAAAAACAACAACAACCTCAACATTGAAAAACACCAACAAATTCAACAACAACCTCAACATTGAAAAACAACAACAACCTCAACATTGAAAAACACCAACAAATTCAACAACAGCCTCAACAATGAAAAACACCAACAAATTCAACAACAACCTCAACATTGAAAAACACCAACAAATTCAACAACAACCTCAACTTTGAAAAACAACAACATCCTCAACATGGAAAATCACCAACAAATCCAACAACAAACTCAACATTGAAAAACAACAACAACCTCAAATTTGCAAAACACCAACAAATTCAACAACAACCTCAACATTTAAAAACAACAACAACCTCAACATTGAAAAACACCAAAAAATTCAACAACAACCTCAACATTGAAAACACCAACAAATTCAACAACAACCTCAACAATGAAAAACACCAACAAATTCAACAACAACCTCAACATTGAAAAACACGAACAAATTTAACAACAACCTCAACATTGAAAAACAACAACAAATTCAACAACAACCTCAACATTGAAAAACACAAACAAATTCAACAACAACTTCAACATTGAAAAACACCAACAAATTCAACAACAACCTCAACATTGAAAAACTACAACAACCACAACATTGAAAAACACCAACAAATACAGCAACAACCTCAACATTGAAAAACAACAACAACCTCAACATTGAAAAACACCAACAAATTCAACAACAACCTCAACATTGAAAAACACCTACAAATTCAGCAACAACCTCAACATTGAAAAACAACAACAACCTCAACATTGAAAAACACCAACAAATTCAGCAACAACCTCAACATTGAAAAACAACAACAACCTGAGCATTGAAAAACACGAACAAATTCAACAACAACCTCAACATTGAAAAACACCAACAAATTCAACAACAACCTCAACATTGAAAAACAACACAAACCTCAACATTGAAAAACACTAACAAATTCAACAACAACCTCAACATTGAAAAACACCAACAAATTAAGCGACAACCTCAACATTGAAAAACAACAACAACCTCAACATTTAAAAACACCAACAAATTCAACAACAACCTCAACGTTGAAAAACAACAACAACCTCAACATGAAAAACACCAACAAATTCAACAACAACCTCAACATTGAAAAACAACAACAACCTCAACATTGAAAAACACCAACAAATTCAACAACTTCAACATTGAAAAACACCAACAAATTCAACAGCAACCTCGAAATTGAAAAACACAACAAATTCAACAACAACCTCAACATTGAAAAACAACAACAACCTCAACATTGAAAAACACCAACAAATTCAACAACAACCTCAACATTGAAAAACAACAACAACCTCAACATTGAAAAACACCAACAAATTCAACAACAGCCTCAACAATGAAAAAACACCAACAAATTCAACAACAACCTCAACATTGAAAAACTACAACAACCACAACATTGAAAAACACCAACAAATACAGCAACAACCTCAACATTGAAAAACAACAACAACCTCAACATTGAAAAACACCAACAAATTCAACAACAACCTCAACATTGAAAAACACCTACAAATTCAGCAACAACCTCAACATTGAAAAACAACAACAACCTCAACATTGAAAAACACCAACAAATTCAGCAACAACCTCAACATTGATAAACAACAACAACCTGAGCATTGAAAAACACGAACAAATTCAACAACAACCTCAACATTGAAAAACACCAACAAATTCAACAACAACCTCAACATTGAAAAACAACACAAACCTCAACATTGAAAAACACTAACAAATTCAACAACAACCTCAACATTGAAAAACACCAACAAATTAAGCAACAACCTCAACATTGAAAAACAACAACAACCTCAACATTTAAAAACACCAACAAATTCAACAACAACCTCAACGTTGAAAAACAACAACAACCTCAACATTAAAAAACACCAACAAATTCAACAACAACCTCAACATTGAAAAACAACAACAACCTCAACATTGAAAAACACCAACAAATTCAACAACTTCAACATTGAAAAACACCAACAAATTCAACAGCAACCTCGAAATTGAAAAACACCAACAAATTCAACAACAACCTCAACATTGAAAAACAACAACAACCTCAACATTGAAAAACACCAACAAATTCAACAACAACCTCAACATTGAAAAACAACAACAACCTCAACATTGAAAAACACCAACAAATTCAACAACAGCCTCAACAATGAAAAACACCAACAAATTCAACAACAACCTCAACATTGAAAAACACCAACAAATTCAACAACAACCTCAACTTTGAAAAACAACAACATCCTCAACATGGAAAAACCCCAACAAATCCAACAACAAACTCAACATTGAAAAACAACAACAACCTCAAATTTGCAAAACACCAACAAATTCAACAACAACCTCAACATTTAAAAACAACAACAACCTCAACATTGAAAAACACCAAAAAATTCAACAACAACCTCAACATTGAAAAACACCAACAAATTCAACAACAACCTCAACAATGAAAAACACCAACAAATTCAACAGCAACCTCAACATTGAAAAACACCAACAAATTTAACAACAACCTCAACTTTGAAAAACAACAACAACCGCAACATGGAAAAACACCAACAAATTCAACAACAACCTCAACATTGAAAAACAACAACAACCTCAACATTGAAAAACACCAACAAATTCAACAACAACCTCAACAATGAAAAACATCAACAAAATCAACAACAACCTCAACATTGAAAAACACAAACAAATTCAACAACAACTTCAACATTGAAAAACACCAACAAATTCAACAACAACCTCAACATTGAAAAACTACAACAACCACAACATTGAAAAACACCAACAAATACAGCAACAACCTCAACATTGAAAAACAACAACAACCTCAACATTGAAAAACACCAACAAATTCAACAACAACCTCAACATTGAAAAACACCTACAAATTCAGCAACAACCTCAACATTGAAAAACAACAACAACCTCAACATTGAAAAACACCAACAAATTCAGCAACAACCTCAACATTGAAAAACAACAACAACCTGAGCATTGAAAAACACGAACAAATTCAACAACAACCTCAACATTGAAAAACACCAACAAATTCAACAACAACCTCAACATTGAAAAACAACACAAACCTCAACATTGAAAAACACTAACAAATTCAACAACAACCTCAACATTGAAAAACACCAACAAATTAAGCGACAACCTCAACATTGAAAAACAACAACAACCTCAACATTTAAAAACACCAACAAATTCAACAACAACCTCAACGTTGAAAAACAACAACAACCTCAACATTGAAAAACACCAACAAATTCAACAACAACCTCAACATTGAAAAACAACAACAACCTCAACATTGAAAAACACCAACAAATTCAACAACTTCAACATTGAAAAACACCAACAAATTCAACAGCAACCTCGAAATTGAAAAACACCAACAAATTCAACAACAACCTCAACATTGAAAAACAACAACAACCTCAACATTGAAAAACACCAACAAATTCAACAACAACCTCAACATTGAAAAACAACAACAACCTCAACATTGAAAAACACCAACAAATTCAACAACAGCCTCAACAATGAAAAACACCAACAAATTCAACAACAACCTCAACATTGAAAAACTACAACAACCACAACATTGAAAAACACCAACAAATACAGCAACAACCTCAACATTGAAAAACAACAACAACCTCAACATTGAAAAACACCAACAAATTCAACAACAACCTCAACATTGAAAAACACCTACAAATTCAGCAACAACCTCAACATTGAAAAACAACAACAACCTCAACATTGAAAAACACCAACAAATTCAGCAACAACCTCAACATTGAAAAACAACAACAACCTGAGCATTGAAAAACACGAACAAATTCAACAACAACCTCAACATTGAAAAACACCAACAAATTCAACAACAACCTCAACATTGAAAAACAACACAAACCTCAACATTGAAAAACACTAACAAATTCAACAACAACCTCAACATTGAAAAACACCAACAAATTAAGCGACAACCTCAACATTGAAAAACAACAACAACCTCAACATTTAAAAACACCAACAAATTCAACAACAACCTCAACGTTGAAAAACAACAACAACCTCAACATTGAAAAACACCAACAAATTCAACAACAACCTCAACATTGAAAAACAACAACAACCTCAACATTGAAAAACACCAACAAATTCAACAACTTCAACATTGAAAAACACCAACAAATTCAACAGCAACCTCGAAATTGAAAAACACCAACAAATTCAACAACAACCTCAACATTGAAAAACAACAACAACCTCAACATTGAAAAACACCAACAAATTCAACAACAACCTCAACATTGAAAAACAACAACAACCTCAACATTGAAAAACACCAACAAATTCAACAACAGCCTCAACAATGAAAAACACCAACAAATTCAACAACAACCTCAACATTGAAAAACTGCAACAACCACAACATTGAAAAACACCAACAAATACAGCAACAACCTCAACATTGAAAAACAACAACAACCTCAACATTGAAAAACACCAACAAATTCAACAACAACCTCAACATTGAAAAACACCTACAAATTCAGCAACAACCTCAACATTGAAAAACAACAACAACCTCAACATTGAAAAACACCAACAAATTCAGCAACAACCTCAACATTGAAAAACAACAACAACCTGAGCATTGAAAAACACGAACAAATTCAACAACAACCTCAACATTGAAAAACACCAACAAATTCAACAACAACCTCAACATTGAAAAACAACACAAACCTCAACATTGAAAAACACTAACAAATTCAACAACAACCTCAACATTGAAAAACACCAACAAATTAAGCAACAACCTCAACATTGAAAAACAACAACAACCTCAACATTTAAAAACACCAACAAATTCAACAACAACCTCAACGTTGAAAAACAACAACAACCTCAACATTAAAAAACACCAACAAATTCAACAACAACCTCAACTTTGAAAAACAACAACAACCTCAACATTGAAAAACACCAACAAATTCAACAACTTCAACATTGAAAAACACCAACAAATTCAACAGCAACCTCGAAATTGAAAAACACCAACAAATTCAACAACAACCTCAACATTGAAAAACAACAACAACCTCAACATTGAAAAACACCAACAAATTCAACAACAACCTCAACATTGAAAAACAACAACAACCTCAACATTGAAAAACACCAACAAATTCAACAACAGCCTCAACAATGAAAAACACCAACAAATTCAACAACAACCTCAACATTGAAAAACACCAACAAATTCAACAACAACCTCAACTTTGAAAAACAACAACATCCTCAACATGGAAAAACACCAACAAATCCAACAACAAACTCAACATTGAAAAACAACAACAACCTCAAATTTGCAAAACACCAACAAATTCAACAACAACCTCAACATTTAAAAACAACAACAACCTCAACATTGAAAAACACCAAAAAATTCAACAACAACCTCAACATTGAAAAACACCAACAAATTCAACAACAACCTCAACAATGAAAAACACCAACAAATTCAACAACAACCTCAACATTGAAAAACACGAACAAATTTAACAACAACCTCAACATTGAAAAACAACAACAAATTCAACAACAACCTCAACATTGAAAAACACAAACAAATTCAACAACAACTTCAACATTGAAAAACACCAACAAATTCAACAACAACCTCAACATTGAAAAACTACAACAACCACAACATTGAAAAACACCAACAAATACAGCAACAACCTCAACATTGAAAAACAACAACAACCTCAACATTGAAAAACACCAACAAATTCAACAACAACCTCAACATTGAAAAACACCTACAAATTCAGCAACAACCTCAACATTGAAAAACAACAACAACCTCAACATTGAAAAACACCAACAAATTCAGCAACAACCTCAACATTGAAAAACAACAACAACCTGAGCATTGAAAAACACGAACAAATTCAACAACAACCTCAACATTGAAAAACACCAACAAATTCAACAACAACCTCAACATTGAAAAACAACACAAACCTCAACATTCAAAAACACTAACAAATTCAACAACAACCTCAACATTGAAAAACACCAACAAATTAAGCGACAACCTCAACATTGAAAAACAACAACAACCTCAACATTTAAAAACACCAACAAATTCAACAACAACCTCAACGTTGAAAAACAACAACAACCTCAACATTGAAAAACACCAACAAATTCAACAACAACCTCAACATTGAAAAACAACAACAACCTCAACATTGAAAAACACCAACAAATTCAACAACTTCAACATTGAAAAACACCAACAAATTCAACAGCAACCTCGAAATTGAAAAACACCAACAAATTCAACAACAACCTCAACATTGAAAAACAACAACAACCTCAACATTGAAAAACACCAACAAATTCAACAACAACCTCAACATTGAAAAACAACAACAACCTCAACATTGAAAAACACCAACAAATTCAACAGCAGCCTCAACAATGAAAAACACCAACAAATTCAACAACAACCTCAACATTGAAAAACTACAACAACCACAACTTTGAAAAACTCCAACAAATACAGCAACAACCTCAACATTGAAAAACAACAACAACCTCAACATTGAAAAACACCAACAAATTCAACAACAACCTCAACATTGAAAAACACCTACAAATTCAGCAACAACCTCAACATTGAAAAACAACAACAACCTCAACATTGAAAAACACCAACAAATTCAGCAACAACCTCAACATTGATAAACAACAACAACCTGAGCATTGAAAAACACGAACAAATTCAACAACAACCTCAACATTGAAAAACACCAACAAATTCAACAACAACCTCAACATTGAAAAACAACACAAACCTCAACATTGAAAAACACTAACAAATTCAACAACAACCTCAACATTGAAAAACACCAACAAATTAAGCGACAACCTCAACATTGAAAAACTACAACAACCACAACATTGAAAAACACCAACAAATACAGCAACAACCTCAACATTGAAAAACAACAACAACCTCAACATTGAAAAACACCAACAAATTCAACAACAACCTCAACATTGAAAAACACCTACAAATTCAGCAACAACCTCAACATTGAAAAACAACAACAACCTCAACATTGAAAAACACCAACAAATTCAGCAACAACCTCAACATTGAAAAACAACAACAACCTGAGCATTGAAAAACACGAACAAATTCAACAACAACCTCAACATTGAAAAACACCAACAAATTCAACAACAACCTCAACATTGAAAAACAACACAAACCTCAACATTGAAAAACACTAACAAATTCAACAACAACCTCAACATTGAAAAACACCAACAAATTAAGCAACAACCTCAACATTGAAAAACAACAACAACCTCAACATTTAAAAACACCAACAAATTCAACAACAACCTCAACGTTGAAAAACAACAACAACCTCAACATTAAAAAACACCAACAAATTCAACAACAACCTCAACTTTGAAAAACAACAACAACCTCAACATTGAAAAACACCAACAAATTCAACAACTTCAACATTGAAAAACACCAACAAATTCAACAGCAACCTCGAAATTGAAAAACACCAACAAATTCAACAACAACCTCAACATTGAAAAACAACAACAACCTCAACATTGAAAAACACCAACAAATTCAACAACAACCTCAACATTGAAAAACAACAACAACCTCAACATTCAAAAACACCAACAAATTCAACAACAGCCTCAACAATGAAAAACACCAACAAATTCAACAACAACCTCAACATTGAAAAACACCAACAAATTCAACAACAACCTCAACTTTGAAAAACAACAACATCCTCAACATGGAAAAACACCAACAAATCCAACAACAAACTCAACATTGAAAAACAACAACAACCTCAAATTTGCAAAACACCAACAAATTCAACAACAACCTCAACATTTAAAAACAACAACAACCTCAACATTGAAAAACACCAAAAAATTCAACAACAACCTCAACATTGAAAAACACCAACAAATTCAACAACAACCTCAACAATGAAAAACACCAACAAATTCAACAACAACCTCAACATTGAAAAACACGAACAAATTTAACAACAACCTCAACATTGAAAAACAACAACAAATTCAACAACAACCTCAACATTGAAAAACACAAACAAATTCAACAACAACTTCAACATTGAAAAACACCAACAAATTCAACAACAACCTCAACATTGAAAAACTACAACAACCACAACATTGAAAAACACCAACAAATACAGCAACAACCTCAACATTGAAAAACAACAACAACCTCAACATTGAAAAACACCAACAAATTCAACAACAACCTCAACATTGAAAAACACCTACAAATTCAGCAACAACCTCAACATTGAAAAACAACAACAACCTCAACATTGAAAAACACCAACAAATTCAGCAACAACCTCAACATTGAAAAACAACAACAACCTGAGCATTGAAAAACACGAACAAATTCAACAACAACCTCAACATTGAAAAACACCAACAAATTCAACAACAACCTCAACATTGAAAAACAACACAAACCTCAACATTGAAAAACACTAACAAATTCAACAACAACCTCAACATTGAAAAACACCAACAAATTAAGCGACAACCTCAACATTGAAAAACAACAACAACCTCAACATTTAAAAACACCAACAAATTCAACAACAACCTCAACGTTGAAAAACAACAACAACCTCAACATTGAAAAACACCAACAAATTCAACAACAACCTCAACATTGAAAAACAACAACAACCTCAACATTGAAAAACACCAACAAATTCAACAACTTCAACATTGAAAAACACCAACAAATTCAACAGCAACCTCGAAATTGAAAAACACCAACAAATTCAACAACAACCTCAACATTGAAAAACAACAACAACCTCAACATTGAAAAACACCAACAAATTCAACAACAACCTCAACATTGAAAAACAACAACAACCTCAACATTGAAAAACACCAACAAATTCAACAACAGCCTCAACAATGAAAAACACCAACAAATTCAACAACAACCTCAACATTGAAAAACTACAACAACCACAACATTGAAAAACACCAACAAATACAGCAACAACCTCAACATTGAAAAACAACAACAACCTCAACATTGAAAAACACCAACAAATTCAACAACAACCTCAACATTGAAAAACACCTACAAATTCAGCAACAACCTCAACATTGAAAAACAACAACAACCTCAACATTGAAAAACACCAACAAATTCAGCAACAACCTCAACATTGATAAACAACAACAACCTGAGCATTGAAAAACACGAACAAATTCAACAACAACCTCAACATTGAAAAACACCAACAAATTCAACAACAACCTCAACATTGAAAAACAACACAAACCTCAACATTGAAAAACACTAACAAATTCAACAACAACCTCAACATTGAAAAACACCAACAAATTAAGCAACAACCTCAACATTGAAAAACAACAACAACCTCAACATTTAAAAACACCAACAAATTCAACAACAACCTCAACGTTGAAAAACAACAACAACCTCAACATTAAAAAACACCAACAAATTCAACAACAACCTCAACATTGAAAAACAACAACAACCTCAACATTGAAAAACACCAACAAATTCAACAACTTCAACTTTGAAAAACACCAACAAATTCAACAGCAACCTCGAAATTGAAAAACACCAACAAATTCAACAACAACCTCAACATTGAAAAACAACAACAACCTCAACATTGAAAAACACCAACAAATTCAACAACAACCTCAACATTGAAAAACAACAACAACCTCAACATTGAAAAACACCAACAAATTCAACAACAGCCTCAACAATGAAAAACACCAACAAATTCAACAACAACCTCAACATTGAAAAACACCAACAAATTCAACAACAACCTCAACTTTGAAAAACAACAACATCCTCAACATGGAAAAACCCCAACAAATCCAACAACAAACTCAACATTGAAAAACAACAACAACCTCAAATTTGCAAAACACCAACAAATTCAACAACAACCTCAACATTTAAAAACAACAACAACCTCAACATTGAAAAACACCAAAAAATTCAACAACAACCTCAACATTGAAAAACACCAACAAATTCAACAACAACCTCAACAATGAAAAACACCAACAAATTCAACAGCAACCTCAACATTGAAAAACACCAACAAATTTAACAACAACCTCAACTTTGAAAAACAACAACAACCGCAACATGGAAAAACACCAACAAATTCAACAACAACCTCAACATTGAAAAACAACAACAACCTCAACAATGAAAAACACCAACAAATTCAACAACAACCTCAACAATGAAAAACATCAACAAAATCAACAACAACCTCAACATTGAAAAACACCAACAAATTTAACAACAACCTCAACTTTGAAAAACAACAACAACCTCAACATGGAAAAACACCAACAAATTCAACAGCAACCTCAACATTGAAAAACAAAAACAACCTCAAAATTGAAAAACACCAACAAATTCAACAACAACCTCAACATTTAAAAACAACAACAACCTCAACATTGAAAAACACCAACAAATTCAACAACAACCTCAACATTGAAAAACACAAACAAATTCAACAACAACTTCAACATTGAAAAACACCAACAAATTCAACAACAACCTCAACATTGAAAAACTACAACAACCACAACATTGAAAAACACCAACAAATACAGCAACAACCTCAACATTGAAAAACAACAACAACCTCAACATTGAAAAACACCAACAAATTCAACAACAACCTCAACATTGAAAAACACCAACAAATTCAGCAACAACCTCAACATTGAAAAACAACAACAACCTCAACATTGAAAAACACCAACAAATTCAGCAACAACCTCAACATTGAAAAACAACAACAACCTGAGCATTGAAAAACACGAACAAATTCAAAAACAACCTCAACATTGAAAAACACCAACAAATTCAGCAACAACTTCAACATTGAAAAACAACAACAACCTCAACATTGAAAAACACCAACAAATTCAGCAACAACCTCAACATTGAAAAACAACAACAACCTGAGCATTGAAAAACACGAACAAATTCAAAAACAACCTCAACATTGAAAAACACCAACAAATTCAACAACAACCTCAACATTGAAAAACAACACAAACCTCAACATTGAAAAACACCAACAAATTCAACAACAACCTCAACATTGAAAAACACCAACAAATTAAGCAACAACCTCAACATTGAAAAACAACAACAAGCTCAACTTTGAAAAACACCAACAAATTCAACAACAACCTCAACATTGAAAAACAACAACAACCTCAACATTGAAAAACACCAACAAATTCAACAACAACCTCAACATTGAAAAACAACAACAACCTCAACATTGAAAAACACCAACAAATTCAACAACTTCAACATTGAAAAACACCAACAAATTCAACAACAACCTCGAAATTGAAAAACACCAACAAATTCAACAACAACCTCAACATTGAAAAACAACAACAACCTCAACATTGAAAAACACCAACAAATTCAACAACAACCTCAACATTGAAAAACAACAACAACCTCAACATTGAAAAACACCAACAAATTCAACAACAGCCTCAACAATGAAAAACACCAACAAATTCAACAACCACCTCAAAATTGAAAAACACCAACAAATTCAACAACAACCTCAACTGTGAAAAACAACAACAACCTCACCATGGAAAAACACCAACAAATTCAACAACAACCTCAACATTGAAAAACAACAACAACCTCAAATTTGCAAAACACCAACAAATTCAACAACAACCTCAACATTTAAAAACAACAACAACCTCAACATTGAAAAACACCAACAAATTCAACAGCAACCTCAACATTGAAAAACACCAACAAATTCAACAACTTCAACATTGAAAAACACCAACAAATTCAACAACTACCTCGACATTGAAAAACACCAACAAATTCAACAACAACCTTAACATTGAATAACTACAACAACCTCAACATTGAAAAACACCAACAAATACAACAACAACCTCAACATTGAAAAACAACAACAACCTCAACATTGAAAAACACCAACAAATTCAACAACAACCTCAACACTGAAAAACAACAACAACCTCAACGTTGAAAAACAACAACAAATTCAACAACAACTTCAACATTGAAAAACACCAACAAATTCAACAACAACCTCAACATTGAAAAACAACAACAACCTCAACATTGAAAAACACCAACAAATTCAACAACAACCTCAAAATTGAAAAACAACAACAACCTCAACATTGAAAAACACCATCAAATTCAACAACAACCTCAACAATGAAAAACACCAACAAATTCAACAACAACCTCAACATTGAAAAAGAACAACAACCTCAACATTGAAAAACAACAACAACCTCAACATTGAAAAACACCAACAAATTCAACAACAACTTCAACATTGAAAAACACCAACAAATTCAACAACAACCTCGAAATTGAAAAACACCAACAAATTCAACAACAACCTCAATATTGAAAAACAACAATAAGCTCAACATTGAAAAACAGCAACAAATTCAACAACAAGCTCAACATTGAAAAACAACAACAACCTCAACATTGAAAAACACCAACAAATTCAACAACAACCTCAACAATGAAAAACATCAACAAAATCAACAACAACCTCAACATTGAAAAACAACAACAAATTTAACAACAACCTCAACTTTGAAAAACAACAACAACCTCAACATGGAAAAACACCAACAAATTCAACTGCAACTTCAGCATTGAAAAACAACAACAACCTCAAAATTGAAAAACACCAACAAATTCAACAACAACCTCAACATTTAAAAAGAACAACAACCTCAACATTGAAAAACACCAACAAATTCAACAACAACCTCAACATTGAAAAACACAAACAAATTCAACAACAACTTCAACATTGAAAAACACCAACAAATTCAACAACAACCTCAACATTGAAAAACTACAACAACCACAACATTGAAAAACACCAACAAATACAGCAACAACCTCAACATTGAAAAACAACAACAACCTCAACATTGAAAAACACCAACAAATTCAACAACAACCTCAACATTGAAAAACACCGACAAATTCAGCAACAACCTCAACATTGAAAAACAACAACAACCTCAACATTGAAAAACACCAACAAATTCAGCAACAACCTCAACATTGAAAAACAACAACAACCTGAGCATTGAAAAACACGAACAAATTCAACAACAACCTCAACATTGAAAAACACCAACAAATTCAACAACAACCTCAACATTGAAAAACAACACAAACCTCAACATTGAAAAACACTAACAAATTCAACAACAACCTCAACATTGAAAAACACCAACAAATTAAGCGACAACCTCAACATTGAAAAACAACAACAACCTCAACATTTAAAAACACCAACAAATTCAACAACAACCTCAACGTTGAAAAACAACAACAACCTCAACATTGAAAAACACCAACAAATTCAACAACAACCTCAACATTGAAAAACAACAACAACCTCAACATTGAAAAACACCAACAAATTCAACAACTTCAACATTGAAAAACACCAACAAATTCAACAGCAACCTCGAAATTGAAAAACACCAACAAATTCAACAACAACCTCAACATTGAAAAACAACAACAACCTCAACATTGAAAAACACCAACAAATTCAACAACAACCTCAACATTGAAAAACAACAACAACCTCAACATTGAAAAACACCAACAAATTCAACAACAGCCTCAACAATGAAAAACACCAACAAATTCAACAACAACCTCAACATTGAAAAACTACAACAACCACAACATTGAAAAACACCAACAAATACAGCAACAACCTCAACATTGAAAAACAACAACAACCTCAACATTGAAAAACACCAACAAATTCAACAACAACCTCAACATTGAAAAACACCTACAAATTCAGCAACAACCTCAACATTGAAAAACAACAACAACCTCAACATTGAAAAACACCAACAAATTCAGCAACAACCTCAACATTGAAAAACAACAACAACCTGAGCATTGAAAAACACGAACAAATTCAACAACAACCTCAACATTGAAAAACACCAACAAATTCAACAACAACCTCAACATTGAAAAACAACACAAACCTCAACATTGAAAAACACTAACAAATTCAACAACAACCTCAACATTGAAAAACACCAACAAATTAAGCAACAACCTCAACATTGAAAAACAACAACAACCTCAACATTTAAAAACACCAACAAATTCAACAACAACCTCAACGTTGAAAAACAACAACAACCTCAACATTAAAAAACACCAACAAATTCAACAACAACCTCAACTTTGAAAAACAACAACAACCTCAACATTGAAAAACACCAACAAATTCAACAACTTCAACATTGAAAAACACCAACAAATTCAACAGCAACCTCGAAATTGAAAAACACCAACAAATTCAACAACAACCTCAACATTGAAAAACAACAACAACCTCAACATTGAAAAACACCAACAAATTCAACAACAACCTCAACATTGAAAAACAACAACAACCTCAACATTGAAAAACACCAACAAATTCAACAACAGCCTCAACAATGAAAAACACCATCAAATTCAACAACAACCTCAACATTGAAAAACACCAACAAATTCAACAACAACCTCAACTTTGAAAAACAACAACATCCTCAACATGGAAAAACACCAACAAATCCAACAACAAACTCAACATTGAAAAACAACAACAACCTCAAATTTGCAAAACACCAACAAATTCAACAACAACCTCAACATTTAAAAACAACAACAACCTCAACATTGAAAAACACCAAAAAATTCAACAACAACCTCAACATTGAAAAACACCAACAAATTCAACAACAACCTCAACAATGAAAAACACCAACAAATTCAACAACAACCTCAACATTGAAAAACACCAACAAATTTAACAACAACCTCAACTTTGAAAAACAACAACAACCGCAACATGGAAAAACACCAACAAATTCAACAACAACCTCAACATTGAAAAACAACAACAACCTCAACATTGAAAAACACCAACAAATTCATCAACAACCTCAACAATGAAAAACACCAACAAATTCAACAACAACCTCAACATTGAAAAACACCAACAAATTTAACAACAACCTCAACTTTGAAAAACAACGACAACCGCAACATGGAAAAACTCCAACAAATTCAACAACAACCTCAACATTGAACAACAACCTCAAAATTGAAAAACACTAACAAATTCAACAACAACCTCAACATTTAAATGCAACAACAACCTCAACATTGAAAAACACCAACAAATTCAACAACAACCTCAACATTGAAAAACACCAACAAATTTAACAACAACCTCAAATTTGAAAAACAACAACAACCTCAACATTGAAAAACACCAACAAATTCATCAACAACCTCAACATTGAAAAACAACAACAACCTCAACATTGAAAAACACCAACAAATTCAACAACAACCTCAACATTGAAAAACACCAACAAATTTAACAACAACCTCAACTTTGAAAAACAACAACAACCTCAACCTGTAAAAACACCAACAAATTCAACAACAACCTCAACATTGAAAAACAACAACAACCTCAACATTGAAAAACACCAACAAATTCATCAACAACCTCAACAATGAAAAACACCAACAAATTCAACAACAACCTCAACATTGAAAAACACCAACAAATTTAACAACAACCTCAACTTTGAAAAACAACAACAACCTCAACATTGAAAAAGACCAACAAATTCAACAACAACCTTAACATTGAAAAACTACAACAACCTCAACATTGAAAAACACCAACAAATTCAACAACAACCTCAACATTGAAAAAGAACAACAACCTCAACATTGAAAAACAACAACAACCTCAACATTGAAAAACACCAACAAATTCAACAACAACTTCAACATTGAAAAACACCAACAAATTCAACAACAACCTCGAAATTGAAAAACACCAGCAAATTCAACAACAACCTCAACATTGAAGAACAACAATAACCTCAACATTGAAAAACACCAACAAATTCAACAACAAGCTCAACATTGAAAAACAACAACAACCTCAACATTGAAAAATACCAACAAATTCAACAACAACCTCAACAATGAAAAACATCAACAAAATCAACAACAACCTCAACATTGAAAAACAACAACAACCTCAACTTTGAAAAACAACAACAACCTCAACATGGAAAAACACCAACAAATTCAACAACAACCTCAACATTGAAAAACAACAACAACCTCAAAATTGAAAAACACCAACAAATTCAACAACAACCTCAACATTTAAAAACAACAACAACCTCAACATTGAAAAACACCAACAAATTCAACAACAACCTCAACATTGAAAAACACAAACAAATTCAACAACAACTTCAACATTGAAAAACACCAACAAATTCAACAACAACCTCAACATTGAAAAACTACAACAACCACAACATTGAAAAACACCAACTAATACAGCAACAACCTCAACATTGAAAAACAACAACAACCTCAACATTGAAAAACACCAACAAATTCAACAACAACCTCAACATTGAAAAACACCAACAAATTCAGCAACAACCTGAACATTGAAAAACAACAACAACCTCAACATTGAAAAACACCAACAAATTCAGCAACAACCTGAACATTGAAAAACAACACCAACCTGAGCATTGAAAAACACGAACAAATTCAACAACAACCTCAACATTGAAAAACACCAACAAATTCAACAACAACCTCAACATTGAAAAACAACACAAACCTCAACATTGAAAAACACCAACAAATTCAACAACAACCTCAACATTGAAAAACACCAACAAATTAAGCAACAACCTCAACATTGAAAATCAACAACAACCTCAACATTGAAAAACACCAACAAATTCAAAAACAACCTCAACATTGAAAAACAACAACAACCTCAACATTGAAAAACACCAACAAATTCAACAACAACCTCAACATTGAAAAACAACAACAACCTCAACATTGAAAAACACCAACAAATTCAACAACTTCAACATTGAAAAACACCAACAAATTCAACAACAACCTCGAAATTGAAAAACACCAACAAATTCAGCAACAACCTCAACATTGAAAAACAACAATAACCTCAACATTGAAAAACAGCAACACATTCAACAACAAGCTCAACATTGAAAAACAACAACAACCTCAACATTGAAAAACACCAACAAATTCAACAACAACCTCAACAATGAAAAACATCAACAAAATCAACAACAACCTCAACATTGAAAAACACCAACAAATTTAACAACAACCTCAACATTGAAAAACACCAACAAATTCAACAACAACCTCAACATTGAAAAACAACACAAACCTCAACATTGAAAAACACCAACAAATTCAACAACAACCTCAACATTGAAAAACACCAACAAATTAAGCAACAACCTCAACATTGAAAAACAACAACAACCTCAACATGGAAAAACACCAACAAATTCAACAGCAACTTCAGCATTGAAAAACAACAACAACCTCAAAATTGAAAAACACCAACAAATTCAACAACAACCTCAACATTTAAAAAGAACAACAACCTCAACATTGAAAAACACCAACAAATTCAACAACAACCTCAACATTGAAAAACACAAACAAATTCAACAACAACTTCAACATTGAAAAACACCAACGAATTCAACAACAACCTCAACATTGAAAAACTACAACAACCACAACATTGAAAAACACCAACAAATACAGCAACAACCTCAACATTGAAAAACAACAACAACCTCAACATTGAAAAACACCAACAAATTCAACAACAACCTCAACATTGAAAAACACCTACAAATTCAGCAACAACCTCAACATTGAAAAACAACAACAACATCAACATTGAAAAACACCAACAAATTCAACAACAACCTCAACATTGAAAAACAACAACAACCTCAACTTTGAAAAACAACAACAACCTCAACATGGAAAAACACCAACAAATTCAACAACAACCTCAACATTGAAAAACAACAACAACCTCAAAATTGAAAAACACCAACAAATTCAACAACAACCTCAACATTTAAAAACAACAACAACCTCAACATTGAAAAACACCAACAAATTCAACAACAACCTCAACATTGAAAAACACAAACAAATTCAACAACAACTTCAACATTGAAAAACACCAACAAATTCAACAACAACCTCAACATTGAAAAACTACAACAACCACAACATTGAAAAACACCAACAAATACAGCAACAACCTCAACATTGAAAAACAACAACAACCTCAACATTGAAAAACACCAACAAATTCAACAACAACCTCAACATTGAAAAACACCAACAAATTCAACAACAACCTCAACATTGAAAAACAACACAAACCTCAACATTGAAAAACACCAACAAATTCAACAACAACCTCAACATTGAAAAACACCAACAAATTAAGCAACAACCTCAACATTGAAAATCAACAACAACCTCAACATTGAAAAACACCAACAAATTCAACAACAACCTCAACATTGAAAAACAACAACAACCTCAACATTGAAAAACACCAACAAATTCAACAACAACCTCAACATTGAAAAACAACAACAACCTCAACATTGAAAAACACCAACAAATTCAACAACTTCAACATTGAAAAACACCAACAAATTCAACAACAACCTCGAAATTGAAAAACACCAACAAATTCAGCAACAACCTCAACATTGAAAAACAACAATAACCTCAACATTGAAAAACAGCAACAAATTCAACAACAAGCTCAACATTGAAAAACAACAACAACCTCAAAATTGAAAAACACCAACAAATTCAACAACAACCTCAACAATGAAAAACATCAACAAAATCAACAACAACCTCAACATTGAAAAACACCAACAAATTTAACAACAACCTCAACTTTGAAAAACAACAACAACCTCAACATGGAAAAACACCAACAAATTCAACAGCAACTTCAGCATTGAAAAACAACAACAACCTCAAAATTGAAAAACACCAACAAATTCAACAACAACCTCAACATTTAAAAAGAACAACAACCTCAACATTGAAAAACACCAACAAATTCAACAACAACCTCAACATTGAAAAACACAAACAAATTCAACAACAACTTCAACATTGAAAAACACCAACAAATTCAACAACAACCTCAACATTGAAAAACTACAACAACCACAACATTGAAAAACACCAACAAATACAGCAACAACCTCAACATTGAAAAACAACAACAACCTCAACATTGAAAAACACCAACAAATTCAACAACAACCTCAACATTGAAAAACACCTACAAATTCAGCAACAACCTCAACATTGAAAAACAACAACAACCTCAACATTGAAAAACACCAACAAATTCAGCAACAACCTCAACATTGAAAAACAACAACAACCTGAGCATTGAAAAACACGAACAAATTCAACAACAACCTCAACATTGAAAAACACCAACAAATTCAACAACAACCTCAACATTGAAAAACAACACAAACCTCAACATTGAAAAACACTAACAAATTCAACAACAACCTCAACATTGAAAAACACCAACAAATTAAGCAACAACCTCAACATTGAAAAACAACAACAACCTCAACATTTAAAAACACCAACAAATTCAACAACAACCTCAACGTTGAAAAACAACAACAACCTCAACATTAAAAAACACCAACAAATTCAACAACAACCTCAACATTGAAAAACAACAACAACCTCAACATTGAAAAACACCAACAAATTCAACAACTTCAACATTGAAAAACACCAACAAATTCAACAGCAACCTCGAAATTGAAAAACACCAACAAATTCAACAACAACCTCAACATTGAAAAACAACAACAACCTCAACATTGAAAAACACCAACAAATTCAACAACAACCTCAACATTGAAAAACAACAACAACCTCAACATTGAAAAACACCAACAAATTCAACAACAGCCTCAACAATGAAAAACACCAACAAATTCAACAACAACCTCAACATTCAAAAACACCAACAAATTCAACAACAACCTCAACTTTGAAAAACAACAACATCCTCAACATGGAAAAACACCAACAAATCCAACAACAAACTCAACATTGAAAAAAAACAACAACCTCAAATTTGCAAAACACCAACAAATTCAACAACAACCTCAACGTTGAAAAACAACAACAACCTCAACATTGAAAAACACCAACAAATTCAACAACTTCAACATTGAAAAACACCAACAAATTCAACAGCAACCTCGAAATTGAAAAACACCAACAAATTCAACAACAACCTCAACATTGAAAAACAACAACAACCTCAACATTGAAAAACACCAACAAATTCAACAACAACCTCAACATTGAAAAACAACAACAACCTCAACATTGAAAAACACCAACAAATTCAACAACAGCCTCAACAATGAAAAACACCATCAAATTCAACAACAACCTCAACATTGAAAAACACCAACAAATTCAACAACAACCTCAACTTTGAAAAACAACAACATCCTCAACATGGAAAAACACCAACAAATCCAACAACAAACTCAACATTGAAAAACAACAACAACCTCAAATTTGCAAAACACCAACAAATTCAACAACAACCTCAACATTTAAAAACAACAACAACCTCAACATTGAAAAACACCAAAAAATTCAACAACAACCTCAACATTGAAAAACACCAACAAATTCAACAACAACCTCAACAATGAAAAACACCAACAAATTCAACAACAACCTCAACATTGAAAAACACCAACAAATTTAACAACAACCTCAACTTTGAAAAACAACAACAACCGCAACATGGAAAAACACCAACAAATTCAACAACAACCTCAACATTGAAAAACAACAACAACCTCAACATTGAAAAACACCAACAAATTCATCAACAACCTCAACAATGAAAAACACCAACAAATTCAACAACAACCTCAACATTGAAAAACACCAACAAATTTAACAACAACCTCAACTTTGAAAAACAACGACAACCGCAACATGGAAAAACTCCAACAAATTCAACAACAACCTCAACATTGAACAACAACCTCAAAATTGAAAAACACTAACAAATTCAACAACAACCTCAACATTTAAATGCAACAACAACCTCAACATTGAAAAACACCAACAAATTCAACAACAACCTCAACATTGAAAAACACCAACAAATTTAACAACAACCTCAAATTTGAAAAACAACAACAACCTCAACATTGAAAAACACCAACAAATTCATCAACAACCTCAACATTGAAAAACAACAACAACCTCAACATTGAAAAACACCAACAAATTCAACAACAACCTCAACATTGAAAAACACCAACAAATTTAACAACAACCTCAACTTTGAAAAACAACAACAACCTCAACCTGTAAAAACACCAACAAATTCAACAACAACCTCAACATTGAAAAACAACAACAACCTCAACATTGAAAAACACCAACAAATTCATCAACAACCTCAACAATGAAAAACACCAACAAATTCAACAACAACCTCAACATTGAAAAACACCAACAAATTTAACAACAACCTCAACTTTGAAAAACAACAACAACCTCAACATTGAAAAAGACCAACAAATTCAACAACAACCTTAACATTGAAAAACTACAACAACCTCAACATTGAAAAACACCAACAAATTCAACAACAACCTCAACATTGAAAAAGAACAACAACCTCAACATTGAAAAACAACAACAACCTCAACATTGAAAAACACCAACAAATTCAACAACAACTTCAACATTGAAAAACACCAACAAATTCAACAACAACCTCGAAATTGAAAAACACCAACAAATTCAACAACAACCTCAACATTGAAGAACAACAATAACCTCAACATTGAAAAACACCAACAAATTCAACAACAAGCTCAACATTGAAAAACAACAACAACCTCAACATTGAAAAATACCAACAAATTCAACAACAACCTCAACAATGAAAAACATCAACAAAATCAACAACAACCTCAACATTGAAAAACAACAACAACCTCAACTTTGAAAAACAACAACAACCTCAACATGGAAAAACACCAACAAATTCAACAACAACCTCAACATTGAAAAACAACAACAACCTCAAAATTGAAAAACACCAACAAATTCAACAACAACCTCAACATTTAAAAACAACAACAACCTCAACATTGAAAAACACCAACAAATTCAACAACAACCTCAACATTGAAAAACACAAACAAATTCAACAACAACTTCAACATTGAAAAACACCAACAAATTCAACAACAACCTCAACATTGAAAAACTACAACAACCACAACATTGAAAAACACCAACTAATACAGCAACAACCTCAACATTGAAAAACAACAACAACCTCAACATTGAAAAACACCAACAAATTCAACAACAACCTCAACATTGAAAAACACCAACAAATTCAGCAACAACCTGAACATTGAAAAACAACAACAACCTCAACATTGAAAAACACCAACAAATTCAGCAACAACCTGAACATTGAAAAACAACACCAACCTGAGCATTGAAAAACACGAACAAATTCAACAACAACCTCAACATTGAAAAACACCAACAAATTCAACAACAACCTCAACATTGAAAAACAACACAAACCTCAACATTGAAAAACACCAACAAATTCAACAACAACCTCAACATTGAAAAACACCAACAAATTAAGCAACAACCTCAACATTGAAAATCAACAACAACCTCAACATTGAAAAACACCAACAAATTCAAAAACAACCTCAACATTGAAAAACAACAACAACCTCAACATTGAAAAACACCAACAAATTCAACAACAACCTCAACATTGAAAAACAACAACAACCTCAACATTGAAAAACACCAACAAATTCAACAACTTCAACATTGAAAAACACCAACAAATTCAACAACAACCTCGAAATTGAAAAACACCAACAAATTCAGCAACAACCTCAACATTGAAAAACAACAATAACCTCAACATTGAAAAACAGCAACACATTCAACCACAAGCTCAACATTGAAAAACAACAACAACCTCAACATTGAAAAACACCAACAAATTCAACAACAACCTCAACAATGAAAAACATCAACAAAATCAACAACAACCTCAACATTGAAAAACACCAACAAATTTAACAACAACCTCAACATTGAAAAACACCAACAAATTCAACAACAACCTCAACATTGAAAAACAACACAAACCTCAACATTGAAAAACACCAACAAATTCAACAACAACCTCAACATTGAAAAACACCAACAAATTAAGCAACAACCTCAACATTGAAAAACAACAACAACCTCAACATGGAAAAACACCAACAAATTCAACAGCAACTTCAGCATTGAAAAACAACAACAACCTCAAAATTGAAAAACACCAACAAATTCAACAACAACCTCAACATTTAAAAAGAACAACAACCTCAACATTGAAAAACACCAACAAATTCAACAACAACCTCAACATTGAAAAACACAAACAAATTCAACAACAACTTCAACATTGAAAAACACCAACGAATTCAACAACAACCTCAACATTGAAAAACTACAACAACCACAACATTGAAAAACACCAACAAATACAGCAACAACCTCAACATTGAAAAACAACAACAACCTCAACATTGAAAAACACCAACAAATTCAACAACAACCTCAACATTGAAAAACACCTACAAATTCAGCAACAACCTCAACATTGAAAAACAACAACAACATCAACATTGAAAAACACCAACAAATTCAACAACAACCTCAACATTGAAAAACAACAACAACCTCAACTTTGAAAAACAACAACAACCTCAACATGGAAAAACACCAACAAATTCAACAACAACCTCAACATTGAAAAACAACAACAACCTCAAAATTGAAAAACACCAACAAATTCAACAACAACCTCAACATTTAAAAACAACAACAACCTCAACATTGAAAAACACCAACAAATTCAACAACAACCTCAACATTGAAAAACACAAACAAATTCAACAACAACTTCAACATTGAAAAACACCAACAAATTCAACAACAACCTCAACATTGAAAAACTACAACAACCACAACATTGAAAAACACCAACAAATACAGCAACAACCTCAACATTGAAAAACAACAACAACCTCAACATTGAAAAACACCAACAAATTCAACAACAACCTCAACATTGAAAAACACCAACAAATTCAACAACAACCTCAACATTGAAAAACAACACAAACCTCAACATTGAAAAACACCAACAAATTCAACAACAACCTCAACATTGAAAAACACCAACAAATTAAGCAACAACCTCAACATTGAAAATCAACAACAACCTCAACATTGAAAAACACCAACAAATTCAACAACAACCTCAACATTGAAAAACAACAACAACCTCAACATTGAAAAACACCAACAAATTCAACAACAACCTCAACATTGAAAAACAACAACAACCTCAACATTGAAAAACACCAACAAATTCAACAACTTCAACATTGAAAAACACCAACAAATTCAACAACAACCTCGAAATTGAAAAACACCAACAAATTCAGCAACAACCTCAACATTGAAAAACAACAATAACCTCAACATTGAAAAACAGCAACAAATTCAACAACAAGCTCAACATTGAAAAACAACAACAACCTCAAAATTGAAAAACACCAACAAATTCAACAACAACTTCAACAATGAAAAACATCAACAAAATCAACAACAACCTCAACATTGAAAAACACCAACAAATTTAACAACAACCTCAACTTTGAAAAACAACAACAACCTCAACATGGAAAAACACCAACAAATTCAACAGCAACTTCAGCATTGAAAAACAACAACAACCTCAAAATTGAAAAACACCAACAAATTCAACAACAACCTCAACATTTAAAAAGAACAACAACCTCAACATTGAAAAACACCAACAAATTCAACAACAACCTCAACATTGAAAAACACAAACAAATTCAACAACAACTTCAACATTGAAAAACACCAACAAATTCAACAACAACCTCAACATTGAAAAACTACAACAACCACAACATTGAAAAACACCAACAAATACAGCAACAACCTCAACATTGAAAAACAACAACAACCTCAACATTGAAAAACACCAACAAATTCAACAACAACCTCAACATTGAAAAACACCTACAAATTCAGCAACAACCTCAACATTGAAAAACAACAACAACCTCAACATTGAAAAACACCAACAAATTCAGCAACAACCTCAACATTGAAAAACAACAACAACCTGAGCATTGAAAAACACGAACAAATTCAACAACAACCTCAACATTGAAAAACACCAACAAATTCAACAACAACCTCAACATTGAAAAACAACACAAACCTCAACATTGAAAAACACTAACAAATTCAACAACAACCTCAACATTGAAAAACACCAACAAATTAAGCAACAACCTCAACATTGAAAAACAACAACAACCTCAACATTTAAAAACACCAACAAATTCAACAACAACCTCAACGTTGAAAAACAACAACAACCTCAACATTAAAAAACACCAACAAATTCAACAACAGCCTCAACATTGAAAAACAACAACAACCTCAACATTGAAAAACACCAACAAATTCAACAACTTCAACATTGAAAAACACCAACAAATTCAACAGCAACCTCGAAATTGAAAAACACCAACAAATTCAACAACAACCTCAACATTGAAAAACAACAACAACCTCAACATTGAAAAACACCAACAAATTCAACAACAACCTCAACATTGAAAAACAACAACAACCTCAACATTGAAAAACACCAACAAATTCAACAACAGCCTCAACAATGAAAAACACCAACAAATTCAACAACAACCTCAACATTCAAAAACACCAACAAATTCAACAACAACCTCAACTTTGAAAAACAACAACATCCTCAACATGGAAAAACACCAACAAATCCAACAACAAACTCAACATTGAAAAAAAACAACAACCTCAAATTTGCAAAACACCAACAAATTCAACAACAACCTCAACATTTAAAAACAACAACAACCTCAACATTGAAAAACACCAAAAAGTTCAACAACAACCTCAACATTGAAAAACACCAACAAATTCAACAACAACCTCAACAATGAAAAACACCAACAAATTCAACAACAACCTCAACATTGAAAAACACCAACAAATTTAACAACAACCTCAACTTTGAAAAACAACTACAACCGCAACATGGAAAAACACCAACAAATTCAACAACAACCTCAACATTGAAAAACAACAACAACCTCAACATTGAAAAACACCAACAAATTCATCAACAACCTCAACAATGAAAAACACCAACAAATTCAACAACAACCTCAACATTGAAAAACACCAACAAATTTAACAACAACCTCAACTTTGAAAAACAACGACAACCGCAACATGGAAAAACACCAACAAATTCAACAACAACCTCAACATTGAACAACAACAACCTCAAAATTGAAAAACACTAACAAATTCAACAACAACCTCAACATTTAAATGCAACAACAACCTCAACATTGAAAAACACCAACAAATTCAACAACAACCTCAACATTGAAAAACACCAACAAATTTAACAACAACCTCAAATTTGAAAAACAACAACAACCTCAACATTGAAAAACACCAACAAATTCAACAACAACCTCAACATTGAAAAACAACAACAACCTCAACATTGAAAAACACCAACAAATTCAACAACAACCTCAACATTGAAAAAGACCAACAAATTTAACAACAACCTCAACTTTGAAAAACAACAACAACCTCAACATGTAAAAACACCAACAAATTCAACAACAACCTCAACATTGAAAAACAACAACAACCTCAACATTGAAAAACACCAACAAATTCATCAACAACCTCAACAATGAAAAACACCAACAAATTCAAAAACAACCTCAACATTGAAAAACACCAACAAATTTAACAACAACCTCAACTTTGAAAAACAACAACAACCTCAACATTGAAAAAGACCAACAAATTCAACAACAACCTCAACATTGAAAAACTACAACAACCTCAACATTGAAAAACACCAACAAATTCAACAACAACCTCAACATTGAAAAAGAACAACAACCTCAACATTGAAAAACAACAACAACCTCAACATTGAAAAACACCAACAAATTCAACAACAACTTCAACATTGAAAAACACCAACAAATTCAACAACAACCTCGAAATTGAAAAACACCAACAAATTCATCAACAACCTCAACATTGAAAAACAACAATAACCTCAACATTGAAAAACACCAACAAATTCAACAACAAGCTCAACATTGAAAAACAACAACAATCTCAACATTGAAAAATACCAACAAATTCAACAACAACCTCAACAATGAAAAACATCAACAAAATCAACAACAACCTCAACATTGAAAAACACCAACAAATTTAACAACAACCTCAAATTTGAAAAACAACAACAACCTCAACATGGAAAAACACCAACAAATTCTACAACAACCTCAACATTGAAAAACAACAACAACCTCAACATTGAAAAACACCAACAAATTCAACAACAACCTCAACAATGAAAAACATCAACAAAATCAACAACAACCTCAACATTGAAAAACACCAACAAATTTAACAACAACCTCAACATTTAAAAACAACAACAACCTCAACATTGAAAAACACCAACAAATTTAACAACAACCTCAACTTTGAAAAACAACAACAACCTCAACATGTAAAAACACCAACAAATTCAACAACAACCTCAACTTTGAAAAACAACAACAACCTCAACATTGAAAAACACCAACAAATTTAACAACAACCTCAACTTTGAAAAACAACAACAACCTCAACATGGAAAAACACCAACAAATTCAACAACAACCTCAACATTGAAAAACAACAACAAATTCAACAACAACCTCAACATTGAAAAACACAAACAAATTCAACAACAACTTCAACATTGAAAAACACCAACAAATTCAACAACAACCTCAACATTGAAAAACTACAACAACCACAACATTGAAAAACACCAACAAATACAGCAACAACCTCAACATTGAAAAACAACAACAACCTCAACATTGAAAAACACCAACAAATTCAACAACAACCTCAACATTGAAAAACACCAACAAATTCAGCAACAACCTGAACATTGAAAAACAACAACAACCTCAACATTGAAAAACACCAACAAATTCAGCAACAACCTGAACATTGAAAAACAACACCAACCTGAGCATTGAAAAACACGAACAAATTCAACAACAACCTCAACATTGAAAAACACCAACAAATTCAACAACAACCTCAACATTGAAAAACAACACAAACCTCAACATTGAAAAACACCAACAAATTCAACAACAACCTCAACATTGAAAAACACCAACAAATTAAGCAACAACCTCAACATTGAAAATCAACAACAACCTCAACATTGAAAAACACCAACAAATTCAACAACAACCTCAACATTGAAAAACAACAACAACCTCAACATTGAAAAACACCAACAAATTCAACAACAACCTCAACATTGAAAAACAACAACAACCTCAACATTGAAAAACACCAACAAATTCAACAACTTCAACATTGAAAAACACCAACAAATTCAACAACAACCTCGAAATTGAAAAACACCAACAAATTCAGCAACAATCTCAACATTGAAAAACAACAATAACCTCAACATTGAAAAACAGCAACAAATTCAACAACAAGCTCAACATTGAAAAACAACAACAACCTCAACATTGAAAAACACCAACAAATTCAACAACAACCTCAACAATGAAAAACATCAACAAAATCAACAACAACCTCAACATTGAAAAACACCAACAAATTTAACAACAACCTCAACTTTGAAAAACAACAACAACCTGAACATGGAAAAACACCAACAAATTCAACAGCAACTTCAGCATTGAAAAACAACAACAACCTCAAAATTGAAAAACACCAACAAATTCAACAACAACCTCAACATTTAAAAAGAACAACAACCTCAACATTGAAAAACACCAACAAATTCAACAACAACCTCAACATTGAAAAACACAAACAAATTCAACAACAACTTCAACATTGAAAAACACCAACAAATTCAACAACAACCTCAACATTGAAAAACTACAACAACCACAACATTTAAAAACACCAACAAATACAGCAACAACCTCAACAGTGAAAAACAACAACAACCTCAACATTGAAAAACACCAACAAATTCAACAACAACCTCAACATTGAAAAACACCTACAAATTCAGCAACAACCTCAACATTGAAAAACAACAACAACCTCAACATTGAAAAACACCAACAAATTCAGCAACAACCTCAACATTGAAAAACAACAACAACCTGAGCATTGAAAAACACGAACAAATTCAACAACAACCTCAACATTGAAAAACACCAACAAATTCAACAACAACCTCAACATTGAAAAACAACACAAACCTCAACATTGAAAAACACTAACAAATTCAACAACAACCTCAACATTGAAAAACACCAACAAATTAAGCAACAACCTCAACATTGAAAAACAACAACAACCTCAACATTTAAAAACACCAACAAATTCAACAACAACCTCAACGTTGAAAAACAACAACAACCTCAACATTGAAAAACACCAACAAATTCAACAACAACCTCAACATTGAAAAACAACAACAACCTCAACATTGAAAAACACCAACAAATTCAGCAACTTCAACATTGAAAAACACCAACAAATTCAACAGCAACCTCGAAATTGAAAAACGCCAACAAATTCAACAACAACCTCAACATTGAAAAACAACAACAACCTCAACATTGAAAAACACCAACAAATTCAACAACAACCTCAACATTGAAAAACAACAACAACCTCAACATTGAAAAACACCAACAAATTCAACAACAGCCTCAACAATGAAAAACACCAACAAATTCAACAACAACCTCAACATTGAAAAACTACAACAACCACAACTTTGAAAAACACCAACAAATACAGCAACAACCTCAACATTGAAAAACAACAACAACCTCAACATTGAAAAACACCAACAAATTCAACAACAACCTCAACATTGAAAAACACCTACAAATTCAGCAACAACCTCAACATTGAAAAACAACAACAACCTCAACATTGAAAAACACCAACAAATTCAACAACAACCTCAACATTGAAAAACAACACAAACCTCAACATTGAAAAACACTAACAAATTCAACAACAACCTCAACATTGAAAAACACCAACAAATTAAGCAACAACCTCAACATTGAAAAACAACAACAACCTCAACATTTAAAAACACCAACAAATTCAACAACAACCTCAACGTTGAAAAACAACAACAACCTCAACATTGAAAAACACCAACAAATTCAACAACAACCTCAACATTGAAAAACAACAACAACCTCAACATTGAAAAACACCAACAAATTCAACAACTTCAACATTGAAAAACACCAACAAATTCAACAGCAACCTCGAAATTGAAAAACACCAACAAATTCAACAACAACCTCAACATTGAAAAACAACAACAACCTCAACATTGAAAAACACCAACAAATTCAACAACAACCTCAACATTGAAAAACAACAACAACCTCAACATTGAAAAACACCAACAAATTCAACAACAGCCTCAACAATGAAAAACACCAACAAATTCAACAACAACCTCAACATTGAAAAACTACAACAACCACAACATTGAAAAACACCAACAAATACAGCAACAACCTCAACATTGAAAAACAACAACAACCTCAACATTGAAAAACACCAACAAATTGAACAACAACCTCAACATTGAAAAACACCTACAAATTCAGCAACAACCTCAACATTGAAAAACAACAACAACCTCAACATTGAAAAACACCAACAAATTCAGCAACAACCTCAACATTGAAAAACAACAACAACCTGAGCATTGAAAAACACGAACAAATTCAACAACAACCTCAACATTGAAAAACACCAACAAATTCAACAACAACCTCAACATTGAAAAACAACACAAACCTCAACATTGAAAAACACTAACAAATTCAACAACAACCTCAACATTGAAAAACACCAACAAATTAAGCAACAACCTCAACATTGAAAAACAACAACAACCTCAACATTTAAAAACACCAACAAATTCAACAACAACCTCAACGTTGAAAAACAACAACAACCTCAACATTAAAAAACACCAACAAATTCAACAACAACCTCAACATTGAAAAACAACAACAACCTCAACATTGAAAAACACCAACAAATTCAACAACTTCAACATTGAAAAACACCAACAAATTCAACAGCAACCTCGAAATTGAAAAACACCAACAAATTCAACAACAACCTCAACATTGAAAAACAACAACAAACTCAACATTGAAAAACACCAACAAATTCAACAACAGCCTCAACAATGAAAAACACCAACAAATTCAACAACAACCTCAACATTGAAAAACACCAACAAATTCAACAACAACCTCAACTTTGAAAAACAACAACATCCTCAACATGGAAAAACACCAACAAATCCAACAACAAACTCAACATTGAAAAACAACAACAACCTCAAATTTGCAAAACACCAACAAATTCAACAACAACCTCAACATTTAAAAACAACAACAACCTCAACATTGAAAAACACCAAAAAATTCAACAACAACCTCAACATTGAAAAACACCAACAAATTCAACAACAACCTCAACAATGAAAAACACCAACAAATTCAACAACAACCTCAACATTGAAAAACACCAACAAATTTAACAACAACCTCAACTTTGAAAAACAACAACAACCGCAACATGGAAAAACACCAACAAATTCAACAACAACCTCAACATTGAAAAACAACAACAACCTCAACATTGAAAAACACCAAAAAATTCAACAACAACCTCAACATTTAAAAAGAACAACAACCTCAACATTGAAAAACACCAACAAATTCAACAACAACCTCAACATTGAAAAACACAAACAAATTCAACAACAACTTCAACATTGAAAAACACCAACAAATTCAACAACAACCTCAACATTGAAAAACTACAACAACCACAACATTGAAAAACACCAACAAATACAGCAACAACCTCAACATTGAAAAACAACAACAACCTCAACATTGAAAAACACCAACAAATTCAACAACAACCTCAACATTGAAAAACACCTACAAATTCAGCAACAACCTCAACATTGAAAAACAACAACAACCTCAACATTGAAAAACACCAACAAATTCAGCAACAACCTCAACATTGAAAAACAACAACAACCTGAGCATTGAAAAACACGAACAAATTCAACAACAACCTCAACATTGAAAAACACCAACAAATTCAACAACAACCTCAACATTGAAAAACAACACAAACCTCAACATTGAAAAACACTAACAAATTCAACAACAACCTCAACATTGAAAAACACCAACAAATTAAGCAACAACCTCAACATTGAAAAACAACAACAACCTCAACATTTAAAAACACCAACAAATTCAACAACAACCTCAACGTTGAAAAACAACAACAACCTCAACATTAAAAAACACCAACAAATTCAACAACAACCTCAACATTGAAAAACAACAACAACCTCAACATTGAAAAACACCAACAAATTCAACAACTTCAACATTGAAAAACACCAACAAATTCAACAGCAACCTCGAAATTGAAAAACACCAACAAATTCAACAACAACCTCAACATTGAAAAACAACAACAACCTCAACATTGAAAAACACCAACAAATTCAACAACAACCTCAACATTGAAAAACAACAACAACCTCAACATTGAAAAACACCAACAAATTCAACAACAGCCTCAACAATGAAAAACACCAACAAATTCAACAACAACCTCAACATTGAAAAACACCAACAAATTCAACAACAACCTCAACTTTGAAAAACAACAACATCCTCAACATGGAAAAACACCAACAAATCCAACAACAAACTCAACATTGAAAAAAAACAACAACCTCAAATTTGCAAAACACCAACAAATTCAACAACAACCTCAACATTTAAAAACAACAACAACCTCAACATTGAAAAACACCAAAAAATTCAACAACAACCTCAACATTGAAAAACACCAACAAATTCAACAACAACCTCAACAATGAAAAACACCAACAAATTCAACAACAACCTCAACATTGAAAAACACCAACAAATTTAACAACAACCTCAACTTTGAAAAACAACTACAACCGCAACATGGAAAAACACCAACAAATTCAACAACAACCTCAACATTGAAAAACAACAACAACCTCAACATTGAAAAACACCAACAAATTCATCAACAACCTCAACAATGAAAAACACCAACAAATTCAACAACAACCTCAACATTGAAAAACACCAACAAATTTAACAACAACCTCAACTTTGAAAAACAACGACAACCGCAACATGGAAAAACACCAACAAATTCAACAACAACCTCAACATTGAACAACAACAACCTCAAAATTGAAAAACACTAACAAATTCAACAACAACCTCAACATTTAAATGCAACACAACCTCAACATTGAAAAACACCAACAAATTCAACAACAACCTCAACATTGAAAAACACCAACAAATTTAACAACAACCTCAACTTTGAAAAACAACAACAACCTCAACATGTAAAAACACCAACAAATTCAACAACAACCTCAACATTGAAAAACAACAACAACCTCAACATTGAAAAACACCAACAAATTCATCAACAACCTCAACAATGAAAAACACCAACAAATTCAACAACAACCTCAACATTGAAAAACACCAACAAATTTAACAACAACCTCAACTTTGAAAAACAACAACAACCTCAACATTGAAAAAGACCAACAAATTCAACAACAACCTCAACATTGAAAAACTACAACAACCTCAACATTGAAAAACACCAACAAATTCAACAACAACCTCAACATTGAAAAAGAACAACAACCTCAACATTGAAAAACAACAACAACCTCAACATTGAAAAACACCAACAAATTCAACAACAACTTCAACATTGAAAAACACCAACAAATTCAACAACAACCTCGAAATTGAAAAACACCAACAAATTCAACAACAACCTCAACATTGAAAAACAACAATAACCTCAACATTGAAAAACACCAACAAATTCAACAACAAGCTCAACATTGAAAAACAACAACAATCTCAACATTGAAAAATACCAACAAATTCAACAACAACCTCAACAATGAAAAACATCAACAAAATCAACAACAACCTCAACATTGAAAAACACCAACAAATTTAACAACAACCTCAAATTTGAAAAACAACAACAACCTCAACATGGAAAAACACCAACAAATTCTACAACAACCTCAACATTGAAAAACAACAACAACCTCAACATTGAAAAACACCAACAAATTCAACAACAACCTCAACAATGAAAAACATCAACAAAATCAACAACAACCTCAACATTGAAAAACACCAACAAATTTAACAACAACCTCAACATTTAAAAACAACAACAACCTCAACATTGAAAAACACCAACAAATTTAACAACAACCTCAACTTTGAAAAACAACAACAACCTCAACATGTAAAAACACCAACAAATTCAACAACAACCTCAACTTTGAAAAACAACAACAACCTCAACATTGAAAAACACCAACAAATTTAACAACAACCTCAACTTTGAAAAACAACAACAACCTCAACATGGAAAAACACCAACAAATTCAACAACAACCTCAACATTGAAAAACAACAACAAATTCAACAACAACCTCAACATTGAAAAACACAAACAAATTCAACAACAACTTCAACATTGAAAAACACCAACAAATTCAACAACAACCTCAACATTGAAAAACTACAACAACCACAACATTGAAAAACACCAACAAATACAGCAACAACCTCAACATTGAAAAACAACAACAACCTCAACATTGAAAAACACCAACAAATTCAACAACAACCTCAACATTGAAAAACACCAACAAATTCAGCAACAACCTGAACATTGAAAAACAACAAGAACCTCAACATTGAAAAACACCAACAAATTCAGCAACAACCTGAACATTGAAAAACAACACCAACCTGAGCATTGAAAAACACGAACAAATTCAACAACAACCTCAACATTGAAAAACACCAACAAATTCAACAACAACCTCAACATTGAAAAACAACACAAACCTCAACATTGAAAAACACCAACAAATTCAACAACAACCTCAACATTGAAAAACACCAACAAATTAAGCAACAACCTCAACATTGAAAATCAACAACAACCTCAACATTGAAAAACACCAACAAATTCAACAACAACCTCAACATTGAAAAACAACAACAACCTCAACATTGAAAAACACCAACAAATTCAACAACAACCTCAACATTGAAAAACAACAACAACCTCAACATTGAAAAACACCAACAAATTCAACAACTTCAACATTGAAAAACACCAACAAATTCAACAACAACCTCGAAATTGAAAAACACCAACAAATTCAGCAACAATCTCAACATTGAAAAACAACAATAACCTCAACATTGAAAAACAGCAACAAATTCAACAACAAGCTCAACATTGAAAAACAACAACAACCTCAACATTGAAAAACACCAACAAATTCAACAACAACCTCAACAATGAAAAACATCAACAAAATCAACAACAACCTCAACATTGAAAAACACCAACAAATTTAACAACAACCTCAACTTTGAAAAACAACAACAACCTGAACATGGAAAAACACCAACAAATTCAACAGCAACTTCAGCATTGAAAAACAACAACAACCTCAAAATTGAAAAACACCAACAAATTCAACAACAACCTCAACATTTAAAAAGAACAACAACCTCAACATTGAAAAACACCAACAAATTCAACAACAACCTCAACATTGAAAAACACAAACAAATTCAACAACAACTTCAACATTGAAAAACACCAACAAATTCAACAACAACCTCAACATTGAAAAACTACAACAACCACAACATTGAAAAACACCAACAAATACAGCAACAACCTCAACATTGAAAAACAACAACAACCTCAACATTGAAAAACACCAACAAATTCAACAACAACCTCAACATTGAAAAACACCTACAAATTCAGCAACAACCTCAACATTGAAAAACAACAACAACCTCAACATTGAAAAACACCAACAAATTCAGCAACAACCTCAACATTGAAAAACAACAACAACCTGAGCATTGAAAAACACGAACAAATTCAACAACAACCTCAACATTGAAAAACACCAACAAATTCAACAACAACCTCAACATTGAAAAACAACACAAACCTCAACATTGAAAAACACTAACAAATTCAACAACAACCTCAACATTGAAAAACACCAACAAATTAAGCAACAACCTCAACATTGAAAAACAACAACAACCTCAACATTTAAAAACACCAACAAATTCAACAACAACCTCAACGTTGAAAAACAACAACAACCTCAACATTGAAAAACACCAACAAATTCAACAACAACCTCAACATTGAAAAACAACAACAACCTCAACATTGAAAAACACCAACAAATTCAACAACTTCAACATTGAAAAACACCAACAAATTCAACAGCAACCTCGAAATTGAAAAACACCAACAAATTCAACAACAACCTCAACATTGAAAAACAACAACAACCTCAACATTGAAAAACACCAACAAATTCAACAACAACCTCAACATTGAAAAACAACAACAACCTCAACATTGAAAAACACCAACAAATTCAACAACAGCCTCAACAATGAAAAACACCAACAAATTCAACAACAACCTCAACATTGAAAAACTACAACAACCACAACTTTGAAAAACACCAACAAATACAGCAACAACCTCAACATTGAAAAACAACAACAACCTCAACATTGAAAAACACCAACAAATTCAACAACAACCTCAACATTGAAAAACACCTACAAATTCAGCAACAACCTCAACATTGAAAAACAACAACAACCTCAACATTGAAAAACACCAACAAATTCAACAACAACCTCAACATTGAAAAACAACACAAACCTCAACATTGAAAAACACTAACAAATTCAACAACAACCTCAACATTGAAAAACACCAACAAATTAAGCAACAACCTCAACATTGAAAAACAACAACAACCTCAACATTTAAAAACACCAACAAATTCAACAACAACCTCAACGTTGAAAAACAACAACAACCTCAACATTGAAAAACACCAACAAATTCAACAACAACCTCAACATTGAAAAACAACAACAACCTCAACATTGAAAAACACCAACAAATTCAACAACAACCTCAACATTGAAAAACACAAACAAATTCAACAACAACTTCAACATTGAAAAACACCAACAAATTCAACAACAACCTCAACATTGAAAAACTACAACAACCACAACATTGAAAAACACCAACAAATGCAGCAACAACCTCAACATTGAAAAACAACAACAACCTCAACATTGAAAAACACCAACAAATTCAACAACAACCTCAACATTGAAAAACACCTACAAATTCAGCAACAACCTCAACATTGAAAAACAACAACAACCTCAACATTGAAAAACACCAACAAATTCAGCAACAACCTCAACATTGAAAAACAACAACAACCTGAGCATTGAAAAACACGAACAAATTCAACAACAACCTCAACATTGAAAAACACCAACAAATTCAACAACAACCTCAACATTGAAAAACAACACAAACCTCAACATTGAAAAACACTAACAAATTCAACAACAACCTCAACATTGAAAAACACCAACAAATTAAGCAACAACCTCAACATTGAAAAACAACAACAACCTCAACATTTAAAAACACCAACAAATTCAACAACAACCTCAACGTTGAAAAACAACAACAACCTCAACATTGAAAAACACCAACAAATTCAACAACAACCTCAACATTGAAAAACAACAACAACCTCAACATTGAAAAACACCAACAAATTCAACAACTTCAACATTGAAAAACACGAACAAATTCAACAGCAACCTCGAAATTGAAAAACACCAACAAATTCAACAACAACCTCAACATTGAAAAACAACAACAACCTCAACATTGAAAAACACCAACAAATTCAACAACAACCTCAACATTGAAAAACAACAACAACCTCAACATTGAAAAACACCAACAAATTCAACAACAGCCTCAACAATGAAAAACACCAACAAATTCAACAACAACCTCAACATTGAAAAACTACAACAAACACAACTTTGAAAAACACCAACAAATACAGCAACAACCTCAACATTGAAAAACAACAACAACCTCAACATTGAAAAACACCAACAAATTCAACAACAACCTCAACATTGAAAAACACCTACAAATTCAGCAACAACCTCAACATTGAAAAACAACAACAACCTCAACATTGAAAAACACCAACAAATTCAACAACAACCTCAACATTGAAAAACAACACAAACCTCAACATTGAAAAACACTAACAAATTCAACAACAACCTCAACATTGAAAAACACCAACAAATTAAGCAACAACCTCAACATTGAAAAACAACAACAACCTCAACATTTAAAAACACCAACAAATTCAACAACAACCTCAACGTTGAAAAACAACAACAACCTCAACATTGAAAAACACCAACAAATTCAACAACAACCTCAACATTGAAAAACAACAACAACCTCAACATTGAAAAACACCAACAAATTCAACAACTTCAACATTGAAAAACACCAACAAATTCAACAGCAACCTCGAAATTGAAAAACACCAACAAATTCAACAACAACCTCAACATTGAAAAACAACAACAACCTCAACATTGAAAAACACCAACAAATTCAACAACAACCTCAACATTGAAAAACAACAACAACCTCAACATTGAAAAACACCAACAAATTCAACAACAGCCTCAACAATGAAAAACACCAACAAATTCAACAACAACCTCAACATTGAAAAACTACAACAACCACAACATTGAAAAACACCAACAAATACAGCAACAACCTCAACATTGAAAAACAACAACAACCTCAACATTGAAAAACACCAACAAATTGAACAACAACCTCAAGATTGAAAAACACCTACAAATTCAGCAACAACCTCAACATTGAAAAACAACAACAACCTCAACATTGAAAAACACCAACAAATTCAGCAACAACCTCAACATTGAAAAACAACAACAACCTGAGCATTGAAAAACACGAACAAATTCAACAACAACCTCAACATTGAAAAACACCAACAAATTCAACAACAACCTCAACATTGAAAAACAACACAAACCTCAACATTGAAAAACACTAACAAATTCAACAACAACCTCAACATTGAAAAACACCAACAAATTAAGCAACAACCTCAACATTGAAAAACAACAACAACCTCAACATTTAAAAACACCAACAAATTCAACAACAACCTCAACGTTGAAAAACAACAACAACCTCAACATTAAAAAACACCAACAAATTCAACAACAACCTCAACATTGAAAAACAACAACAACCTCAACATTGAAAAACACCAACAAATTCAACAACTTCAACATTGAAAAACACCAACAAATTCAACAGCAACCTCGAAATTGAAAAACACCAACAAATTCAACAACAACCTCAACATTGAAAAACAACAACAACCTCAACATTGAAAAACACCAACAAATTCAACAACAGCCTCAACAATGAAAAACACCAACAAATTCAACAACAACCTCAACATTGAAAAACACCAACAAATTCAACAACAACCTCAACTTTGAAAAACAACAACATCCTCAACATGGAAAAACACCAACAAATCCAACAACAAACTCAACATTGAAAAACAACAACAACCTCAAATTTGCAAAACACCAACAAATTCAACAACAACCTCAACATTTAAAAACAACAACAACCTCAACATTGAAAAACACCAAAAAATTCAACAACAACCTCAACATTGAAAAACACCAACAAATTCAACAACAACCTCAACAATGAAAAACACCAACAAATTCAACAACAACCTCAACATTGAAAAACACCAACAAATTTAACAACAACCTCAACTTTGAAAAACAACAACAACCGCAACATGGAAAAACACCAACAAATTCAACAACAACCTCAACATTGAAAAACAACAACAACCTCAACATTGAAAAACACCAAAAAATTCATCAACAACCTCAACAATGAAAAACACCAACAAATTCAACAACAACCTCAACATTGAAAAACACCAACAAATTTAACAACAACCTCAAATTTGAAAAACAACGACAACCACAACATGGAAAAACACCAACAAATTCAACAACAACCTCAACATTGAACAACAACAACCTCAAAATTGAAAAACACTAACAAATTCAACAACAACCTCAACATTTAAATACAACAACAACCTCAACATTGAAAAACACCAACAAATTCAACAACAACCTCAACATTGAAAAACACCAACAAATTTAACAACAACCTCAAATTTGAAAAACAACAACAACCTCAACATTGAAAAACACCAACAAATTCAACAACAACCTCAACATTGAAAAACAACAACAACCTCAACATTGAAAAACACCAACAAATTCAACAACAACCTCAACATTGAAAAACACCAACAAATTTAACAACAACCTCAACTTTGAAAAACAACAACAACCTCAACATGTTAAAACACCAACAAATTCAACAACAACCTCAACATTGAAAAACAACAACTACCTCAACATTGAAAAACACCAACAAATTCATCAACAACCTCAACAATGAAAAACACCAACAAATTCAACAACAACCTCAACATTGAAAAACACCAACAAATTTAACAACAACCTCAACTTTGAAAAACCACAACAACCTCAACATTGAAAAAGACCAACAAATTCAACAACAACCTCAACATTGAAAAACTACAACAACCTCAACATTGAAAAACACCAACAAATTCAACAACAACCTCAACATTGAAAAAGAACAACAACCTCAACATTGAAAAACAACAACAACCTCAACATTGAAAAACACCAACAAATTCAACAACAACTTCAACATTGAAATACACCAACAAATTCAACAACAACCTCGAAATTGAAAAACACCAACAAATTCAACAACAACCTCAACATTGAAAAACAACAATAACCTCAACATTGAAAAACACCAACAAATTCAACAACAAGCTCAACATTGAAAAACAACAACAACCTCAACATTGAAAAATACCAACAAATTCAACAACAACCTCAACAATGAAAAACATCAACAAAATCAACAACAACCTCAACATTGAAAAACACCAACAAATTTAACAACAACCTCAACTTTGAAAAACAACAACAACCTCAACATGGAAAAACACCAACAAATTCAACAACAACCTCAACATTGAAAAACAACAACAACCTCAACATTGAAAAACACCAACAAATTCAACAACAACCTCAACAATGAAAAACATGAACAAAATCAACAACAACCTCAACATTGAAAAACACCAACAAATTTAACAACAACCTCAACATTTAAAAACAACAACAACCTCAACATTGAAAAACACCAACAAATTCAACAACAACCTCAACTTTGAAAAACAACAACAACCTCAACATGTAAAAACACCAACAAATTCAACAACAACCTCAACATTGAAAAACTGCAACAACCTCAACATTGAAAAACACCAACAAATTTAACAACAACCTCAACTTTGAAAAACAACAACAACCTCAACATTGAAAAACACCAACAAATTCAACAACAACCTCAACATTGAAAAACAACAACAACCTCAACATTGAAAAACACCAACAAATTCAACAACAGCCTCAACAATGAAAAACACCAACAAATTCAACAACAACCTCAACATTGAAAAACACCAACAAATTCAACAACAACCTCAACTTTGAAAAACAACAACATCCTCAACATGGAAAAACACCAACAAATCCAACAACAAACTCAACATTGAAAAACAACAACAACCTCAAATTTGCAAAACACCAACAAATTCAACAACAACCTCAACATTTAAAAACAACAACAACCTCAACATTGAAAAACACCAAAAAATTCAACAACAACCTCAACATTGAAAAACACCAACAAATTCAACAACAACCTCAACAATGAAAAACACCAACAAATTCAACAACAACCTCAACATTGAAAAACACCAACAAATTTAACAACAACCTCAACTTTGAAAAACAACAACAACCGCAACATGGAAAAACACCAACAAATTCAACAACAACCTCAACATTGAAAAACAACAACAACCTCAACATTGAAAAACACCAACAAATTCATCAACAACCTCAACAATGAAAAACACCAACAAATTCAACAACAACCTCAACATTGAAAAACACCAACAAATTTAACAACAACCTCAACATTTAAAAACAACAACAACCTCAACATTGAAAAACACCAACAAATTTAACAACAACCTCAACTTTGAAAAACAACAACAACCTCAACATGTAAAAACACCAACAAATTCAACAACAACCTCAACTTTGAAAAACAACAACAACCTCAACATTGAAAAACACCAACAAATTTAACAACAACCTCAACTTTGAAAAACAACAACAACCTCAACATGGAAAAACACCAACAAATTCAACAACAACCTCAACATTGAAAAACAACAACAAATTCAACAACAACCTCAACATTGAAAAACACAAACAAATTCAACAACAACTTCAACATTGAAAAACACCAACAAATTCAACAACAACCTCAACATTGAAAAACTACAACAAACACAACATTGAAAAACACCAACAAATACAGCAACAACCTCAACATTGAAAAACAACAACAACCTCAACATTGAAAAACACCAACAAATTCAACAACAACCTCAACATTGAAAAACACCAACAAATTCAGCAACAACCTGAACATTGAAAAACAACAAGAACCTCAACATTGAAAAACACCAACAAATTCAGCAACAACCTGAACATTGAAAAACAACACCAACCTGAGCATTGAAAAACACGAACAAATTCAACAACAACCTCAACATTGAAAAACACCAACAAATTCAACAACAACCTCAACATTGAAAAACAACACAAACCTCAACATTGAAAAACACCAACAAATTCAACAACAACCTCAACATTGAAAAACACCAACAAATTAAGCAACAACCTCAACATTGAAAATCAACAACAACCTCAACATTGAAAAACACCAACAAATTCAACAACAACCTCAACATTGAAAAACAACAACAACCTCAACATTGAAAAACACCAACAAATTCAACAACAACCTCAACATTGAAAAACAACAACAACCTCAACATTGAAAAACACCAACAAATTCAACAACTTCAACATTGAAAAACACCAACAAATTCAACAACAACCTCGAAATTGAAAAACACCAACAAATTCAGCAACAATCTCAACATTGAAAAACAACAATAACCTCAACATTGAAAAACAGCAACAAATTCAACAACAAGCTCAACATTGAAAAACAACAACAACCTCAACATGTAAAAACACCAACAAATTCAACAACAACCTCAACATTGAAAAACTGCAACAACCTCAACATTGAAAAACACCAACAAATTTAACAACAACCTCAACTTTGAAAAACAACAACAACCTCAACATTGAAAAACACCAACAAATTCAACAACAACCTCAACATTGAAAAACAACAACAACCTCAACATTGAAAAACACCAACAAATTCAACAACAGCCTCAACAATGAAAAACACCAACAAATTCAACAACAACCTCAACATTGAAAAACACCAACAAATTCAACAACAACCTCAACTTTGAAAAACAACAACATCCTCAACATGGAAAAACACCAACAAATCCAACAACAAACTCAACATTGAAAAACAACAACAACCTCAAATTTGCAAAACACCAACAAATTCAACAACAACCTCAACATTTAAAAACAACAACAACCTCAACATTGAAAAACACCAAAAAATTCAACAACAACCTCAACATTGAAAAACACCAACAAATTCAACAACAACCTCAACAATGAAAAACACCAACAAATTCAACAACAACCTCAACATTGAAAAACACCAACAAATTTAACAACAACCTCAACTTTGAAAAACAACAACAACCGCAACATGGAAAAACACCAACAAATTCAACAACAACCTCAACATTGAAAAACAACAACAACCTCAACATTGAAAAACACCAACAAATTCATCAACAACCTCAACAATGAAAAACACCAACAAATTCAACAACAACCTCAACATTGAAAAACACCAACAAATTTAACAACAACCTCAACATTTAAAAACAACAACAACCTCAACATTGAAAAACACCAACAAATTTAACAACAACCTCAACTTTGAAAAACAACAACAACCTCAACATGTAAAAACACCAACAAATTCAACAACAACCTCAACTTTGAAAAACAACAACAACCTCAACATTGAAAAACACCAACAAATTTAACAACAACCTCAACTTTGAAAAACAACAACAACCTCAACATGGAAAAACACCAACAAATTCAACAACAACCTCAACATTGAAAAACAACAACAAATTCAACAACAACCTCAACATTGAAAAACACAAACAAATTCAACAACAACTTCAACATTGAAAAACACCAACAAATTCAACAACAACCTCAACATTGAAAAACTACAACAAACACAACATTGAAAAACACCAACAAATACAGCAACAACCTCAACATTGAAAAACAACAACAACCTCAACATTGAAAAACACCAACAAATTCAACAACAACCTCAACATTGAAAAACACCAACAAATTCAGCAACAACCTGAACATTGAAAAACAACAAGAACCTCAACATTGAAAAACACCAACAAATTCAGCAACAACCTGAACATTGAAAAACAACACCAACCTGAGCATTGAAAAACACGAACAAATTCAACAACAACCTCAACATTGAAAAACACCAACAAATTCAACAACAACCTCAACATTGAAAAACAACACAAACCTCAACATTGAAAAACACCAACAAATTCAACAACAACCTCAACATTGAAAAACACCAACAAATTAAGCAACAACCTCAACATTGAAAATCAACAACAACCTCAACATTGAAAAACACCAACAAATTCAACAACAACCTCAACATTGAAAAACAACAACAACCTCAACATTGAAAAACACCAACAAATTCAACAACAACCTCAACATTGAAAAACAACAACAACCTCAACATTGAAAAACACCAACAAATTCAACAACTTCAACATTGAAAAACACCAACAAATTCAACAACAACCTCGAAATTGAAAAACACCAACAAATTCAGCAACAATCTCAACATTGAAAAACAACAATAACCTCAACATTGAAAAACAGCAACAAATTCAACAACAAGCTCAACATTGAAAAACAACAACAACCTCAACATTGAAAAACACCAACAAATTCAACAACAACCTCAACAATGAAAAACATCAACAAAATCAACAACAACCTCAACATTGAAAAACACCAACAAATTTAACAACAACCTCAACTTTGAAAAACAACAACAACCTGAACATGGAAAAACACCAACAAATTCAACAGCAACTTCAGCATTGAAAAACAACAACAACCTCAAAATTGAAAAACACCAACAAATTCAACAACAACCTCAACATTTAAAAAGAACAACAACCTCAACATTGAAAAACACCAACAAATTCAACAACAACCTCAACATTGAAAAACACAAACAAATTCAACAACAACTTCAACATTGAAAAACACCAACAAATTCAACAACAACCTCAACATTGAAAAACTACAACAACCACAACATTGAAAAACACCAACAAATACAGCAACAACCTCAACATTGAAAAACAACAACAACCTCAACATTGAAAAACACCAACAAATTCAACAACAACCTCAACATTGAAAAACACCTACAAATTCAGCAACAACCTCAACATTGAAAAACAACAACAACCTCAACATTGAAAAACACCAACAAATTCAGCAACAACCTCAACATTGAAAAACAACAACAACCTGAGCATTGAAAAACACGAACAAATTCAACAACAACCTCAACATTGAAAAACACCAACAAATTCAACAACAACCTCAACATTGAAAAACAACACAAACCTCAACATTGAAAAACACTAACAAATTCAACAACAACCTCAACATTGAAAAACACCAACAAATTAAGCAACAACCTCAACATTGAAAAACAACAACAACCTCAACATTTAAAAACACCAACAAATTCAACAACAACCTCAACGTTGAAAAACAACAACAACCTCAACATTGAAAAACACCAACAAATTCAACAACAACCTCAACATTGAAAAACAACAACAACCTCAACATTGAAAAACACCAACAAATTCAACAACTTCAACATTGAAAAACACCAACAAATTCAACAGCAACCTCGAAATTGAAAAACACCAACAAATTCAACAACAACCTCAACATTGAAAAACAACAACAACCTCAACATTGAAAAACACCAACAAATTCAACAACAACCTCAACATTGAAAAACAACAACAACCTCAACATTGAAAAACACCAACAAATTCAACAACAGCCTCAACAATGAAAAACACCAACAAATTCAACAACAACCTCAACATTGAAAAACTACAACAACCACAACTTTGAAAAACACCAACAAATACAGCAACAACCTCAACATTGAAAAACAACAACAACCTCAACATTGAAAAACACCAACAAATTCAACAACAACCTCAACATTGAAAAACACCTACAAATTCAGCAACAACCTCAACATTGAAAAACAACAACAACCTCAACATTGAAAAACACCAACAAATTCAACAACAACCTCAACATTGAAAAACAACACAAACCTCAACATTGAAAAACACTAACAAATTCAACAACAACCTCAACATTGAAAAACACCAACAAATTAAGCAACAACCTCAACATTGAAAAACAACAACAACCTCAACATTTAAAAACACCAACAAATTCAACAACAACCTCAACGTTGAAAAACAACAACAACCTCAACATTGAAAAACACCAACAAATTCAACAACAACCTCAACATTGAAAAACAACAACAACCTCAACATTGAAAAACACCAACAAATTCAACAACTTCAACATTGAAAAACACCAACAAATTCAACAGCAACCTCGAAATTGAAAAACACCAACAAATTCAACAACAACCTCAACATTGAAAAACAACAACAACCTCAACATTGAAAAACACCAACAAATTCAACAACAACCTCAACATTGAAAAACAACAACAACCTCAACATTGAAAAACACCAACAAATTCAACAACAGCCTCAACAATGAAAAACACCAACAAATTCAACAACAACCTCAACATTGAAAAACTACAACAACCACAACATTGAAAAACACCAACAAATACAGCAACAACCTCAACATTGAAAAACAACAACAACCTCAACATTGAAAAACACCAACAAATTGAACAACAACCTCAACATTGAAAAACACCTACAAATTCAGCAACAACCTCAACATTGAAAAACAACAACAACCTCAACATTGAAAAACACCAACAAATTCAGCAACAACCTCAACATTGAAAAACAACAACAACCTGAGCATTGAAAAACACGAACAAATTCAACAACAACCTCAACATTGAAAAACACCAACAAATTCAACAACAACCTCAACATTGAAAAACAACACAAACCTCAACATTGAAAAACACTAACAAATTCAACAACAACCTCAACATTGAAAAACACCAACAAATTAAGCAACAACCTCAACATTGAAAAACAACAACAACCTCAACTTTTAAAAACACCAACAAATTCAACAACAACCTCAACGTTGATAAACAACAACAACCTCAACATTAAAAAACACCAACAAATTCAACAACAACCTCAACATTGAAAAACAACAACAACCTCAACATTGAAAAACACCAACAAATTCAACAACTTCAACATTGAAAAACACCAACAAATTCAACAGCAACCTCGAAATTGAAAAACACCAACAAATTCAACAACAACCTCAACATTGAAAAACAACAACAACCTCAACATTGAAAAACACCAACAAATTCAACAACAGCCTCAACAATGAAAAACACCAACAAATTCAACAACAACCTCAACATTGAAAAACACCAACAAATTCAACAACAACCTCAACTTTGAAAAACAACAACATCCTCAACATGGAAAAACACCAACAAATCCAACAACAAACTCAACATTGAAAAACAACAACAACCTCAAATTTGCAAAACACCAACAAATTCAACAACAACCTCAACATTTAAAAACAACAACAACCTCAACATTGAAAAACACCAAAAAATTCAACAACAACCTCAACATTGAAAAACACCAACAAATTCAACAACAACCTCAACAATGAAAAACACCAACAAATTCAACAACAACCTCAACATTGAAAAACACCAACAAATTTAACAACAACCTCAACTTTGAAAAACAACAACAACCGCAACATGGAAAAACACCAACAAATTCAACAACAACCTCAACATTGAAAAACAACAACAACCTCAACATTGAAAAACACCAAAAAATTCATCAACAACCTCAACAATGAAAAACACCAACAAATTCAACAACAACCTCAACATTGAAAAACACCAACAAATTTAACAACAACCTCAAATTTGAAAAACAACGACAACCACAACATGGAAAAACACCAACAAATTCAACAACAACCTCAACATTGAACAACAACAACCTCAAAATTGAAAAACACTAACAAATTCAACAACAACCTCAACATTTAAATACAACAACAACCTCAACATTGAAAAACACCAACAAATTCAACAACAACCTCAACATTGAAAAACACCAACAAATTTAACAACAACCTCAAATTTGAAAAACAACAACAACCTCAACATTGAAAAACACCAACAAATTCAACAACAACCTCAACATTGAAAAACAACAACAACCTCAACATTGAAAAACACCAACAAATTCAACAACAACCTCAACATTGAAAAACACCAACAAATTTAACAACAACCTCAACTTTGAAAAACAACAACAACCTCAACATGTTAAAACACCAACAAATTCAACAACAACCTCAAGATTGAAAAACAACAACTACCTCAACATTGAAAAACACCAACAAATTCATCAACAACCTCAACAATGAAAAACACCAACAAATTCAACAACAACCTCAACATTGAAAAACACCAACAAATTTAACAACAACCTCAACTTTGAAAAACCACAACAACCTCAACATTGAAAAAGACCAACAAATTCAACAACAACCTCAACATTGAAAAACTACAACAACCTCAACATTGAAAAACACCAACAAATTCAACAACAACCTCAACATTGAAAAAGAACAACAACCTCAACATTGAAAAACAACAACAACCTCAACATTGAAAAACACCAACAAATTCAACAACAACTTCAACATTGAAATACACCAACAAATTCAACAACAACCTCGAAATTGAAAAACACCAACAAATTCAACAACAACCTCAACATTGAAAAACAACAATAACCTCAACATTGAAAAACACCAACAAATTCAACAACAAGCTCAACATTGAAAAACAACAACAACCTCAACATTGAAAAATACCAACAAATTCAACAACAACCTCAACAATGAAAAACATCAACAAAATCAACAACAACCTCAACATTGAAAAACACCAACAAATTTAACAACAACCTCAACTTTGAAAAACAACAACAACCTCAACATGGAAAAACACCAACAAATTCAACAACAACCTCAACATTGAAAAACAACAGCAACCTCAACATTGAAAAGCACCAACAAATTCAACAACAACCTCAACAATGAAAAACATGAACAAAATCAACAACAACCTCAACATTGAAAAACACCAACAAATTTAACAACAACCTCAACATTTAAAAACAACAACAACCTCAACATTGAAAAACACCAACAAATTTAACAACAACCTCAACTTTGAAAAACAACAACAACCTCAACATGTAAAAACACCAACAAATTCAACAACAACCTCAACATTGAAAAACAGCAACAACCTCAACATTGAAAAACACCAACAAATTTAACAACAACCTCAACTTTGAAAAACAACAACAACCTCAACATTGAAAAACACCAACAAATTCAACAACAACCTCAACATTGAAAAACAACAACAACCTCAACATTGAAAAACACCAACAAATTCAACAACAGCCTCAACAATGAAAAACACCAACAAATTCAACAACAACCTCAACATTGAAAAACACCAACAAATTCAACAACAACCTCAACTTTGAAAAACAACAACATCCTCAACATGGAAAAACACCAACAAATCCAACAACAAACTCAACATTGAAAAACAACAACAACCTCAAATTTGCAAAACACCAACAAATTCAACAACAACCTCAACATTTAAAAACAACAACAACCTCAACATTGAAAAACACCAAAAAATTCAACAACAACCTCAACATTGAAAAACACCAACAAATTCAACAACAACCTCAACAATGAAAAACACCAACAAATTCAACAACAACCTCAACATTGAAAAACACCAACAAATTTAACAACAACCTCAACTTTGAAAAACAACAACAACCGCAACATGGAAAAACACCAACAAATTCAACAACAACCTCAACATTGAAAAACAACAACAACCTCAACATTGAAAAACACCAACAAATTCATCAACAACCTCAACAATGAAAAACACCAACAAATTCAACAACAACCTCAACATTGAAAAACACCAACAAATTTAACAACAACCTCAACTTTGAAAAACAACGACAACCGCAACATGGAAAAACACCAACAAATTCAACAACAACCTCAACATTGAACAACAACAACCTCAAAATTGAAAAACACTAACAAATTCAACAACAACCTCAACATTTAAATACAACAACAACCTCAACATTGAAAAACACCAACAAATTCAACAACAACCTCAACATTGAAAAACACCAACAAATTTAACAACAACCTCAAATTTGAAAAACAACAACAACCTCAACATTGAAAAACACCAACAAATTCAACAACAACCTCAACATTGAAAAACAACAACAACCTCAACATTGAAAAACACCAACAAATTCAACAACAACCTCAACATTGAAAAACACCAACAAATTTAACAACAACCTCAACTTTGAAAAACAACAACAACCTCAACATGTAAAAACACCAACAAATTCAACAACAACCTCAACATTGAAAAACAACAACAACCTCAACATTGAAAAACACCAACAAATTCATCAACAACCTCAACAATGAAAAACACCAACAAATTCAACAACAACCTCAACATTGAAAAACACCAACAAATTTAACAACAACCTCAACTTTGAAAAACAACAACAACCTCAACATTGAAAAAGACCAACAAATTCAACAACAACCTCAACATTGAAAAACTACAACAACCTCAACATTGAAAAACACCAACAAATTCAACAACAACCTCAACATTGAAAAAGAACAACAACCTCAACATTGAAAAACAACAACAACCTCAACATTGAAAAACACCAACAAATTCAACAACAACTTCAACATTGAAATACACCAACAAATTCAACAACAACCTCGAAATTGAAAAACACCAACAAATTCAACAACAACCTCAACATTGAAAAACAACAATAACCTCAACATTGAAAAACACCAACAAATTCAACAACAAGCTCAACATTGAAAAACAACAACAACCTCAACATTGAAAAATACCAACAAATTCAACAACAACCTCAACAATGAAAAACATCAACAATATCAACAACAACCTCAACATTGAAAAACACCAACAAATTTAACAACAACCTCAACTTTGAAAAACAACAACAACCTCAACATGGAAAGACACCAACAAATTCAACAACAACCTCAACATTGAAAAACAACAACAACCTCAACATTGAAAAACACCAACAAATTCAACAACAACCTCAACAATGAAAAACATCAACAAAATCAACAACAACCTCAACATTGAAAAACACCAACAAATTTAACAACAACCTCAACATTTAAAAACAACAACAACCTCAACATTGAAAAACACCAACAAATTTAACAACAACCTCAACTTTGAAAAACAACAACAACCTCAACATGTAAAAACACCAACAAATTCAACAACAACCTCAACATTGAAAAACAACAACAACCTCAACATTGAAAAACACCAACAAATTTAACAACAACCTCAACTTTGAAAAACAACAACAACCTCAACATGGAAAAACACCAACAAATTCAACAACAACCTCAACATTGAAAAACAACAACAACCTCAAAATTGAAAAACACCAACAAATTCAACAACAACCTCAACATTTAAAAACAACAACAACCTCAACATTGAAAAACACCAACAAATTCAACAACAACCTCAACATTGAAAAACACAAACAAATTCAACAACAACTTCAACATTGAAAAACACCAACAAATTCAACAACAACCTCAACATTGAAAAACTACAACAACCACAACATTGAAAAACACCAACAAATACAGCAACAACCTCAACATTGAAAAACAACAACAACCTCAACATTGAAAAACACCAACAAATTCAACAACAACCTCAACATTGAAAAACACTAACAAATTCAGCAACAACCTCAACATTGAAAAACAACAACAACCTCAACATTGAAAAACACCAACAAATTCAGCAACAACCTGAACATTGAAAAACAACACCAACCTGAGCATTGAAAAACACGAACAAATTCAACAACAACCTCAACATTGAAAAACACCAACAAATTCAACAACAACCTCAACATTGAAAAACAACACAAACCTCAACATTGAAAAACACCAACAAATTCAACAACAACCTCAACATTGAAAAACAACAACAACCTCAACATTGAAAAACACCAACAAATTCAACAACAGCCTCAACAATGAAAAACACCAACAAATTCAACAACAACCTCAACATTGAAAAACTACAACAACCACAACATTGAAAAACACCAACAAATACAGCAACAACCTCAACATTGAAAAACAACAACAACCTCAACATTGAAAAACACCAACAAATTCAACAACAACCTCAACATTGAAAAACACCTACAAATTCAGCAACAACCTCAACATTGAAAAACAACAACAACCTCAACATTGAAAAACACCAACAAATTCAGCAACAACCTTAACATTGAAAAACAACAACAACCTGAGCATTGAAAAACACGAACAAATTCAACAACAACCTCAACATTGAAAAACACCAACAAATTCAACAACAACCTCAACATTGAAAAACAACACAAACCTCAACATTGAAAAACACTAACAAATTCAACAACAACCTCAACATTGAAAAACACCAACAAATTCAACAACAACCTCAACATTGAAAAACAACACAAACCTCAACATTGAAAAACACTAACAAATTCAACAACAACCTCAACATTGAAAAACACCAACAAATTCAACAACAACCTCAACATTGAAAAACAACACAAACCTCAACATTGAAAAACACTAACAAATTCAACAACAACCTCAACATTGAAAAACACCAACAAATTAAGCAACAACCTCAACATTGAAAAACAACAACAACCTAAACATTTAAAAACACCAACAAATTCAACAACAACCTCAACGTTGAAAAACAACAACAACCTCAACATTGAAAAACACCAACAAATTCAACAACAACCTCAACATTGAAAAACAACAACAACCTCAACATTGAAAAACACCAACAAATTCAACAACTTCAACATTGAAAAACACCAACAAATTCAACAGCAACCTCGAAATTGAAAAACACCAACAAATTCAACAACAACCTCAACATTGAAAAACAACAACAACCTCAACATTGAAAAAACACCAACAAATTCAACAACAACCTCAACATTGAAAAACAACAACAACCTCAACATTGAAAAACACCAACAAATTCAACAACAGCCTCAACAATGAAAAACACCAACAAATTCAACAACAACCTCAACATTGAAAAACACCAACAAATTCAACAACAACCTCAACTTTGAAAAACAACAACATCCTCAACATGGAAAAACACCAACAAATCCAACAACAAACTCAACATTGAAAAACAACAACAACCTCAAATTTGCAAAACACCAACAAATTCAACAACAACCTCAACAATGAAAAACACCAACAAATTCAACAACAACCTCAACATTGAAAAACACCAACAAATTTAACAACAACCTCAACTTTGAAAAACAACAACAACCGCAACATGGAAAAACACCAACAAATTCAACAACAACCTCAACATTGAAAAACAACAACAACCTCAACATTGAAAAACACCAACAAATTCATCAACAACCTCAACAATGAAAAACACCAACAAATTCAACAACAACCTCAACATTGAAAAACAACCAACAAATTTAACAACAACCTCAACTTTGAAAAACAACGACAACCGCAACATGGAAAAACACCAACAAATTCAACAACAACCTCAACATTGAACAACAACAACCTCAAAATTGAAAAACACTAACAAATTCAACAACAACCTCAACATTTAAATACAACAACAACCTCAACATTGAAAAACACCAACAAATTCAACAACAACCTCAACATTGAAAAACACCAACAAATTTAACAACAACCTCAAATTTGAAAAACAACAACAACCTCAACATTGAAAAACACCAACAAATTCAACAACAACCTCAACATTGAAAAACAACAACAACCTCAACATTGAAAAACACCAACAAATTCAACAACAACCTCAACATTGAAAAACACCAACAAATTTAACAACAACCTCAACTTTGAAAAACAACAACAACCTCAACATGTAAAAACACCAACAAATTCAACAACAACCTCAACATTGAAAAACAACAACAACCTCAACATTGAAAAACACCAACAAATTCATCAACAACCTCAACAATGAAAAACACCAACAAATTCAACAACAACCTCAACATTGAAAAACACCAACAAATTTAACAACAACCTCAACTTTGAAAAACAACAACAACCTCAACATTGAAAAAGACCAACAAATTCAACAACAACCTCAACATTGAAAAACTACAACAACCTCAACATTGAAAAACACCAACAAATTCAACAACAACCTCAACATTGAAAAAGAACAACAACCTCAACATTGAAAAACAACAACAACCTCAACATTGAAAAACACCAACAAATTCAACAACAACTTCAACATTGAAATACACCAACAAATTCAACAACAAACTCGAAATTGAAAAACACCAACAAATTCAACAACAACCTCAACATTGAAAAACAACAATAACCTCAACATTGAAAAACACCAACAAATTCAACAACAAGCTCAACATTGAAAAACAACAACAACCTCAACATTGAAAAATACCAACAAATTCAACAACAACCTCAACAATGAAAAACATCAACAAAATCAACAACAACCTCAACATTGAAAAACACCAACAAATTTAACAACAACCTCAACTTTGAAAAACAACAACAACCTCAACATGGAAAAACACCAACAAATTCAACAACAACCTCAACATTGAAAAACAACAACAACCTCAACATTGAAAAACACCAACAAATTCAACAACAACCTCAACAATGAAAAACATCAACAAAATCAACAACAACCTCAACATTGAAAAACACCAACAAATTTAACAACAACCTCAACATTTAAAAACAACAACAACCTCAACATTGAAAAACACCAACAAATTTAACAACAACCTCAACTTTGAAAAACAACAACAACCTCAACATGTAAAACACCAACAAATTCAACAACAACCTCAACATTGAAAAACAACAACAACCTCAACATTGAAAAACACCAACAAATTTAACAACAACCTCAACTTTGAAAAACAACAACAACCTCAACATGGAAAAACACCAACAAATTCAACAACAACCTCAACATTGAAAAACAACAACAACCTCAAAATTGAAAAACACCAACAAATTCAACAACAACCTCAACATTTAAAAACAACAACAACCTCAACATTGAAAAACACCAACAAATTCAACAACAACCTCAACATTGAAAAACACAAACAAATTCAACAACAACTTCAACATTGAAAAACACCAACAAATTCAACAACAACCTCAACATTGAAAAACTACAACAACCACAACATTGAAAAACACCAACAAATACAGCAACAACCTCAACATTGAAAAACAACAACAACCTCAACATTGAAAAACACCAACAAATTCAACAACAACCTCAACATTGAAAAACACTAACAAATTCAGCAACAACCTCAACATTGAAAAACAACAACAACCTCAACATTGAAAAACACCAACAAATTCAGCAACAACCTGACAATTGAAAAACAACACCAACCTGAGCATTGAAAAACACGAACAAATTCAACAACAACCTCAACATTGAAAAACACCAACAAATTCAACAACAACCTCAACATTGAAAAACAACACAAACCTCAACATTGAAAAACACCAACAAATTCAACAACAACCTCAACATTGAAAAACACCAACAAATTAAGCAACAACCTCAACATTGAAAATCAACAACAACCTCAACATTGAAAAACACCAACAAATTCAACAACAACCTCAACATTGAAAAACAACAACAACCTCAACATTGAAAAACACCAACAAATTCAACAACAACCTCAACATTGAAAAACAACAACCTCAACATTGAAAAACACCAACAAATTCAACAACTTCAACATTGAAAAACACCAACAAATTCAACAACAACCTCGAAATTGAAAAACACCAACAAATTCAACAACAACCTCAACATTGAAAAACAACAACAACCTCAACATTGAAAAACACCAACAAATTCAACAAGAACCTCAACATTGAAAAACAACAACAACCTCAACATTGAAAAACACCAACAAATTCAACAACAGCCTCAACAATGAAAAACACCAACAAATTCAACAACAACCTCAACATTGAAAAACACCAACAAATTTAACAACAACCTCAACTTTGAAAAACAACAACAACCTCAACATGGAAAAACATCAACAAATTCAACAACAACCTCAACATTGAAAAACAACAACAACCTCAAATTTGCAAAACACCAACAAATTCAACAACAACCTCAACATTTAAAAACAACAACAACCTCAACATTGAAAAACACCAACAAATTCAACAACAACCTCAACATTGAAAAACACCAACAAATTCAACAACAACTTCAACATTGAAAAACACCAACAAATTCAACAACTACCTCGACATTGAAAAACACCAACAAATTCAACAACAACCTCAACATTGAATAACTACAACAACCTCAACATTGAAAAACACCAACAAATACAACAACAACCTCAACATTGAAAAACAACAACAACCTCAACATTGAAAAACACCAACAAATTCAACAACAACCTCAACACTGAAAAACAACAACAACCTCAACGTTGAAAAACAACAACAAATTCAACAACAACTTCAACATGGAAAAACACCAACAAATTCAACAACAACCTCAACATTGAAAAACAACAACAACCTCAACATTGAAAAACACCAACAAATTCAACAACAAACTCAACATTGAAAAACAAGAACAACCTCAACATTGAAAAACACCAACAAATTCAACAACAACCTCAACAATGAAAAACACCAACAAATTCAACAACAACCTCAACATTGAAAAACGCCAACAAATTTAACAACAACCTCAACTTTGAAAAACAACAACAACCTCAACATGGAAAAACACCAACAAATTCAACAACAACCTCAACATTGAAAAACAACAACAACCTAAACATGGAAAAACACCAACAAATTCAACAACAACCTCAACATTGAAAAACAACAACAACCTCAAATTTGCAAAACACCAACAAATTCAACAACAACCTCAACATTTAAAAACAACAACAACCTCAACATTGAAAAACACCAACAAATTCAACAACAACCTCAACATTGTAAAACACCAACAAATTCAACGACAACTTCAACATTGAAAAACACCAACAAATTCATCAACTACCTCGACATTGAAAAACACCAACAAATTCAACAACAACCTCAACATTGAAAAACAACAACAACCTCAACATTGAAAAACACCAAGAAATTCAACAACAACCTCAACATTGAAATACAACAACAACCTCAACATTGAAAAACAACAACAAATTCAACAACAACTTCAACATTGAAAAACACCAACAAATTCAACAACAACCTCAACATTGAAAAACAACAACAACCTCAACATTGAAAAACACCAACAAATTCAACAACTTCAACATTGAAAAACACCAACAAATTCAACAACATCCTCAACATTGAAAAACACCAACAAATTCAACAACAACCTCAACAATGAAAAACACCAACAAATTCAACAACAACCTCAACATTGAAAAACACCAACAAATTTAACAACAACCTCAACTTTGAAAAACAACAACAACCTCAACATGGAAAAACACCAACAAATTCAACAACAACCTCAACATTGAACAACAACAACCTCAAAATTGAAAAACACCAACAAATTCAACAACAACCTCAACATTTAAACACAACAACCTCAACATTGAAAAACACCAACAAATTCAACAACAACCTCAACATTGAAAAACACCAACAAATTCAACAACAACTTCAACATTGAAAAACACCAATAAATTCAACAACAACCTCAACATTGAAAAAGACCAACAAATTCAACAACAACCTCAACATTGAGAAACTAAAACAACCTCAACATTGAGAAACACCAACAAATACAACAACAACCTCAACATTGAAAAACAACAACAACCTCAACAATGAAAAACACCAACAAATTCAACAACAACCTCAAGATTGAAAAACACCAACAAATTTAACAACAACCTCAACTTTGAAAAACCACAACAACCTCAACATTGAAAAACACCAACAAATTCAACAACAACCTCAACACTGAAAAACAACAACCTCAACATTGAAAAACACCAACAAATTCAACAACAACCTCAACAATGAAAAACACCAACAAATTCAACAACAACCTCAACATTGAAAAACACCAACAAATTTAACAACAACCTCAACTTTGAAAAACAACAACAACCTCAACATGTAAAAACACCAACAAATTCAACAACAACCTCAACTTTGAAAAACAACAACAACCTCAACATTGAAAAACACCAACAAATTTAACAACAACCTCAACTTTGAAAAACAACAACAACCTCAACATTGAAAAAGACCAACAAATTCAACAACAACCTCAACATTGAAAAACTACAACAACCTCAACATTGAAAAACACCAACAAATTCAACAACAACCTCAACATTGAAAAAGAACAACAACCTCAACATTGAAAAACAACAACAACCTCAACATTGAAAAACACCAACAAATTCAACAACAACTTCAACATTGAAATACACCAACAAATTCAACAACAACCTCGAAATTGAAAAACACCAACAAATTCAACAACAACCTCAACATTGAAAAACAACAATAACCTCAACATTGAAAAACACCAACAAATTCAACAACAAGCTCAACATTGAAAAACAACAACAACCTCAACATTGAAAAATACCAACAAATTCAACAACAACCTCAACAATGAAAAACATCAACAAAATCAACAACAACCTCAACATTGAAAAACACCAACAAATTTAACAACAACCTCAACTTTGAAAAACAACAACAACCTCAACATGGAAAGACACCAACAAATTCAACAACAACCTCAACATTGAAAAACAACAACAACCTCAACATTGAAAAACACCAACAAATTCAACAACAACCTCAACAATGAAAAACATCAACAAAATCAACAACAACCTCAACATTGAAAAACACCAACAAATTTAACAACAACCTCAACATTTAAAAACAACAACAACCTCAACATTGAAAAACACCAACAAATTTAACAACAACCTCAACTTTGAAAAACAACAACAACCTCAACATGTAAAAACACCAACAAATTCAACAACAACCTCAACATTGAAAAACAACAACAACCTCAACATTGAAAAACACCAACAAATTTAACAACAACCTCAACTTTGAAAAACAACAACAACCTCAACATGGAAAAACACCAACAAATTCAACAACAACCTCAACATTGAAAAACAACAACAACCTCAAAATTGAAAAACACCAACAAATTCAACAACAACCTCAACATTTAAAAACAACAACAACCTCAACATTGAAAAACACCAACAAATTCAACAACAACCTCAACATTGAAAAACACAAACAAATTCAACAACAACTTCAACATTGAAAAACACCAACAAATTCAACAACAACCTCAACATTGAAAAACTACAACAACCACAACATTGAAAAACACCAACAAATACAGCAACAACCTCAACATTGAAAAACAACAACAACCTCAACATTGAAAAACACCAACAAATTCAACAACAACCTCAACATTGAAAAACACTAACAAATTCAGCAACAACCTCAACATTGAAAAACAACAACAACCTCAACATTGAAAAACACCAACAAATTCAGCAACAACCTGAACATTGAAAAACAACACCAACCTGAGCATTGAAAAACACGAACAAATTCAACAACAACCTCAACATTGAAAAACACCAACAAATTCAACAACAACCTCAACATTGAAAAACAACACAAACCTCAACATTGAAAAACACCAACAAATTCAACAACAACCTCAACATTGAAAAACAACAACAACCTCAACATTGAAAAACACCAACAAATTCAACAACAGCCTCAACAATGAAAAACACCAACAAATTCAACAACAACCTCAACATTGAAAAACTACAACAACCACAACATTGAAAAACACCAACAAATACAGCAACAACCTCAACATTGAAAAACAACAACAACCTCAACATTGAAAAACACCAACAAATTCAACAACAACCTCAACATTGAAAAACACCTACAAATTCAGCAACAACCTCAACATTGAAAAACAACAACAACCTCAACATTGAAAAACACCAACAAATTCAGCAACAACCTCAACATTGAAAAACAACAACAACCTGAGCATTGAAAAACACGAACAAATTCAACAACAACCTCAACATTGAAAAACACCAACAAATTCAACAACAACCTCAACATTGAAAAACACCAACAAATTCAACAACAACTTCAACATTGAAAAACACCAACAAATTCAACAACTACCTCGACATTGAAAAACACCAACAAATTCAACAACAACCTCAACATTGAATAACTACAACAACCTCAACATTGAAAAACACCAACAAATACAACAACAACCTCAACATTGAAAAACAACAACAACCTCAACATTGAAAAACACCAACAAATTCAACAACAACCTCAACACTGAAAAACAACAACAACCTCAACGTTGAAAAACAACAACAAATTCAACAACAACTTCAACATGGAAAAACACCAACAAATTCAACAACAACCTCAACATTGAAAAACAACAACAACCTCAACATTGAAAAACACCAACAAATTCAACAACAAACTCAACATTGAAAAACAAGAACAACCTCAACATTGAAAAACACCAACAAATTCAACAACAACCTCAACAATGAAAAACACCAACAAATTCAACAACAACCTCAACATTGAAAAACGCCAACAAATTTAACAACAACCTCAACTTTGAAAAACAACAACAACCTCAACATGGAAAAACACCAACAAATTCAACAACAACCTCAACATTGAAAAACAACAACAACCTAAACATGGAAAAACACCAACAAATTCAACAACAACCTCAACATTGAAAAACAACAACAACCTCAAATTTGCAAAACACCAACAAATTCAACAACAACCTCAACATTTAAAAACAACAACAACCTCAACATTGAAAAACACCAACAAATTCAACAACAACCTCAACATTGTAAAACACCAACAAATTCAACGACAACTTCAACATTGAAAAACACCAACAAATTCATCAACTACCTCGACATTGAAAAACACCAACAAATTCAACAACAACCTCAACATTGAAAAACAACAACAACCTCAACATTGAAAAACACCAAGAAATTCAACAACAACCTCAACATTGAAATACAACAACAACCTCAACATTGAAAAACAACAACAAATTCAACAACAACTTCAACATTGAAAAACACCAACAAATTCAACAACAACCTCAACATTGAAAAACAACAACAACCTCAACATTGAAAAACACCAACAAATTCAACAACTTCAACATTGAAAAACACCAACAAATTCAACAACATCCTCAACATTGAAAAACACCAACAAATTCAACAACAACCTCAACAATGAAAAACACCAACAAATTCAACAACAACCTCAACATTGAAAAACACCAACAAATTTAACAACAACCTCAACTTTGAAAAACAACAACAACCTCAACATGGAAAAACACCAACAAATTCAACAACAACCTCAACATTGAACAACAACAACCTCAAAATTGAAAAACACCAACAAATTCAACAACAACCTCAACATTTAAACACAACAACCTCAACATTGAAAAACACCAACAAATTCAACAACAACCTCAACATTGAAAAACACCAACAAATTCAACAACAACTTCAACATTGAAAAACACCAATAAATTCAACAACAACCTCAACATTGAAAAAGACCAACAAATTCAACAACAACCTCAACATTGAGAAACTAAAACAACCTCAACATTGAGAAACACCAACAAATACAACAACAACCTCAACATTGAAAAACAACAACAACCTCAACAATGAAAAACACCAACAAATTCAACAACAACCTCAAGATTGAAAAACACCAACAAATTTAACAACAACCTCAACTTTGAAAAACCACAACAACCTCAACATTGAAAAACACCAACAAATTCAACAACAACCTCAACACTGAAAAACAACAACCTCAACATTGAAAAACACCAACAAATTCAACAACAACCTCAACAATGAAAAACACCAACAAATTCAACAACAACCTCAACATTGAAAAACACCAACAAATTTAACAACAACCTCAACTTTGAAAAACAACAACAACCTCAACATGTAAAAACACCAACAAATTCAACAACAACCTCAACTTTGAAAAACAACAACAACCTCAACATTGAAAAACACCAACAAATTTAACAACAACCTCAACTTTGAAAAACAACAACAACCTCAACATTGAAAAAGACCAACAAATTCAACAACAACCTCAACATTGAAAAACTACAACAACCTCAACATTGAAAAACACCAACAAATTCAACAACAACCTCAACATTGAAAAAGAACAACAACCTCAACATTGAAAAACAACAACAACCTCAACATTGAAAAACACCAACAAATTCAACAACAACTTCAACATTGAAATACACCAACAAATTCAACAACAACCTCGAAATTGAAAAACACCAACAAATTCAACAACAACCTCAACATTGAAAAACAACAATAACCTCAACATTGAAAAACACCAACAAATTCAACAACAAGCTCAACATTGAAAAACAACAACAACCTCAACATTGAAAAATACCAACAAATTCAACAACAACCTCAACAATGAAAAACATCAACAAAATCAACAACAACCTCAACATTGAAAAACACCAACAAATTTAACAACAACCTCAACTTTGAAAAACAACAACAACCTCAACATGGAAAGACACCAACAAATTCAACAACAACCTCAACATTGAAAAACAACAACAACCTCAACATTGAAAAACACCAACAAATTCAACAACAACCTCAACAATGAAAAACATCAACAAAATCAACAACAACCTCAACATTGAAAAACACCAACAAATTTAACAACAACCTCAACATTTAAAAACAACAACAACCTCAACATTGAAAAACACCAACAAATTTAACAACAACCTCAACTTTGAAAAACAACAACAACCTCAACATGTAAAAACACCAACAAATTCAACAACAACCTCAACATTGAAAAACAACAACAACCTCAACATTGAAAAACACCAACAAATTTAACAACAACCTCAACTTTGAAAAACAACAACAACCTCAACATGGAAAAACACCAACAAATTCAACAACAACCTCAACATTGAAAAACAACAACAACCTCAAAATTGAAAAACACCAACAAATTCAACAACAACCTCAACATTTAAAAACAACAACAACCTCAACATTGAAAAACACCAACAAATTCAACAACAACCTCAACATTGAAAAACACAAACAAATTCAACAACAACTTCAACATTGAAAAACACCAACAAATTCAACAACAACCTCAACATTGAAAAACTACAACAACCACAACATTGAAAAACACCAACAAATACAGCAACAACCTCAACATTGAAAAACAACAACAACCTCAACATTGAAAAACACCAACAAATTCAACAACAACCTCAACATTGAAAAACACTAACAAATTCAGCAACAACCTCAACATTGAAAAACAACAACAACCTCAACATTGAAAAACACCAACAAATTCAGCAACAACCTGAACATTGAAAAACAACACCAACCTGAGCATTGAAAAACACGAACAAATTCAACAACAACCTCAACATTGAAAAACACCAACAAATTCAACAACAACCTCAACATTGAAAAACAACACAAACCTCAACATTGAAAAACACCAACAAATTCAACAACAACCTCAACATTGAAAAACAACAACAACCTCAACATTGAAAAACACCAACAAATTCAACAACAGCCTCAACAATGAAAAACACCAACAAATTCAACAACAACCTCAACATTGAAAAACTACAACAACCACAACATTGAAAAACACCAACAAATACAGCAACAACCTCAACATTGAAAAACAACAACAACCTCAACATTGAAAAACACCAACAAATTCAACAACAACCTCAACATTGAAAAACACCTACAAATTCAGCAACAACCTCAACATTGAAAAACAACAACAACCTCAACATTGAAAAACACCAACAAATTCAGCAACAACCTTAACATTGAAAAACAACAACAACCTGAGCATTGAAAAACACGAACAAATTCAACAACAACCTCAACATTGAAAAACACCAACAAATTCAACAACAACCTCAACATTGAAAAACAACACAAACCTCAACATTGAAAAACACTAACAAATTCAACAACAACCTCAACATTGAAAAACACCAACAAATTCAACAACAACCTCAACATTGAAAAACAACACAAACCTCAACATTGAAAAACACTAACAAATTCAACAACAACCTCAACATTGAAAAACACCAACAAATTCAACAACAACCTCAACATTGAAAAACAACACAAACCTCAACATTGAATAAACACTAACAAATTCAACAACAACCTCAACATTGAAAAACACCAACAAATTAAGCAACAACCTCAACATTGAAAAACAACAACAACCTAAACATTTAAAAACACCAACAAATTCAACAACAACCTCAACGTTGAAAAACAACAACAACCTCAACATTGAAAAACACCAACAAATTCAACAACAACCTCAACATTGAAAAACAACAACAACCTCAACATTGAAAAACACCAACAAATTCAACAACTTCAACATTGAAAAACACCAACAAATTCAACAGCAACCTCGAAATTGAAAAACACCAACAAATTCAACAACAACCTCAACATTGAAAAACAACAACAACCTCAACATTGAAAAACACCAACAAATTCAACAACAACCTCAACATTGAAAAACAACAACAACCTCAACATTGAAAAACACCAACAAATTCAACAACAGCCTCAACAATGAAAAACACCAACAAATTCAACAACAACCTCAACATTGAAAAACACCAACAAATTCAACAACAACCTCAACTTTGAAAAACAACAACATCCTCAACATGGAAAAACACCAACAAATCCAACAACAAACTCAACATTGAAAAACAACAACAACCTCAAATTTGCAAAACACCAACAAATTCAACAACAACCTCAACAATGAAAAACACCAACAAATTCAACAACAACCTCAACATTGAAAAACACCAACAAATTTAACAACAACCTCAACATTGAAAAACAACAACAACCTCAACATTGAAAAACACCAACAAATTCATCAACAACCTCAACAATGAAAAACACCAACAAATTCAACAACAACCTCAACATTGAAAAACAACCAACAAATTTAACAACAACCTCAACTTTGAAAAACAACGACAACCGCAACATGGAAAAACACCAACAAATTCAACAACAACCTCAACATTGAACAACAACAACCTCAAAATTGAAAAACACTAACAAATTCAACAACAACCTCAACATTTAAATACAACAACAACCTCAACATTGAAAAACACCAACAAATTCAACAACAACCTCAACATTGAAAAACACCAACAAATTTAACAACAACCTCAAATTTGAAAAACAACAACAACCTCAACATTGAAAAACACCAACAAATTCAACAACAACATCAACATTGAAAAACAACAACAACCTCAACATTGAAAAACACCAACAAATTCAACAACAACCTCAACATTGAAAAACACCAACAAATTTAACAACAACCTCAACTTTGAAAAACAACAACAACCTCAACATGTAAAAACACCAACAAATTCAACAACAACCTCAACATTGAAAAACAACAACAACCTCAACATTGAAAAACACCAACAAATTCATCAACAACCTCAACAATGAAAAACACCAACAAATTCAACAACAACCTCAACATTGAAAAACACCAACAAATTTAACAACAACCTCAACTTTGAAAAACAACAACAACCTCAACATTGAAAAAGACCAACAAATTCAACAACAACCTCAACATTGAAAAACTACAACAACCTCAACATTGAAAAACACCAACAAATTCAACAACAACCTCAACATTGAAAAAGAACAACAACCTCAACATTGAAAAACAACAACAACCTCAACATTGAAAAACACCAACAAATTCAACAACAACTTCAACATTGAAATACACCAACAAATTCAACAACAAACTCGAAATTGAAAAACACCAACAAATTCAACAACAACCTCAACATTGAAAAACAACAATAACCTCAACATTGAAAAACACCAACAAATTCAACAACAAGCTCAACATTGAAAAACAACAACAACCTCAACATTGAAAAATACCAACAAATTCAACAACAACCTCAACAATGAAAAACATCAACAAAATCAACAACAACCTCAACATTGAAAAACACCAACAAATTTAACAACAACCTCAACTTTGAAAAACAACAACAACCTCAACATGGAAAAACACCAACAAATTCAACAACAACCTCAACATTGAAAAACAACAACAACCTCAACATTGAAAAACACCAACAAATTCAACAACAACCTCAACAATGAAAAACATCAACAAAATCAACAACAACCTCAACATTGAAAAACACCAACAAATTTAACAACAACCTCAACATTTAAAAACAACAACAACCTCAACATTGAAAAACACCAACAAATTTAACAACAACCTCAACTTTGAAAAACAACAACAACCTCAACATGTAAAACACCAACAAATTCAACAACAACCTCAACATTGAAAAACAACAACAACCTCAACATTGAAAAACACCAACAAATTTAACAACAACCTCAACTTTGAAAAACAACAACAACCTCAACATGGAAAAACACCAACAAATTCAACAACAACCTCAACATTGAAAAACAACAACAACCTCAAAATTGAAAAACACCAACAAATTCAACAACAACCTCAACATTTAAAAACAACAACAACCTCAACATTGAAAAACACCAACAAATTCAACAACAACCTCAACATTGAAAAACACAAACAAATTCAACAACAACTTCAACATTGAAAAACACCAACAAATTCAACAACAACCTCAACATTGAAAAACTACAACAACCACAACATTGAAAAACACCAACAAATACATCAACAACCTCAACATTGAAAAACAACAACAACCTCAACATTGAAAAACACCAACAAATTCAACAACAACCTCAACATTGAAAAACACTAACAAATTCAGCAACAACCTCAACATTGAAAAACAACAACAACCTCAACATTGAAAAACACCAACAAATTCAGCAACAACCTGAACATTGAAAAACAACACCAACCTGAGCATTGAAAAACACGAACAAATTCAACAACAACCTCAACATTGAAAAACACCAACAAATTCAACAACAACCTCAACATTGAAAAACAACACAAACCTCAACATTGAAAAACACCAACAAATTCAACAACAACCTCAACATTGAAAAACACCAACAAATTAAGCAACAACCTCAACATTGAAAATCAACAACAACCTCAACATTGAAAAACACCAACAAATTCAACAACAACCTCAACATTGAAAAACAACAACAACCTCAACATTGAAAAACACCAACAAATTCAACAACAACCTCAACATTGAAAAACAACAACAACCTCAACATTGAAAAACACCAACAAATTCAACAACTTCAACATTGAAAAACACCAACAAATTCAACAACAACCTCGAAATTGAAAAACACCAACAAATTCAACAACAACCTCAACATTGAAAAACAACAACAACCTCAACATTGAAAAACACCAACAAATTCAACAAGAACCTCAACATTGAAAAACAACAACAACCTCAACATTGAAAAACACCAACAAATTCAACAACAGCCTCAACAATGAAAAACACCAACAAATTCAACAACAACCTCAACATTGAAAAACACCAACAAATTTAACAACAACCTCAACTTTGAAAAACAACAACAACCTCAACATGGAAAAACATCAACAAATTCAACAACAACCTCAACATTGAAAAACAACAACAACCTCAAATTTGCAAAACACCAACAAATTCAACAACAACCTCAACATTTAAAAACAACAACAACCTCAACATTGAAAAACACCAACAAATTCAACAACAACCTCAACATTGAAAAACACCAACAAATTCAACAACAACTTCAACATTGAAAAACACCAACAAATTCAACAACTACCTCGACATTGAAAAACACCAACAAATTCAACAACAACCTCAACATTGAATAACTACAACAACCTCAACATTGAAAAACACCAACAAATACAACAACAACCTCAACATTGAAAAACAACAACAACCTCAACATTGAAAAACACCAACAAATTCAACAACCTCAACACTGAAAAACAACAACAACCTCAACGTTGAAAAACAACAACAAATTCAACAACAACTTCAACATGGAAAAACACCAACAAATTCAACAACAACCTCAACATTGAAAAACAACAACAACCTCAACATTGAAAAACACCAACAAATTCAACAACAAACTCAACATTGAAAAACAACAACAACCTCAACATTGAAAAACACCAACAAATTCAACAACAACCTCAACAATGAAAAACACCAACAAATTCAACAACAACCTCAACATTGAAAAACGCCAACAAATTTAACAACAACCTCAACTTTGAAAAACAACAACAACCTCAACATGGAAAAACACCAACAAATTCAACAACAACCTCAACATTGAAAAACAACAACAACCTAAACATGGAAAAACACCAACAAATTCAACAACAACCTCAACATTGAAAAACAACAACAACCTCAAATTTGCAAAACACCAACAAATTCAACAACAACCTCAACATTTAAAAACAACAACAACCTCAACATTGAAAAACACCAACAAATTCAACAACAACCTGAACATTGTAAAACACCAACAAATTCAACGACAACTTCAACATTGAAAAACACCAACAAATTCATCAACTACCTCGACATTGAAAAACACCAACAAATTCAACAACAACCTCAACATTGAAAAACAACAACAACCTCAACATTGAAAAACACCAAGAAATTCAACAACAACCTCAACATTGAAATACAACAACAACCTCAACATTGAAAAACAACAACAAATTCAACAACAACTTCAACATTGAAAAACACCAACAAATTCAACAACAACCTCAACATTGAAAAACAACAACAACCTCAACATTGAAAAACACCAACAAATTCAACAACTTCAACATTGAAAAACACCAACAAATTCAACAACATCCTCAACATTGAAAAACACCAACAAATTCAACAACAACCTCAACAATGAAAAACACCAACAAATTCAACAACAACCTCAACATTGAAAAACACCAACAAATTTAACAACAACCTCAACTTTGAAAAACAACAACAACCTCAACATGGAAAAACACCAACAAATTCAACAACAACCTCAACATTGAACAACAACAACCTCAAAATTGAAAAACACCAACAAATTCAACAACAACCTCAACATTTAAACACAACAACCTCAACATTGAAAAACACCAACAAATTCAACAACAACCTCAACATTGAAAAACACCAACAAATTCAACAACAACTTCAACATTGAAAAACACCAATAAATTCAACAACAACCTCAACATTGAAAAAGACCAACAAATTCAACAACAACCTCAACATTGAGAAACTAAAACAACCTCAACATTGAGAAACACCAACAAATACAACAACAACCTCAACATTGAAAAACAACAACAACCTCAACAATGAAAAACACCAACAAATTCAACAACAACCTCAAGATTGAAAAACACCAACAAATTTAACAACAACCTCAACTTTGAAAAACCACAACAACCTCAACATTGAAAAACACCAACAAATTCAACAACAACCTCAACATTGAAAAACAACAACCTCAACATTGAAAAACACCAACAAATTCAACAACAACCTCAACAATGAAAAACACCAACAAATTCAACAACAACCTCAACATTGAAAAACACCAACAAATTTAACAACAACCTCAACTTTGAAAAACAACAACAACCTCAACATGTAAAAACACCAACAAATTCAACAACAACCTCAACATTGAAAAACAACAACAACCTCAACATTGAAAAACACCAACAAATTCATCAACAACCTCAACAATGAAAAACACCATCAAATTCAACAATAACGTCAACATTGAAAAACACCAACAAATTTAACAACAACCTCAACTTTGAAAAACAACAACAACCGCAACATGGAAAAACACCAACAAATTCAACAACAACCTCAACATTGAACAACAACAACTTCAAAATTGAAAAACACCAACAAATTCAACAACAACCTCAACATTTAAACACAACAACAACCTCAACATTGAAAAACACCAACAAATTCAACAACAACCTCAACATTGAAAAACACCAACAAATTCAACAACAACTTCAACATTGAAAAACACCAACAAATTCAACAACAACCTCAACATTGAAAAAGACCAAGAAATTCAACAACAACCTCAACATTGAAAAACTACAACAACCTCAACATTGAAAAACACCAACAAATTCAACAACAACCTCAACATTGAAAAAGAACAACAACCTCAACATTGAAAAACAACAACAACCTCAACATTGAAAAACACCAACAAATTCAACAACAACTTCAACATTGAAAAACACCAACAAATTCAACAACAACCTCGAAATTGAAAAACACCAACAAATTCAACAACAACCTAAACATTGAAAAACAACAATAACCTCAACATTGAAAAACACCAACAAATTCAACAACAAGCTCAACATTGAAAAACAACAACAACCTCAACATTGAAAAACACCAACAAATTCAACAACAACCTCAACAATGAAAAACATCAACAAAATCAACAACAACCTCAACATTGAAAAACACCAACAAATTTAACAACAACCTCAACTTTGAAAAACAACAACAACCTCAACATGGAAACACACCAACAAATTCAACAGCAACCTCAACATTGAAAAACAACAACAACCTCAAAATTGAAAAACACCAACAAATTCAACAACAACCTCAACATTTAAAAACAACAACAACCTCAACATTGAAAAACACCAACAAATTCAACAACAACCTCAACATTAAAAAACACAAACAAATTCAACAACAACCTCAACATTGAAAAACACCAACAAATTTAAAAACAACCTCAACTTTGAAAAACAACAACAACCTCAACATGGAAAAACACCAACAAATTCAACAGCAACCTCAACATTGAAAAACAACAACAACCTCAAAATTGAAAAACACCAACAAATTCAACAACAACCTCAACATTGAAAAAGAACAACAACCTCAACATTGAAAAACACCAACAAATTCAGCAACAACCTCAACATTGAAAAACAACAACAACCTGAGCATTGAAAAACACGAACAAATTCAACAACAACCTCAACATTGAAAAACACCAACAAATTCAACAACAACCTCAACATTGAAAAACAACACAAACCTCAACATTGAAAAACACCAACAATTTCAACAACAACCTCAACATTGAAAAACACCAACAAATTAAGCAACAACCTCAACATTGAAAAACAACAACAACCTGAACATTGAAAAACACCAACAAATTCAACAACAACCTCAACATTGAAAAACAACAACAACCTCAACATTGAAAAACACCAACAAATTCAACAACAACCTCAACATTGAAAAACAACAACAACCTCAACATTGAACAACACCAACAAATTCAACAACAACCTCAACAATGAAAAACACCAACAAATTCAACAACAACCTCAACATTGAAAAACACCAACAAATTTAACAACAACCTCAACTTTGAAAAACAACGACAACCTCAACATTGAAAAACACCAGCAAATTCAACAACAACCTCAACATTGAAAAACAACAACAACCTCAACATTGAACAACACCAACAAATTCAACAACAACCTCAACAATGAAAAACACCAACAAATTCATCAACAACCTCAACAATGAAAAACACCAACAAATTCAACAACAACCTCAACATTGAAAAACACCAACAAATTTAACAACAACCTCAACTTTGAAAAACAACAACAACCTCAACATTGAAAAAGACCAACAAATTCAACAACAACCTCAACATTGAAAAACTACAACAACCTCAACATTGAAAAACACCAACAAATTCAACAACAACCTCAACATTGAAAAAGAACAACAACCTCAACATTGAAAAACAACAACAACCTCAACATTGAAAAACACCAACAAATTCAACAACAACTTCAACATTGAAATACACCAACAAATTCAACAACAACCTCGAAATTGAAAAACACCAACAAATTCAACAACAACCTCAACATTGAAAAACAACAATAACCTCAACATTGAAAAACACCAACAAATTCAACAACAAGCTCAACATTGAAAAACAACAACAACCTCAACATTGAAAAATACCAACAAATTCAACAACAACCTCAACAATGAAAAACATCAACAAAATCAACAACAACCTCAACATTGAAAAACACCAACAAATTTAACAACAACCTCAACTTTGAAAAACAACAACAACCTCAACATGGAAAAACACCAACAAATTCAACAACAACCTCAACATTGAAAAACAACAACAACCTCAACATTGAAAAACACCAACAAATTCAACAACAACCTCAACAACGAAAAACATCAACAAAATCAACAACAACCTCAACATTGAAAAACACCAACAAATTTAACAACAACCTCAACATTTAAAAACAACAACAACCTCAACATTGAAAAACACCAACAAATTTAACAACAACCTCAACTTTGAAAAACAACAACAACCTCAACATGTAAAAACACCAACAAATTCAACAACAACCTCAACATTGAAAAACAACAACAACCTCAACATTGAAAAACACCAACAAATTTAACAACAACCTCAACTTTGAAAAACAACAACAACCTCAACATTGAAAAACACCAACAAATTCAACAACAACCTCAACATTGAAAAACAACAACAACCTCAAAATTGAAAAACACCAACAAATTCAACAACAACCTCAACATTTAAAAACAACAACAACCTCAACATTGAAAAACACCAACAAATTCAACAACAACCTCAACATTGAAAAACACAAACAAATTCAACAACAACTTCAACATTGAAAAACACCAACAAATTCAACAACAACCTCAACATTGAAAAACTACAACAACCACAACATTGAAAAACAGCAACAAATAGAGCAACAACCTCAACATTGAAAAACAACAACAACCTCAACATTGAAAAACACCAACAAATTCAACAACAACCTCAACATTGAAAAACACCAACAAATTCAGCAACAACCTCAATTTGAAAAACAACAACAACCTCAACATTGAAAAACACCAACAAATTCAGCAACAACCTGAACATTGAAAAACAACACCAACCTGAGCATTGAAAAACACCAACAAATTCAACAACAACCTCAACATTGAAAAACACCAACAAATTAAGCAACAACCTCAACATTGAAAATCAACAACAACCTCAACATTGAAAAACACCAACAAATTCAACAACAACCTCAACATTGAAAAACAACAACAACCTCAACATTGAAAAACACCAACAAATTCAACAACAACCTCAACATTGAAAAACAACAACAACCTCAACATTGAAAAACACCAACAAATTCAACAACTTCAACATTGAAAAACACCAACAAATTCAACAACAACCTCGAAATTGAAAAACACCAACAAATTCAACAACAACCTCAACATTGAAAAACAACAACAACCTCAACATTGAAAAACACCAACAAATTCAACAACAACCTCAACATTGAAAAACAACAACAACCTCAACATTGAAAAACACCAACAAATTCAACAACAGCCTCAACAATGAAAAACACCAACAAATTCAACAACAACCTCAACATTGAAAAACACCAACAAATTTAACAACAACCTCAACTTTGAAAAACAACAACAACCTCAACATGGAAAAACATCAACAAATTCAACAACAACCTCAACATTGAAAAACAACAACAACCTCAAATTTGCAAAACACCAACAAATTCAACAACAACCTCAACATTTAAAAACAACAACAACCTCAACATTGAAAAACACCAACAAATTCAACAACAACCTCAACATTGAAAAACACCAACAAATTCAACAACAACTTCAACATTGAAAAACACCAACAAATTCAACAACTACCTCGACATTGAAAAACACCAACAAATTCAACAACAACCTCAACATTGAATAACTACAACAACCTCAACATTGAAAAACACCAACAAATACAACAACAACCTCAACATTGAAAAACAACAACAACCTCAACATTGAAAAACACCAACAAATTCAACAACAACCTCAACACTGAAAAACAACAACAACCTCAACGTTGAAAAACAACAACAAATTCAACAACAACTTCAACATGGAAAAACACCAACAAATTCAACAACAACCTCAACATTGAAAAACAACAACAACCTCAACATTGAAAAACACCAACAAATTCAACAACAAACTCAACATTGAAAAACAACAACAACCTCAACATTGAAAAACACCAACAAATTCAACAACAACCTCAACAATGAAAAACACCAACAAATTCAACAACAACCTCAACATTGAAAAACACCAACAAATTTAACAACAACCTCAACTTTGAAAAACAACAACAACCTCAACATGGAAAAACACCAACAAATTCAACAACAACCTCAACATTGAAAAACAACAACAACCTAAACATGGAAAAACACCAACAAATTCAACAACAACCTCAACATTGAAAAACAACAACAACCTCAAATTTGCAAAACACCAACAAATTCAACAACAACCTCAACATTTAAAAACAACAACAACCTCAACATTGAAAAACACCAACGTATTCAACAACAACCTCAACATTGAAAAACACCAACAAATTCAACGACAACTTCAACATTGAAAAACACCAACAAATTCATCAACTACCTCGACATTGAAAAACACCAACAAATTCAACAACAACCTCAACATTGAATAACTACAACAACCTCAACATTGAAAAACACCAACAAATACAACAACAACCTCAACATTGAAAAACAACAACAACCTCAACATTGAAAAACACCAAGAAATTCAACAACAACCTCAACATTGAAATACAACAACAACCTCAACATTGAAAAACAACAACAAATTCAACAACAACTTCAACATTGAAAAACACCAACAAATTCAACAACAACCTCAACATTGAAAAACAACAACAACCTCAACATTGAAAAACACCAACAAATTCAACAACTTCAACATTGAAAAACACCAACAAATTCAACAACAACCTCAACATTGAAAAACACCAACAAATTCAACAACAACCTCAACAATGAAAAACACCAACAAATTCAACAACAACCTCAACATTGAAAAACACCAACAAATTTAACAACAACCTCAACTTTGAAAAACAACAACAACCTCAACATGGAAAAACACCAACAAATTCAACAACAACCTCAACATTGAACAACAACAACCTCAAAATTGAAAAACACCAACAAATTCAACAACAACCTCAACATTTAAACACAACAACCTCAACATTGAAAAACACCAACAAATTCAACAACAACCTCAACATTGAAAAACACCAACAAATTCAACAACAACTTCAACATTGAAAAACACCAATAAATTCAACAACAACCTCAACATTGAAAAAGACCTACAAATTCAACAACAACCTCAACATTGAAAAACTACAACAACCTCAACATTGAGAAACACCAACAAATACAACAACAACCTCAACATTGAAAAACAACAACAACCTCAACAATGAAAAACACCAACAAATTCAACAACAACCTCAAGATTGAAAAACACCAACAAATTTAACAACAACCTCAACTTTGAAAAACCACAACAACCTCAACATTGAAAAACACCAACAAATTCAACAACAACCTCAACATTGATAAACAACAACAACCTCAACATTGAAAAACACCAACAAATTCAACAACAACCTCAACAATGAAAAACACCAACAAATTCAACAACAACCTCAACATTGAAAAACACCAACAAATTTAACAACAACCTCAACTTTGAAAAACAACAACAACCTCAACATGTAAAAACACCAACAAATTCAACAACAACCTCAACATTGAAAAACAACAACAACCTCAACATTGAAAAACACCAACAAATTCATCAACAACCTCAACAATGAAAAACACCATCAAATTCAACAACAACGTCAACATTGAAAAACACCAACAAATTTAACAACAACCTCAACTTTGAAAAACAACAACAACCGCAACATGGAAAAACACCAACAAATTCAACAACAACCTCAACATTGAACAACAACAACTTCAAAATTGAAAAACACCAACAAATTCAACAACAACCTCAACATTTAAACACAACAACAACCTCAACATTGAAAAACACCAACAAATTCAACAACTTCAACATTGAAAAACACCAACAAATTCAACAACAACCTCAACATTGAAAAACACCAACAAATTCAACAACAACCTCAACAATGAAAAACACCAACAAATTCAACAACAACCTCAACATTGAAAAACACCAACAAATTTAACAACAACCTCAACTTTGAAAAACAACAACAACCTCAACATGGAAAAACACCAACAAATTCAACAACAACCTCAACATTGAACAACAACAACCTCAAAATTGAAAAACACCAACAAATTCAACAACAACCTCAACATTTAAACACAACAACCTCAACATTGAAAAACACCAACAAATTCAACAACAACCTCAACATTGAAAAACACCAACAAATTCAACAACAACCTCAACAATGAAAAACACCAACAAATTCAACAACAACCTCAAGATTGAAAAACACCATCAAATTTAACAACAACCTCAACTTTGAAAAACCACAACAACCTCAACATTGAAAAACACCAACAAATTCAACAACAACCTCAACATTGATAAACAACAACAACCTCAACATTGAAAAACACCAACAAATTCAACAACAACCTCAACAATGAAAAACACCAACAAATTCAACAACAACCTCAACATTGAAAAACACCAACAAATTTAACAACAACCTCAACTTTGAAAAACAACAACAACCTCAACATGTAAAAACACCAACAAATTCAACAACAACCTCAACATTGAAAAACAACAACAACCTCAACATTGAAAAACACCAACAAATTCATCAACAACCTCAACAATGAAAAACACCATCAAATTCAACAACAACGTCAACATTGAAAAACACCAACAAATTTAACAACAACCTCAACTTTGAAAAACAACAACAACCGCAACATGGAAAAACACCAACAAATTCAACAACAACCTCAACATTGAACAACAACAACTTCAAAATTGAAAAACACCAACAAATTCAACAACAACCTCAACATTTAAACACAACAACAACCTCAACATTGAAAAACACCAACAAATTCAACAACTTCAACATTGAAAAACACCAACAAATTCAACAACAACCTCAACATTGAAAAACACCAACAAATTCAACAACAACCTCAACAATGAAAAACACCAACAAATTCAACAACAACCTCAACATTGAAAAACACCAACAAATTTAACAACAACCTCAACTTTGAAAAACAACAACAACCTCAACATGGAAAAACACCAACAAATTCAACAACAACCTCAACATTGAACAACAACAACCTCAAAATTGAAAAACACCAACAAATTCAACAACAACCTCAACATTTAAACACAACAACCTCAACATTGAAAAACACCAACAAATTCAACAACAACCTCAACATTGAAAAACACCAACAAATTCAACAACAACTTCAACATTGAAAAACACCAATAAATTCAACAACAACCTCAACATTGAAAAAGACCTACAAATTCAACAACAACCTCAACATTGAAAAACTACAACAACCTCAACATTGAGAAACACCAACAAATACAACAACAACCTCAACATTGAAAAACAACAACAACCTCAACAATGAAAAACACCAACAAATTCAACAACAACCTCAAGATTGAAAAACACCAACAAATTTAACAACAACCTCAACTTTGAAAAACCACAACAACCTCAACATTGAAAAACACCAACAAATTCAACAACAACCTCAACATTGATAAACAACAACAACCTCAACATTGAAAAACACCAACAAATTCAACAACAACCTCAACAATGAAAAACACCAACAAATTCAACAACAACCTCAACATTGAAAAACACCAACAAATTTAACAACAACCTCAACTTTGAAAAACAACAACAACCTCAACATGTAAAAACACCAACAAATTCAACAACAACCTCAACATTGAAAAACAACAACAACCTCAACATTGAAAAACACCAACAAATTCATCAACAACCTCAACAATGAAAAACACCATCAAATTCAACAACAACGTCAACATTGAAAAACACCAACAAATTTAACAACAACCTCAACTTTGAAAAACAACAACAACCGCAACATGGAAAAACACCAACAAATTCAACAACAACCTCAACATTGAACAACAACAACTTCAAAATTGAAAAACACCAACAAATTCAACAACAACCTCAACATTTAAACACAACAACAACCTCAACATTGAAAAACACCAACAAATTCAACAACAACCTCAACATTGAAAAACACCAACAAATTCAACAACAACTTCAACATTGAAAAACACCAACAAATTCAACAACAACCTCAACATTGAAAAAGACCAAGAAATTCAACAACAACCTCAACATTGAAAAACTACAACAACCTCAACATTGAAAAACACCAACAAATTCAACAACAACCTCAACATTGAAAAAGAACAACAACCTCAACATTGAAAAACAACAACAACCTCAACATTGAAAAACACCAACAAATTCAACAACAACTTCAACATTGAAAAACACCAACAAATTCAACAACAACCTCGAAATTGAAAAACACCAACAAATTCAACAACAACCTCAACATTGAAAAACAACAATAACCTCAACATTGAAAAACACCAACAAATTCAACAACAAGCTCAACATTGAAAAACAACAACAACCTCAACATTGAAAAACACCAACAAATTCAACAACAACCTCAACAATGAAAAACATCAACAAAATCAACAACAACCTCAACATTGAAAAACACCAACAAATTTAGCAACAACCTCAATTTGAAAAACAACAACAACCTCAACATGGAAACACACCAACAAATTCAACAGCAACCTCAACATTGAAAAACAACAACAACCTCAAAATTGAAAAACACCAACAAATTCAACAACAACCTCAACATTGAAAAACAACAACAACCTCAACATTGAAAAACACCAACAAATTCAGCAACAACCTCAACATTGAAAAACAACAACAACCTCAACTTTGAAAAACACCAACAAATTCAGCAACAACCTCAACATTGAAAAACAACAACAACCTGAGCATTGAAAAACACGAACAAATTCAACAACAACCTCAACATTGAAAAACACCAACAAATTCAACAACAACCTCAACATTGAAAAACAACACAAACCTCAACATTGAAAAACACCAACAATTTCAACAACAACCTCAACATTGAAAAACACCAACAAATTAAGCAACAACCTCAACATTGAAAAACAACAACAACCTGAACATTGAAAAACACCAACAAATTCAACAACAACCTCAACATTGAAAAACAACAACAACCTCAACATTGAAAAACACCAACAAATTCAACAACAACCTCAACATTGAAAAACAACAACAACCTCAACATTGAACAACACCAACAAATTCAACAACAACCTCAACAATGAAAAACACCAACAAATTCAACAACAACCTCAACATTGAAAAACACCAACAAATTTAACAACAACCTCAACTTTGAAAAACAACGACAACCTCAACATTGAAAAACACCAGCAAATTCAACAACAACCTCAACATTGAAAAACAACAACAACCTCAACATTGAACAACACCAACAAATTCAACAACAACCTCAACAATGAAAAACACCAACAAATTCATCAACAACCTCAACAATGAAAAACACCAACAAATTCAACAACAACCTCAACATTGAAAAACACCAACAAATTTAACAACAACCTCAACTTTGAAAAACGACAACAACCTCAACATTGAAAAAGACCAACAAATTCAACAACAACCTCAACATTGAAAAACTACAGCAACCTCAACATTGAAAAACACCAACAAATTCAACAACAACCTCAACATTGAAAAAGAACAACAACCTCAACATTGAAAAACAACAACAACCTCAACATTGAAAAACACCAACAAATTCAACAACAACTTCAACATTGAAATACACCAACAAATTCAACAACAACCTCGAAATTGAAAAACACCAACAAATTCAACAACAACCTCAACATTGAAAAACAACAATAACCTCAACATTGAAAAACACCAACAAATTCAACAACAAGCTCAACATTGAAAAACAACAACAACCTCAACATTGAAAAATACCAACAAATTCAACAACAACCTCAACAATGAAAAACATCAACAAAATCAACAACAACCTCAACATTGAAAAACACCAACAAATTTAACAACAACCTCAACTTTGAAAAACAACAACAACCTCAACATGGAAAAACACCAACAAATTCAACAACAACCTCAACATTGAAAAACAACAACAACCTCAACATTGAAAAACACCAACAAATTCAACAACAACCTCAACAACGAAAAACATCAACAAAATCAACAACAACCTCAACATTGAAAAACACCAACAAATTTAACAACAACCTCAACATTTAAAAACAACAACAACCTCAACATTGAAAAACACCAACAAATTTAACAACAACCTCAACTTTGAAAAACAACAACAACCTCAACATGTAAAAACACCAACAAATTCAACAACAACCTCAACATTGAAAAACAACAACAACCTCAACATTGAAAAACACCAACAAATTTAACAACAACCTCAACTTTGAAAAACAACAACAACCTCAACATTGAAAAACACCAACAAATTCAACAACAACCTCAACATTGAAAAACAACAACAACCTCAAAATTGAAAAACACCAACAAATTCAACAACAACCTCAACATTTAAAAACAACAACAACCTCAACATTGAAAAACACCAACAAATTCAACAACAACCTCAACATTGAAAAACACAAACAAATTCAACAACAACTTCAACATTGAAAAACACCAACAAATTCAACAACAACCTCAACATTGAAAAACTACAACAACCACAACATTGAAAAACAGCAACAAATACAGCAACAACCTCAACATTGAAAAACAACAACAACCTCAACATTGAAAAACACCAACAAATTCAACAACAACCTCAACATTGAAAAACACCAACAAATTCAGCAACAACCTCAATTTGAAAAACAACAACAACCTCAACATTGAAAAACACCAACAAATTCAGCAACAACCTGAACATTGAAAAACAACACCAACCTGAGCATTGAAAAACACCAACAAATTCAACAACAACCTCAACATTGAAAAACACCAACAAATTAAGCAACAACCTCAACATTGAAAATCAACAACAAGCTCAACATTGAAAAACACCAACAAATTCAACAACAACCTCAACATTGAAAAACAACAACAACCTCAACATTGAAAAACACCAACAAATTCAACAACAACCTCAACATTGAAAAACAACAACAACCTCAACATTGAAAAACACCAACAAATTCAACAACTTCAACATTGAAAAACACCAACAAATTCAACAACAACCTCGAAATTGAAAAACACCAACAAATTCAACAACAACCTCAACATTGAAAAACAACAACAACCTCAACATTGAAAAACACCAACAAATTCAACAACAACCTCAACATTGAAAAACAACAACAACCTCAACATTGAAAAACACCAACAAATTCAACAACAGCCTCAACAATGAAAAACACCAACAAATTCAACAACAACCTCAACATTGAAAAACACCAACAAATTTAACAACAACCTCAACTTTGAAAAACAACAACAACCTCAACATGGAAAAACATCAACAAATTCAACAACAACCTCAACATTGAAAAACAACAACAACCTCAAATTTGCAAAACACCAACAAATTCAACGACAACCTCAACATTTAAAAACAACAACAACCTCAACATTGAAAAACACCAACAAATTCAACAACAACCTCAACATTGAAAAACACCAACAAATTCAACAACAACTTCAACATTGAAAAACACCAACAAATTCAACAACTACCTCGACATTGAAAAACACCAACAAATTCAACAACAACCTCAACATTGAATAACTACAACAACCTCAACATTGAAAAACACCAACAAATACAACAACAACCTCAACATTGAAAAACAACAACAACCTCAACATTGAAAAACACCAACAAATTCAACAACAACCTCAACACTGAAAAACAACAACAACCTCAACGTTGAAAAACAACAACAAATTCAACAACAACTTCAACATGGAAAAACACCAACAAATTCAACAACAACCTCAACATTGAAAAACAACAACAACCTCAACATTGAAAAACACCAACAAATTCAACAACAAACTCAACATTGAAAAACAACAACAACCTCAACATTGAAAAACACCAACAAATTCAACAACAACCTCAACAATGAAAAACACCAACAAATTCAACAACAACCTCAACATTGAAAAACACCAACAAATTTAACAACAACCTCAACTTTGAAAAACAACAACAACCTCAACATGGAAAAACACCAACAAATTCAACAACAACCTCAACATTGAAAAACAACAACAACCTAAACATGGAAAAACACCAACAAATTCAACAACAACCTCAACATTGAAAAACAACAACAACCTCAAATTTGCAAAACACCAACAAATTCAACAACAACCTCAACATTTAAAAACAACAACAACCTCAACATTGAAAAACACCAACGTATTCAACAACAACCTCAACATTGAAAAACACCAACAAATTCAACGACAACTTCAACATTGAAAAACACCAACAAATTCATCAACTACCTCGACATTGAAAAACACCAACAAATTCAACAACAACCTCAACATTGAATAACTACAACAACCTCAACATTGAAAAACACCAACAAATACAACAACAACCTCAACATTGAAAAACAACAACAACCTCAACTTTGAAAAACACCAAGAAATTCAACAACAACCTCAACATTGAAATACAACAACAACCTCAACATTGAAAAACAACAACAAATTCAACAACAACTTCAACATTGAAAAACACCAACAAATTCAACAACAACCTCAACATTGAAAAACAACAACAACCTCAACATTGAAAAACACCAACAAATTCAACAACTTCAACATTGAAAAACACCAACAAATTCAACAACAACCTCAACATTGAAAAACACCAACAAATTCAACAACAACCTCAACAATGAAAAACACCAACAAATTCAACAACAACCTCAACATTGAAAAACACCAACAAATTTAACAACAACCTCAACTTTGAAAAACAACAACAACCTCAACATGGAAAAACACCAACAAATTCAACAACAACCTCAACATTGAACAACAACAACCTCAAAATTGAAAAACACCAACAAATTCAACAACAACCTCAACATTTAAACACAACAACCTCAACATTGAAAAACACCAACAAATTCAACAACAACCTCAACATTGAAAAACACCAACAAATTCAACAACAACTTCAACATTGAAAAACACCAATAAATTCAACAACAACCTCAACATTGAAAAAGACCTACAAATTCAACAACAACCTCAACATTGAAAAACTACAACAACCTCAACATTGAGAAACACCAACAAATACAACAACAACCTCAACATTGAAAAACAACAACAACCTCAACAATGAAAAACACCAACAAATTCAACAACAACCTCAAGATTGAAAAACACCAACAAATTTAACAACAACCTCAACTTTGAAAAACCACAACAACCTCAACATTGAAAAACACCAACAAATTCAACAACAACCTCAACATTGATAAACAACAACAACCTCAACATTGAAAAACACCAACAAATTCAACAACAACCTCAACAATGAAAAACACCAACAAATTCAACAACAACCTCAACATTGAAAAACACCAACAAATTTAACAACAACCTCAACTTTGAAAAACAACAACAACCTCAACATGTAAAAACACCAACAAATTCAACAACAACCTCAACATTGAAAAACAACAATAACCTCAACATTGAAAAACACCAACAAATTCATCAACAACCTCAACAATGAAAAACACCATCAAATTCAACAACAACGTCAACATTGAAAAACACCAACAAATTTAACAACAACCTCAACTTTGAAAAACAACAACAACCGCAACATGGAAAAACACCAACAAATTCAACAACAACCTCAACATTGAACAACAACAACTTCAAAATTGAAAAACACCAACAAATTCAACAACAACCTCAACATTTAAACACAACAACAACCTCAACATTGAAAAACACCAACAAATTCAACAACAACCTCAACATTGAAAAACACCAACAAATTCAACAACAACTTCAACATTGAAAAACACCAACAAATTCAACAACAACCTCAACATTGAAAAAGACCAAGAAATTCAACAACAACCTCAACATTGAAAAACTACAACAACCTCAACATTGAAAAACACCAACAAATTCAACAACAACCTCAAAATTGAAAAAGAACAACAACCTCAACATTGAAAAACAACAACAACCTCAACATTGAAAAACACCAACAAATTCAACAACAACTTCAACATTGAAAAACACCAACAAATTCAACAACAACCTCGAAATTGAAAAACACCAACAAATTCAACAACAACCTCAACATTGAAAAACAACAATAACCTCAACATTGAAAAACACCAACAAATTCAACAACAAGCTCAACATTGAAAAACAACAACAACCTCAACATTGAAAAACACCAACAAATTCAACAACAACCTCAACAATGAAAAACATCAACAAAATCAACAACAACCTCAACATTGAAAAACACCAACAAATTTAGCAACAACCTCAATTTGAAAAACAACAACAACCTCAACATGGAAACACACCAACAAATTCAACAGCAACCTCAACATTGAAAAACAACAACAACCTCAAAATTGAAAAACACCAACAAATTCAACAACAACCTCAACATTTAAAAACAACAACAACCTCAACATTGAAAAACACCAACAAATTCAACAACAACCTCAACATTAAAAAACACAAACAAATTCAACAACAACCTCAACATTGAAAAACACCAACAAATTTAACAACAACCTCAACTTTGAAAAACAACAACAACCTCAACATGGAAAAACACCAACAAATTCAACAGCAACCTCAACATTGAAAAACAACAACAACCTCAAAATTGAAAAACACCAACAAATTCAACAACAACCTCAACATTGAAAAACAACAACAACCTCAACATTGAAAAACACCAACAAATTCAGCAACAACCTCAACATTGAAAAACAACAACAACCTCAACATTGAAAAACACCAACAAATTCAGCAACAACCTCAACATTGAAAAACAACAACAACCTGAGCATTGAAAAACACGAACAAATTCAACAACAACCTCAACATTGAAAAACACCAACAAATTCAACAACAACCTCAACATTGAAAAACAACACAAACCTCAACATTGAAAAACACCAACAAATTTAACAACAACCTCAACTTTGAAAAACAACAACAACCTCAACATTGAAAAACACCAACAAATTCAACAACAACCTCAACATTGAAAAACAACAACAACCTCAAAATTGAAAAACACCAACAAATTCAACAACAACCTCAACATTTAAAAACAACAACAACCTCAACATTGAAAAACACCAACAAATTCAACAACAACCTCAACATTGAAAAACACAAACAAATTCAACAACAACTTCAACATTGAAAAACACCAACAAATTCAACAACAACCTCAACATTGAAAAACTACAACAACCACAACATTGAAAAACAGCAACAAATACAGCAACAACCTCAACATTGAAAAACAACAACAACCTCAACATTGAAAAACACCAACAAATTCAACAACAACCTCAACATTGAAAAACACCAACAAATTCAGCAACAACCTCAACATTGAAAAACAACAACAACCTCAACATTGAAAAACACCAACAAATTCAGCAACAACCTGAACATTGAAAAACAACACCAACCTGAGCATTGAAAAACACGAACAAATTCAACAACAACCTCAACATTGAAAAACACCAACAAATTCAACAACAACCTCAACATTGAAAAACAACACAAACCTCAACATTGAAAAACACCAACAAATTCAACAACAACCTCAACATTGAAAAACACCAACAAATTAAGCAACAACCTCAACATTGAAAATCAACAACAACCTCAACATTGAAAAACACCAACAAATTCAACAACAACCTCAACATTGAAAAACAACAACAACCTCAACATTGAAAAACACCAACAAATTCAACAACAACCTCAACATTGAAAAACAACAACAACCTCAACATTGAAAAACACCAAGAAATTCAACAACAACCTCAACATTGAAATACAACAACAACCTCAACATTGAAAAACAACAACAAATTCAACAACAACTTCAACATTGAAAAACACCAACAAATTCAACAACAACCTCAACATTGAAAAACAACAACAACCTCAACATTGAAAAACACCAACAAATTCAACAACTTCAACATTGAAAAACACCAACAAATTCAACAACAACCTCAACATTGAAAAACACCAACAAATTCAACAACAACCTCAACAATGAAAAACACCAACAAATTCAACAACAACCTCAACATTGAAAAACACCAACAAATTTAACAACAACCTCAACTTTGAAAAACAACAACAACCTCAACATGGAAAAACACCAACAAATTCAACAACAACCTCAACATTGAACAACAACAACCTCAAAATTGAAAAACACCAACAAATTCAACAACAACCTCAACATTTAAACACAACAACCTCAACATTGAAAAACACCAACAAATTCAACAACAACCTCAACATTGAAAAACACCAACAAATTCAACAACAACTTCAACATTGAAAAACACCAATAAATTCAACAACAACCTCAACATTGAAAAAGACCTACAAATTCAACAACAACCTCAACATTGAAAAACTACAACAACCTCAACATTGAGAAACACCAACAAATACAACAACAACCTCAACATTGAAAAACAACAACAACCTCAACAATGAAAAACACCAACAAATTCAACAACAACCTCAAGATTGAAAAACACCAACAAATTTAACAACAACCTCAACTTTGAAAAACCACAACAACCTCAACATTGAAAAACACCAACAAATTCAACAACAACCTCAACATTGATAAACAACAACAACCTCAACATTGAAAAACACCAACAAATTCAACAACAACCTCAACAATGAAAAACACCAACAAATTCAACAACAACCTCAACATTGAAAAACACCAACAAATTTAACAACAACCTCAACTTTGAAAAACAACAACAACCTCAACATGTAAAAACACCAACAAATTCAACAACAACCTCAACATTGAAAAACAACAATAACCTCAACATTGAAAAACACCAACAAATTCATCAACAACCTCAACAATGAAAAACACCATCAAATTCAACAACAACGTCAACATTGAAAAACACCAACAAATTTAACAACAACCTCAACTTTGAAAAACAACAACAACCGCAACATGGAAAAACACCAACAAATTCAACAACAACCTCAACATTGAACAACAACAACTTCAAAATTGAAAAACACCAACAAATTCAACAACAACCTCAACATTTAAACACAACAACAACCTCAACATTGAAAAACACCAACAAATTCAACAACAACCTCAACATTGAAAAACACCAACAAATTCAACAACAACTTCAACATTGAAAAACACCAACAAATTCAACAACAACCTCAACATTGAAAAAGACCAAGAAATTCAACAACAACCTCAACATTGAAAAACTACAACAACCTCAACATTGAAAAACACCAACAAATTCAACAACAACCTCAAAATTGAAAAAGAACAACAACCTCAACATTGAAAAACAACAACAACCTCAACATTGAAAAACACCAACAAATTCAACAACAACTTCAACATTGAAAAACACCAACAAATTCAACAACAACCTCGAAATTGAAAAACACCAACAAATTCAACAACAACCTCAACATTGAAAAACAACAATAACCTCAACATTGAAAAACACCAACAAATTCAACAACAAGCTCAACATTGAAAAACAACAACAACCTCAACATTGAAAAACACCAACAAATTCAACAACAACCTCAACAATGAAAAACATCAACAAAATCAACAACAACCTCAACATTGAAAAACACCAACAAATTTAGCAACAACCTCAATTTGAAAAACAACAACAACCTCAACATGGAAACACACCAACAAATTCAACAGCAACCTCAACATTGAAAAACAACAACAACCTCAAAATTGAAAAACACCAACAAATTCAACAACAACCTCAACATTTAAAAACAACAACAACCTCAACATTGAAAAACACCAACAAATTCAACAACAACCTCAACATTAAAAAACACAAACAAATTCAACAACAACCTCAACATTGAAAAACACCAACAAATTTAACAACAACCTCAACTTTGAAAAACAACAACAACCTCAACATGGAAAAACACCAACAAATTCAACAGCAACCTCAACATTGAAAAACAACAACAACCTCAAAATTGAAAAACACCAACAAATTCAACAACAACCTCAACATTGAAAAACAACAACAACCTCAACATTGAAAAACACCAACAAATTCAGCAACAACCTCAACATTGAAAAACAACAACAACCTCAACATTGAAAAACACCAACAAATTCAGCAACAACCTCAACATTGAAAAACAACAACAACCTGAGCATTGAAAAACACGAACAAATTCAACAACAACCTCAACATTGAAAAACACCAACAAATTCAACAACAACCTCAACATTGAAAAACAACACAAACCTCAACATTGAAAAACACCAACAAATTTAACAACAACCTCAACTTTGAAAAACAACAACAACCTCAACATTGAAAAACACCAACAAATTCAACAACAACCTCAACATTGAAAAACAACAACAACCTCAAAATTGAAAAACACCAACAAATTCAACAACAACCTCAACATTTAAAAACAACAACAACCTCAACATTGAAAAACACCAACAAATTCAACAACAACCTCAACATTGAAAAACACAAACAAATTCAACAACAACTTCAACATTGAAAAACACCAACAAATTCAACAACAACCTCAACATTGAAAAACTACAACAACCACAACATTGAAAAACAGCAACAAATACAGCAACAACCTCAACATTGAAAAACAACAACAACCTCAACATTGAAAAACACCAACAAATTCAACAACAACCTCAACATTGAAAAACACCAACAAATTCAGCAACAACCTCAACATTGAAAAACAACAACAACCTCAACATTGAAAAACACCAACAAATTCAGCAACAACCTGAACATTGAAAAACAACACCAACCTGAGCATTGAAAAACACGAACAAATTCAACAACAACCTCAACATTGAAAAACACCAACAAATTCAACAACAACCTCAACATTGAAAAACAACACAAACCTCAACATTGAAAAACACCAACAAATTCAACAACAACCTCAACATTGAAAAACACCAACAAATTAAGCAACAACCTCAACATTGAAAATCAACAACAACCTCAACATTGAAAAACACCAACAAATTCAACAACAACCTCAACATTGAAAAACAACAACAACCTCAACATTGAAAAACACCAACAAATTCAACAACAACCTCAACATTGAAAAACAACAACAACCTCAACATTGAAAAACACCAACAAATTCAACAACTTCAACATTGAAAAACACCAACAAATTCAACAACAACCTCGAAATTGAAAAACACCAACAAATTCAACAACAACCTCAACATTGAAAAACAACAACAACCTCAACATTGAAAAACACCAACAAATTCAACAACAACCTCAACATTGAAAAACAACAACAACCTCAACATTGAAAAACACCAACAAATTCAACAACAGCCTCAACAATGAAAAACACCAACAAATTCAACAACAACCTCAACATTGAAAAACACCAACAAATTTAACAACAACCTCAACTTTGAAAAACAACAACAACCTCAACATGGAAAAACATCAACAAATTCAACAACAACCTCAACATTGAAAAACAACAACAACCTCAAATTTGCAAAACACCAACAAATTCAACAACAACCTCAACATTTAAAAACAACAACAACCTCAACATTGAAAAACACCAACAAATTCAACAACAACCTCAACATTGAAAAACACCAACAAATTCAACAACAACTTCAACATTGAAAAACACCAACAAATTCAACAACTACCTCGACATTGAAAAACACCAACAAATTCAACAACAACCTCAACATTGAATAACTACAACAACCTCAACATTGAAAAACACCAACAAATACAACAACAACCTCAACATTGAAAAACAACAACAACCTCAACATTGAAAAACACCAACAAATTCAACAACAACCTCAACATTGAAAAACACAAACAAATTCAACAACAACTTCAACATTGAAAAACACCAACAAATTCAACAACAACCTCAACATTGAAAAACTACAACAACCACAACATTGAAAAACAGCAACAAATACAGCAACAACCTCAACATTGAAAAACAACAACAACCTCAACATTGAAAAACACCAACAAATTCAACAACAACCTCAACATTGAAAAACACCAACAAATTCAGCAACAACCTCAACATTGAAAAACAACAACAACCTCAACATTGAAAAACACCAACAAATTCAGCAACAACCTGAACATTGAAAAACAACACCAACCTGAGCATTGAAAAACACGAACAAATTCAACAACAACCTCAACATTGAAAAACACCAACAAATTCAACAACAACCTCAACATTGAAAAACAACACAAACCTCAACATTGAAAAACACCAACAAATTCAACAACAACCTCAACATTGAAAAACACCAACAAATTAAGCAACAACCTCAACATTGAAAATCAACAACAACCTCAACATTGAAAAACACCAACAAATTCAACAACAACCTCAACATTGAAAAACAACAACAACCTCAACATTGAAAAACACCAACAAATTCAACAACAACCTCAACATTGAAAAACAACAACAACCTCAACATTGAAAAACACCAACAAATTCAACAACTTCAACATTGAAAAACACCAACAAATTCAACAACAACCTCGAAATTGAAAAACACCAACAAATTCAACAACAACCTCAACATTGAAAAACAACAACAACCTCAACATTGAAAAACACCAACAAATTCAACAACAACCTCAACATTGAAAAACAACAACAACCTCAACATTGAAAAACACCAACAAATTCAACAACAGCCTCAACAATGAAAAACACCAACAAATTCAACAACAACCTCAACATTGAAAAACACCAACAAATTTAACAACAACCTCAACTTTGAAAAACAACAACAACCTCAACATGGAAAAACATCAACAAATTCAACAACAACCTCAACATTGAAAAACAACAACAACCTCAAATTTGCAAAACACCAACAAATTCAACAACAACCTCAACATTTAAAAACAACAACAACCTCAACATTGAAAAACACCAACAAATTCAACAACAACCTCAACATTGAAAAACACCAACAAATTCAACAACAACTTCAACATTGAAAAACACCAACAAATTCAACAACTACCTCGACATTGAAAAACACCAACAAATTCAACAACAACCTCAACATTGAATAACTACAACAACCTCAACATTGAAAAACACCAACAAATACAACAACAACCTCAACATTGAAAAACAACAACAACCTCAACATTGAAAAACACCAACAAATTCAACAACAACCTCAACACTGAAAAACAACAACAACCTCAACGTTGAAAAACAACAACAAATACAACAACAACTTCAACATGGAAAAACACCAACAAATTCAACAACAACCTCAACATTGAAAAACAACAACAACCTCAACATTGAAAAACACCAACAAATTCAACAACAAACTCAACATTGAAAAACAACAACAACCTCAACATTGAAAAACACCAACAAATTCAACAACAACCTCAACAATGAAAAACACCAACAAATTCAACAACAACCTCAACATTGAAAAACACCAACAAATTTAACAACAACCTCAACTTTGAAAAACAACAACAACCTCAACATGGAAAAACACCAACAAATTCAACAACAACCTCAACATTGAAAAACAACAACAACCTAAACATGGAAAAACACCAACAAATTCAACAACAACCTCAACATTGAAAAACAACAACAACCTCAAATTTGCAAAACACCAACAAATTCAACAACAACCTCAACATTTAAAAACAACAACAACCTCAACATTGAAAAACACCAACATATTCAACAACAACCTCAACATTGAAAAACACCAACAAATTCAACGACAACTTCAACATTGAAAAACACCAACAAATTCATCAACTACCTCGACATTGAAAAACACCAACAAATTCAACAACAACCTCAACATTGAATAACTACAACAACCTCAACATTGAAAAACACCAACAAATACAACAACAACCTCAACATTGAAAAACAACAACAACCTCAACATTGAAAAACACCAAGAAATTCAACAACAACCTCAACATTGAAATACAACAACAACCTCAACATTGAAAAACAACAACAAATTCAACAACAACTTCAACATTGAAAAACACCAACAAATTCAACAACAACCTCAACATTGAAAAACAACAACAACCTCAACATTGAAAAACACCAACAAATTCAACAACTTCAACATTGAAAAACACCAACAAATTCAACAACAACCTCAACATTGAAAAACACCAACAAATTCAACAACAACCTCAACACTGAAAAACAACAACAACTTCAACATTGAAAAACACCAACAAATTCAACAACTACCTCGACATTGAAAAACACCAACAAATTCAACAACAACCTCAACATTGAATAACTACAACAACCTCAACATTGAAAAACACCAACAAATACAACAACAACCTCAACATTGAAAAACAACAACAACCTCAACATTGAAAAACACCAACAAATTCAACAACAACCTCAACGTTGAAAAACAACAACAAATTCAACAACAACTTCAACATTGAAAAACACCAACAAATTTAACAACAACCTCAACTTTGAAAAACAACAACAACCTCAACATGGAAAAACACCAACAAATTCAACAACAACCTCAACATTGAAAAACAACAACAACCTAAACATGGAAAAACACCAACAAATTCAACAACAACCTCAACATTGAAAAACAACAACAACCTCAAATTTGCAAAACACCAACAAATTCAACAACAACCTCAACATTTAAAAACAACAACAACCTCAACATTGAAAAACACCAACATATTCAACAACAACCTCAACATTGAAAAACACCAACAAATTCAACGACAACTTCAACATTGAAAAACACCAACAAATTCATCAACTACCTCGACATTGAAAAACACCAACAAATTCAACAACAACCTCAACATTGAATAACTACAACAACCTCAACATTGAAAAACACCAACAAATACAACAACAACCTCAACATTGAAAAACAACAACAACCTCAACATTGAAAAACACCAAGAAATTCAACAACAACCTCAACATTGAAATACAACAACAACCTCAACATTGAAAAACAACAACAAATTCAACAACAACTTCAACATTGAAAAACACCAACAAATTCAACAACAACCTCAACATTGAAAAACAACAACAACCTCAACATTGAAAAACACCAACAAATTCAACAACTTCAACATTGAAAAACACCAACAAATTCAACAACAACCTCAACATTGAAAAACACCAACAAATTCAACAACAACCTCAACAATGAAAAACACCAACAAATTCAACAACAACCTCAACATTGAAAAACACCAACAAATTTAACAACAACCTCAACTTTGAAAAACAACAACAACCTCAACATGGAAAAACACCAACAAATTCAACAACAACCTCAACATTGAACAACAACAACCTCAAAATTGAAAAACACCAACAAATTCAACAACAACCTCAACATTTAAACACAACAACCTCAACATTGAAAAACACCAACAAATTCAAGAACAACCTCAACATTGAAAAACACCAACAAATTCAACAACAACTTCAACATTGAAAAACACCAATAAATTCACCAACAACCTCAACATTGAAAAAGACCTACAAATTCAACAACAACCTCAACATTGAAAAACTACAACAACCTCAACATTGAGAAACACCAACAAATACAACAACAACCTCAACATTGAAAAACAACAACAACCTCAACAATGAAAAACACCAACAAATTCAAAAACAACCTCAAGATTGAAAAACACCAACAAATTTAACAACAACCTCAACTTTGAAAAACCACAACAACCTCAACATTGAAAAACACCAACAAATTCAACAACAACCTCAACATTGAAAAACAACAACAACCTCAACATTGAAAAACACCAACAAATTCAACAACAACCTCAACAATGAAAAACACCAACAAATTCAACAACAACTTCAACATTGAAAAACACCAACAAATTTAACAACAACCTCAACTTTGAAAAACAACAACAACCTCAACATGTAAAAACACCAACAAATTCAACAACAACCTCAACATTGAAAAACAGCAACAACCTCAACATTGAAAAACACCAACAAATTCATCAACAACCTCAACAATGAAAAACACCATCAAATTCAACTACAACGTCAACATTGAAAAACACCAACAAATTTAACAACAACCTCAACTTTGAAAAACAACAACAACCGCAACATGGAAAAACACCAACAAATTCAACAACAACCTCAACATTGAACAACAACAACTTCAAAATTGAAAAACACCAACAAATTCAACAACAACCTCAACATTTAAACACAACAACAACCTCAACATTGAAAAACACCAACAAATTCAACAACAACCTCAACATTGAAAAACACCAACAAATTCAACAACAACTTCAACATTGAAAAACACCAACAAATTCAACAACAACCTCAACATTGAAAAAGACCAAGAAATTCAACAACAACCTCAACATTGAAAAACTACAACAACCTCAACATTGAAAAACACCAACAAATTCAACAACAACCTCAACATTGAAAAAGAACAACAACCTCAACATTGAAAAACAACAACAACCTCAACATTGAAAAACACCAACAAATTCAACAACAACTTCAACATTGAAAAACACCAACAAATTCAACAACAACCTCGAAATTGAAAAACACCAACAAATTCAACAACAACCTCAACATTGAAAAACAACAATAACCTCAACATTGAAAAACACCAACAAATTCAACAACAAGCTCAACATTGAAAAACAACAACAACCTCAACATTGAAAAACACCAACAAATTCAACAACAACCTCAACAATGAAAAACATCAACAAAATCAACAACAACCTCAACATTGAAAAACACCAACAAATTTAGCAACAACCTCAATTTGAAAAACAACAACAACCTCAACATGGAAACACACCAACAAATTCAACAGCAACCTCAACATTGAAAAACAACAACAACCTCAAAATTGAAAAACACCAACAAATTCAACAACAACCTCAACATTTAAAAACAACAACAACCTCAACATTGAAAAACACCAACAAATTCAACAACAACCTCAACATTAAAAAACACAAACAAATTCAACAACAACCTCAACATTGAAAAACACCAACAAATTTAACAACAACCTCAACTTTGAAAAACAACAACAACCTCAACATGGAAAAACACCAACAAATTCAACAGCAACCTCAACATTGAAAAACAACAACAACCTCAAAATTGAAAAACACCAACAAATTCAACAACAACCTCAACATTGAAAAACAACAACAACCTCAACATTGAAAAACACCAACAAATTCAGCAACAACCTCAACATTGAAAAACAACAACAACCTCAACATTGGAAAACACCAACAAATTCAGCAACAACCTCAACATTGAAAAACAACAACAACCTGAGCATTGAAAAACACGAACAAATTCAACAACAACCTCAACATTGAAAAACACCAACAAATTCAACAACAACCTCAACATTGAAAAACAACACAAACCTCAACATTGAAAAACACCAACAAATTCAACAACAACCTCAACATTGAAAAACACCAACAAATTAAGCAACAACCTCAACATTGAAAAACAACAACAACCTCAACATTGAAAAACACCAACAAATTCAACAACAACCTCAACATTGAAAAACAACAACAACCTCAACATTGAAAAACACCAACAAATTCAACAACAACCTCAACATTGAAAAACAACAACAACCTCAACATTGAACAACACCAACAAATTCAACAACAACCTCAACAATGAAAAACACCAACAAATTCAACAACAACCTCAACATTGAAAAACACCAACAAATTTAACAACAACCTCAACTTTGAAAAACAACAACAACCTCAACATGTAAAAACACCAACAAATTCAACAACAACCTCAACATTGAAAAACAACAACAACCTCAACATTGAAAAACACCAACAAATTCATCAACAACCTCAACAATGAAAAACACCAACAAATTCAACAACAACGTCAACATTGAAAAACACCAACAAATTTAACAACAACCTCAACTTTGAAAAACAACAACAACCGCAACATGGAAAAACACCAACAAATTCAACAACAACCTCAACATTGAACAACAACAACCTCAAAATTGAAAAACACCAACAAATTCAACAACAACCTCAACATTTAAACACAACAACAACCTCAACATTGAAAAACACCAACAAATTCAACAACAACCTCAACATTGAAAAACACCAACAAATTCAACAACAACTTCAACATTGAAAAACACCAACAAATTCAGCAACAACCTCAACATTGAAAAACAACAACAACCTCAACATTGAAAAACACCAACGAATTCAGCAACAACCTCAACATTGAAAAACAACAACAACCTGAGCATTGAAAAACACGAACAAATTCAACAACAACCTCAACATTGAAAAACACCAACAAATTCAACAACAACCTCAACATTGAAAAACAACACAAACCTCAACATTGAAAAACACCAACAAATTCAACAACAACCTCAACATTGAAAAAAACCAACAAATTAAGCAACAACCTCAACATTGAAAAACAACAACAACCTCAACATTGAAAAACACCAATAAATTCAACAACAACCTCAACATTGAAAAACAACAACAACCTCAACATTGAAAAACACCAACAAATTCAACAACAACCTCAACATTGAAAAACAACAACAACCTCAACATTGAACAACACCAACAAATTCAACAACAACCTCAACAATGAAAAACACCAACAAATTCAACAACAACCTCAACATTGAAAAACACCAACAAATTTAACAACAACCTCAACTTTGAAAAACAACAACAACCTCAACATGTAAAAACACCAACAAATTCAACAACAACCTCAACATTGAAAAACAACAACAACCTCAACATTGAAAAACACCAACAAATTCATCAACAACCTCAACAATGAAAAACACCAACAAATTCAACAACAACGTCAACATTGAAAAACACCAACAAATTTAACAACAACCTCAACTTTGAAAAACAACAACAACCGCAACATGGAAAAACACCAACAAATTCAACAACAACCTCAACATTGAACAACAACAACCTCAAAATTGAAAAACACCAACAAATTCAACAACAACCTCAACATTTAAACACAACAACAACCTCAACATTGAAAAACACCAACAAATTCAACAACAACCTCAACATTGAAAAACACCAACAAATTCAACAACAACTTCAACATTGAAAAACACCAACAAATTCAACAACAACCTCAACATTGAAAAAGACCAACAAATTCAACAACAACCTCAACATTGAAAAACTACAACAACCTCAACATTGAAAAACACCAACAAATTCAACAACAACCTCAACATTGAAAAAGAACAACAACCTCAACATTGAAAAACAACAACAACCTCAACATTGAAAAACACCAACAAATTCAACAACAACTTCAACATTGAAAAACACCAACAAATTCAACAACAACCTCGAAATTGAAAAACACCAACAAATTCAACAACAACCTCAACATTGAAAAACAACAATAACCTCAACATTGAAAAACACCAACAAATTCAACAACAAGCTCAACATTGAAAAACAACAACAACCTCAACATTGAAAAACACCAACAAATTCAACAACAACCTCAAGAATGAAAAACATCAACAAAATCAACAACAACCTCAACATTGAAAAACACCAACAAATTTAACAACAACCTCAACTTTGAAAAACAACAACAACCTCAACATGGAAAAACACCAACAAATTGAACAGCAACCTCAACATTGAAAAACAACAACAACCTCAAAATTGAAATACACCAACAAATTCAACAACAACCTCAACATTTAAAAACAACAACAACCTCAACATTGAAAAACACCAACAAATTCAACAACAACCTCAACATTAAAAAACACAAACAAATTCAACAACAACTTCAACTTTGAAAAACACCAACAAATTCAACAACAACTTCAACTTTGAAAAACACCAACAAATTCAACAACTACCTCGACATTGAAAAACACCAACAAATTCAACAACAACCTCAACATTGAATAACTACAACAACCTCAACATTGAAAATCACCAACAAATACAACAACAACCTCAACATTGAAAAACAACAACAACCTCAACATTGAAAAACACCAACAAATTCAACAACAACCTCAACCATGAAAAACAACAACAACCTCAACGTTGAAAAACAACAACAAATTCAACAACAACTTCAACATGGAAAAACACCAACAAATTCAACAACAACCTCAACATTGAAAAGCAACAACAACCTCAACATTGAAAAACACCAACAAATTCAACAACAAACTCAACATTGAAAAACAACAACAACCTCAACATTGAAAAACACCAACAAATTCAACAACAACCTCAACAATGAAAAACACCAACAAATTCAACAACAACCTCAACATTGAAAAACACCAACAAATTTAACAACAACCTCAACTTTGAAAAACAACAACAACCTCAACATGGAAAAACACCAACAAATTCAACAACAACCTCAACATTGAAAAACAACAACAACCTAAACATGGAAAAACACCAACAAATTCAACAACAACCTCAACATTGAAAAACAACAACAACCTCAAATTTGCAAAACACCAACAAATTCAACAACAACCTCAACATTTAAAAACAACAACAACCTCAACATTGAAAAACACCAACATATTCAACAACAACCTCAACATTGAAAAACACCAACAAATTCAACGACAACTTCAACATTGAAAAACACCAACAAATTCATCAACTACCTCGACATTGAAAAACACCAACAAATTCAACAACAACCTCAACATTGAATAACTACAACAACCTCAACATTGAAAAACACCAACAAATACAACAACAACCTCAACATTGAAAAACAACAACAACCTCAACATTGAAAAACACCAAGAAATTCAACAACAACCTCAACATTGAAATACAACAACAACCTCAACATTGAAAAACAACAACAAATTCAACAACAACTTCAACATTGAAAAACACCAACAAATTCAACAACAACCTCAACATTGAAAAACAACAACAACCTCAACATTGAAAAACACCAACAAATTCAACAACTTCAACATTGAAAAACACCAACAAATTCAACAACAACCTCAACATTGAAAAACACCAACAAATTCAACAACAACCTCAACAATGAAAAACACCAACAAATTCAACAACAACCTCAACATTGAAAAACACCAACAAATTTAACAACAACCTCAACTTTGAAAAACAACAACAACCTCAACATGGAAAAACACCAACAAATTCAACAACAACTTCAACATTGAACAACAACAACCTCAAAATTGAAAAACACCAACAAATTCAACAACAACCTCAACATTTAAACACAACAACCTCAACATTGAAAAACACCAACAAATTCAACAACAACCTCAACATTGAAAAACACCAACAAATTCAACAACAACTTCAACATTGAAAAACACCAATAAATTCAACAACAACCTCAACATTGAAAAAGACCTACAAATTCAACAACAACCTCAACATTGAAAAACTACAACAACCTCAACATTGAGAAACACCAACAAATACAACAACAACCTCAACATTGAAAAACAACAACAACCTCAACAATGAAAAACACCAACAAATTCAACAACAACCTCAAGATTGAAAAACACCAACAAATTTAACAACAACCTCAACTTTGAAAAACCACAACAACCTCAACATTGAAAAACACCAACAAATTCAACAACAACCTCAACATTGAAAAACAACAACAACCTCAACATTGAAAAACACCAACAAATTCAACAACAACCTCAACAATGAAAAACACCAACAAATTCAACAACAACCTCAACATTGAAAAACACCAACAAATTTAACAACAACCTCAACTTTGAAAAACAACAACAACCTCAACATGTAAAAACACCAACAAATTCAACAACAACCTCAACATTGAAAAACAACAACAACCTCAACATTGAAAAACACCAACAAATTCATCAACAACCTCAACAATGAAAAACACCATCAAATTCAACAACAACGTCAACATTGAAAAACACCAACAAATTTAACAACAACCTCAACTTTGAAAAACAACAACAACCGCAACATGGAAAAACACCAACAAATTCAACAACAACCTCAACATTGAACAACAACAACTTCAAAATTGAAAAACACCAACAAATTCAACAACAACCTCAACATTTAAACACAACAACAACCTCAACATTGAAAAACACCAACAAATTCAACAACAACCTCAACATTGAAAAACACCAACAAATTCAACAACAACTTCAACATTGAAAAACACCAACAAATTCAACAACAACCTCAACATTGAAAAAGACCAAGAAATTCAACAACAACCTCAACATTGAAAAACTACAACAACCTCAACATTGAAAAACACCAACAAATTCAACAACAACCTCAACATTGAAAAACAACAACAACCTCAACATTGAAAAACACCAACAACCTCAACATTGAAAAACACCAACAAATTCAACAACAACTTCAACATTGAAAAACACCAACAAATTCAACAACCACCACGAAATTGAAAAACACCAACAAATTCAACAACAACCTCAACATTGAAAAACAACAATAACCTCAACATTGAAAAACACCAACAAATTCAACAACAAGCTCAACATTGAAAAACAACAACAACCTCAACATTGAAAAACACCAACAAATTCAACAACAACCTCAACATTGAAAAACACCAACAAATTCAACAACAACCTCAACATTGAAAAACACCAACAAATTAAGCAACAACCTCAACATTGAAAAACAACAACAACCTCAACATTGAAAAACACCAACAAATTCAACAACAACCTCAACATTGAAAAACAACAACAACCTCAACATTGAAAAACACCAACAAATTCAACAACAACCTCAACATTGAAAAACAACAACAACCTCAACATTGAACAACACCAACAAATTCAACAACAACCTCAACAATGAAAAACACCAACAAATTCAACAACAACCTCAACATTGAAAAACACCAACAAATTCAACAACAACCTCAACATTTAAACACAACAACAACCTCAACATTGAAAAACACCAACAAATTCAACAACAACCTCAACATTGAAAAACACCAACAAATTCAACAACAACTTCAACATTGAAAAACACCAACAAATTCAGCAACAACCTCAACATTGAAAAACAACAACAACCTCAACATTGAAAAACACCAACAAATTCAGCAACAACCTCAACATTGAAAAACAACAACAACCTGAGCATTGAAAAACACGAACAAATTCAACAACAACCTCAACATTGAAAAACACCAACAAATTCAACAACAACCTCAACATTGAAAAACAACACAAACCTCAACATTGAAAAACACCAACAAATTCAACAACAACCTCAACATTGAAAAACACCAACAAATTAAGCAACAACCTCAACATTGAAAAACAACAACAACCTCAACATTGAAAAACACCAATAAATTCAACAACAACCTCAACATTGAAAAACAACAACAACCTCAACATTGAAAAACACCAACAAATTCAACAACAACCTCAACATTGAAAAACAACAACAACCTCAACATTGAACAACACCAACAAATTCAACAACAACCTCAACAATGAAAAACACCAACAAATTCAACAACAACCTCAACATTGAAAAACACCAACAAATTTAACAACAACCTCAACTTTGAAAAACAACAACAACCTCAACATGTAAAAACACCAACAAAGTCAACAACAACCTCAACATTGAAAAACAACAACAACCTCAACATTGAAAAACACCAACAAATTCATCAACAACCTCAACAATGAAAAACACCAACAAATTCAACAACAACGTCAACATTGAAAAACACCAACAAATTTAACAACAACCTCAACTTTGAAAAACAACAACAACCGCAACATGGAAAAACACCAACAAATTCAACAACAACCTCAACATTGAACAACAACAACCTCAAAATTGAAAAACACCAACAAATTCAACAACAACCTCAACATTTAAACACAACAACAACCTCAACATTGAAAAACACCAACAAATTCAACAACAACCTCAACATTGAAAAACACCAACAAATTCAGCAACAACCTCAACATTGAAAAACAACAACAACCTGAGCATTGAAAAACACGAACAAATTCAACAACAACCTCAACATTGAAAAACACCAACAAATTCAACAACAACCTCAACATTGAAAAACAACACAAACCTCAACATTGAAAAACACCAACAAATTCAACAACAACCTCAACATTGAAAAACACCAACAAATTAAGCAACAACCTCAACATTGAAAAACAACAACACCCTCAACATTGAAAAACACCAACAAATTCAACAACAACCTCAACATTGAAAAACAACAACAACCTCAACATTGAAAAACACCAACAAATTCAACAACAACCTCAACATTGAAAAACAACAACAACCTCAACATTGAAAAACACCAACAAATTCAACAACTTCAACATTGAAAAACATCAGCAAATTCAACAACAACCTCGAAATTGAAAAACACCAACAAATTCAACAACAACCTCAACATTGAAAAACAACAACAACCTCAGCATTGAAAAACACCAACAAATTCAACAACAACCTCAACATTGAAAAACAACAACAACCTCAACATTCAAAAACACCAACAAATTCAACAACAGCCTCAACAATGAAAAACACCAACAAATTCAACAAGAACCTCAACATTGAAAAACACCAACAAATTCAACAACAACCTCAACTTTGAAAAACAACAACAACCTCAACATGGAAAAACACCAACAAATTCAACAACAACCTCAACATTGAAAAACAACAACAACCTCAAATTTGCAAAACACCAACAAATTCAACAACAACCTCAACATTTAAAAACAACAACAACCTCAACATTGAAAAACACCAACAAATTCAACAACAACCTCAACATTGAAAAACAACACAAACCTCAACATTGAAAAACACCAACAAATTCAACAACAACCTCAACATTGAAAAACACCAACAAATTAAGCAACAACCTCAACATTGAAAAACAACAACAACCTCAACATTGAAAAACACCAACAAATTCAACAACAACCTCAACATTGAAAAACAACAACAACCTCAACATTGAAAAACACCAACAAATTCAACAACAACCTCAAAATTGAAAAACAACAACAACCTCAACATTGAAAAACACCAACAAATTCAACAACAACCTCAACAATGAAAAACACCAACAAATTCAACAACAACCTCAACATTGAAAAACACCAACAAATTTAACAACAACCTCAACTTTGAAAAACAACAACAACCTCAACATGTAAAAACACCAGCAAATTCAACAACAACCTCAACATTGAAAAACAACAACAACCTCAACATTGAAAAACACCAACAAATTCATCAACAACCTCAACAATGAAAAACACCAACAAATTCAACAACAACGTCAACATTGAAAAACACCAACAAATTTAACAACAACCTCAACTTTGAAAAACAACAACAACCGCAACATGGAAAAACACCAACAAATTCAACAACAACCTCAACATTGAACAACAACAACCTCAAAATTGAAAAACACCAACAAATTCAACAACAACCTCAACATTTAAACACAACAACAACCTCAACATTGAAAAACACCAACAAATTCAACAACAACCTCAACATTGAAAAACACCAACAAATTCAACAACAACTTCAACATTGAAAAACACCAACAAATTCAACAACAACCTCAACATTGAAAAAGACCAACAAATTCAACAACAACCTCAACATTGAAAAACTACAACAACCTCATCATTGAAAAACACCAACAAATTCAACAACAACCTCAACATTGAAAAACAACAACAACCTCAACATTGAAAAACAACAACAACCTCAACATTGAAAAACACCAACAAATTCAACAACAACTTCAACATTGAAAAACACCAACAAATTCAACAACAACCTCGAAATTGAAAAACACCAACAAATTCAACAACAACCTCAACATTGAAAAACAACAATAACCTCAACATTGAAAAACACCAACAAATTCAACAACAAGCTCAACATTGAAAAACAACAACAACCTCAACATTGAAAAACACCAATAAATTCAACAACAACCTCAACAATGAAAAACATCAACAAAATCAACAACAACCTCAACATTGAAAAACACCAACAAATTTAACAACAACCACAACTTTGAAAAACAACAACAACCTCAACATGGAAAAACACCAACAAATTCAACAGCAACCTCAACATTGAAAAACAACAGCAACCTCAAAATTGAAAAACACCAACAAATTCAACAACAACCTCAACATTTAAAAACAACAACAACCTCAACATTGAAAAACACCAACAAATTCAACAACAACCTCCACATTAAAAAACACAAACAAATTCAACAACAACTTCAACATTGAAAAACATCAACAAAATCAACAACAACCTCAACATTGAAAAACACCAACAAATTTAACAACAACCTCAACTTTGAAAAACAACAACAACCTCAACATGGAAAAACACCAACAAATTCAACAGCAACCTCAACATTGAAAAACAACAACAACCTCAAAATTGAAAAACACCAACAAATTCAACAACAACCTCAACATTGAAAAACAACAACAACCTCAACATTGAAAAACACCAACAAATTCAACAACAACCTCAACATGAAAAACACCAACAAATTCAGCAACAACCTCAACATTGAAAAACAACAACAACCTCAACATTGAAAAACACCAACAAATTCAGCAACAACCTCAACATTGAAAAACAACAACAACCTGAGCATTGAAAAACACGAACAAATTCAACAACAACCTCAACATTGAAAAACACCAACAAATTCAACAACAACCTCAACATTGAAAAACAACACAAACCTCAACATTGAAAAACACCAACAAATTCAACAACAACCTCAACATTGAAAAACACCAACAAATTAAGCAACAACCTCAACATTGAAAAACAACAACAACCTCAACATTGAAAAACACCAACAAATTCAACAACAACCTCAACATTGAAAAACAACAACAACCTCAACATTGAAAAACACCAACAATTTCAACAACAACCTCAACATTGAAAAACAACAACAACCTCAACATTGAAAAACACCAACAAATTCAACAACTTCAACATTGAAAAACATCAGCAAATTCAACAACAACCTCGAAATTGAAAAACACCAACAAATTCAACAACAACAACAACAACATTGAAAAACAACAACAACCTCAACATTGAAAAACACCAACAAATTCAACAACAACCTCAACATTGAAAAACACCAACAAATTCAACAACAACCTCAACTTTGAAAAACAACGACAACCTCAACATGGAAAAACACCAACAAATTCAACAACAACCTCAACATTGAAAAACAACAACAACCTCAAATTTGCAAAACACCAACAAATTCAACAACAACCTCAACATTTAAAAACAACAACAACCTCAACATTGAAAAACACCAACAAATTCAACAACAACCTCAACATTGAAAAACAACACAAACCTCAACATTGAAAAACACCAACAAATTCAACAACAACCTCAACATTGAAAAACACCAACAAATTAAGCAACAACCTCAACATTGAAAAACAACAACAACCTCAACATTGAAAAACACCAACAAATTCAACAACAACCTCAACATTGAAAAACAACAACAACCTCAACATTGAAAAACACCAACAAATTCAACAACAACCTCAAAATTGAAAAACAACAACAACCTCAACATTGAAAAACACCAACAAATTCAACAACAACCTCAACAATGAAAAACACCAACAAATTCAACAACAACCTCAACATTGAAAAACAGCAACAAATTTAACAACAACCTCAACTTTGAAAAACAACAACAACCTCAACATGGAAAAACACCAACAAATTCAACAACAACCTCAACATTGAAAAACAACAACAACCTCAACATTGAAAAACACCAACAACTTCATCAACAACCTCAACAATGAAAAACACCAACAAATTCAACAACAACGTCAACATTGAAAAACACCAACAAATTTAACAACAACCTCAACTTTGAAAAACAACAACAACCGCAACATGGAAAAACACCAACAAATTCAACAACAACCTCAACATTGAACAACAACAACCTCAAAATTGAAAAACACCAACAAATTCAACAACAACCTCAACATTTAAACACAACAACAACCTCAACATTGAAAAACACCAACAAATTCAACAACAACCTCAACATTGAAAAACACCAACAAATTCAACAACAACTTCAACATTGAAAAACACCAACAAATTCAACAACAACCTCAACATTGAAAAAGACCAACAAATTCAACAACAACCTCAACATTGAAAAACACCAACAAATTAAGCAACAACCTCAACATTGAAAAACAACAACAACCTCAACATTGAAAAACACCAACAAATTCAACAACAACCTCAACATTGAAAAACAACAACAACCTCAACATTGAAAAACACCAACAAATTCAACAACAACCTCAACATTGAAAAACAACAACAACCTCAACATTGAAAAACACCAACAAATTCAACAACTTCAACATTGAAAAACATCAGCAAATTCAACAACAACCTCGAAATTGAAAAACACCAACAAATTCAACAACAACCTCAACATTGAAAAACAACAACAACCTCAGCATTGAAAAACACCAACAAATTCAACAACAACCTCAACATTGAAAAACAACAACAACCTCAACATTCAAAAACACCAACAAATTCAACAACAGCCTCAACAATGAAAAACACCAACAAATTCAACAAGAACCTCAACATTGAAAAACACCAACAAATTCAACAACAACCTCAACTTTGAAAAACAACAACAACCTCAACATGGAAAAACACCAACAAATTCAACAACAACCTCAACATTGAAAAACAACAACAACCTCAAATTTGCAAAACACCAACAAATTCAACAACAACCTCAACATTTAAAAACAACAACAACCTCAACATTGAAAAGCACCAACAAATTCAACAACAACCTCAACATTGAAAAACAACACAAACCTCAACATTGAAAAACACCAACAAATTCAACAACAACCTCAACATTGAAAAACACCAACAAATTAAGCAACAACCTCAACATTGAAAAACAACAACAACCTCAACATTGAAAAACACCAACAAATTCAACAACAACCTCAACATTGAAAAACAACAACAACCTCAACATTGAAAAACACCAACAAATTCAACAACAACCTCAAAATTGAAAAACAACAACAACCTCAACATTGAAAAACACCAACAAATTCAACAACAACCTCAACAATGAAAAACACCAACAAATTCAACAACAACCTCAACATTGAAAAACACCAACAAATTTAACAACAACCTCAACTTTGAAAAACAACAACAACCTCAACATGTAAAAACACCAACAAATTCAACAACAACCTCAACATTGAAAAACAACAACAACCTCAACATTGAAAAACACCAACAAATTCATCAACAACCTCAACAATGAAAAACACCAACAAATTCAACAACAACCTCAACATTGAAAAACACCAACAAATTTAACAACAACCTCAACTTTGAAAAACAACAACAACCGCAACATGGAAAAACACCAACAAATTCAACAACAACCTCAACATTGAACAACAACAACCTCAAAATTGAAAAACACCAACAAATTCAACAACAACCTCAACATTTAAACACAACAACAACCTCAACATTGAAAAACACCAACAAATTCAACAACAACCTCAACATTGAAAAACACCAACAAATTCAACAACAACTTCAACATTGAAAAACACCAACAAATTCAACAACAACCTCAACATTGAAAAAGACCAACAAATTCAACAACAACCTCAACATTGAAAAACTACAACAACCTCATCATTGAAAAACACCAACAAATTCAACAACAACCTCAACATTGAAAAAGAACAACAACCTCAACATTGAAACACAACAACAACCTCAACATTGAAAAACACCAACAAATTCAACAACAACTTCAACATTGAAAAACACCAACAAATTCAACAACAACCTCGAAATTGAAAAACACCAACAAATTCAACAACAACCTCAACATTGAAAAACAACAATAACCTCAACATTGAAAAACACCAACAAATTCAACAACAAGCTCAACATTGAAAAACAACAACAACCTCAACATTGAAAAACACCAACAAATTCAACAACAACCTCAACAATGAAAAACATCAACAAAATCAACAACAACCTCAACATTGAAAAACACCAACAAATTTAACAACAACCACAACTTTGAAAAACAACAACAACCTCAACATGGAAAAACACCAAGAAATTCAACAGCAACCTCAACATTGAAAAACAACAGCAACCTCAAAATTGAAAAACACCAACAAATTCAACAACAACCTCAACATTTAAAAACAACAACAACCTCAACATTGAAAAACACCAACAAATTCAACAACAACCTCAACATTAAAAAACACAAACAAATTCAACAACAACTTCAACATTGAAAAACATCAACAAAATCAACAACAACCTCAACATTGAAAAACACCAACAAATTCAACAACAACCTCAACTTTGAAAAACAACAACAACCTCAACATGGAAAAACACCAACAAATTCAACAGCAACCTCAACATTGAAAAACAACAACAACCTCAAAATTGAAAAACACCAACAAATTCAACAACAACCTCAACATTGAAAAACAACAACAACCTCAACATTGAAAAACACCAACAAATTCAACAACAACCTCAACATGAAAAACACCAACAAATTCAGCAACAACCTCAACATTGAAAAACAACAACAACCTCAACATTGAAAAACACCAACAAATTCAGCAACAACCTCAACATTGAAAAACAACAACAACCTGAGCATTGAAAAACACGAACAAATTCAACAACAACCTCAACATTGAAAAACACCAACAAATTCAACAACAACCTCAACATTGAAAAACAACACAAACCTCAACATTGAAAAACACCAACAAATTCAACAACAACCTCAACATTGAAAAACACCAACAAATTAAGCAACAACCTCAACATTGAAAAACAACAACAACCTCAACATTGAAAAACACCAACAAATTCAACAACAACCTCAACATTGAAAAACAACAACAACCTCAACATTGAAAAACACCCACAATTTCAACAACAACCTCAACATTGAAAAACAACAACAACCTCAACATTGAAAAACACCAACAAATTCAACAACTTCAACATTGAAAAACATCAGCAAATTCAACAACAACCTCGAAATTGAAAAACACCAACAAATTCAACAACAACAACAACAACATTGAAAAACAACAACAACCTCAACATTGAAAAACACCAACAAATTCAACAACAACCTCAACATTGAAAAACACCAACAAATTCAACAACAACCTGAACTTTGAAAAACAACGACAACCTCAACATGGAAAAACACCAACAAATTCAACAACAACCTCAACATTGAAAAACAACAACAACCTCAAATTTGCAAAACACCAACAAATTCAACAACAACCTCAACATTTAAAAACAACAACAACCTCAACATTGAAAAACACCAACAAATTCAACAACAACCTCAACATTGAAAAACAACACAAACCTCAACATTGAAAAACACCAACAAATTCAACAACAACCTCAACATTGAAAAACACCAACAAATTAAGCAACAACCTCAACATTGAAAAACAACAACAACCTCAACATTGAAAAACACCAACAAATTCAACAACAACCTCAACATTGAAAAACAACAACAACCTCAACATTGAAAAACACCAACAAATTCAACAACAACCTCAAAATTGAAAAACAACAACAACCTCAACATTGAAAAACACCAACAAATTCAACAACAACCTCAACAATGAAAAACACCAACAAATTCAACAACAACCTCAACATTGAGAAACAGCAACAAATTTCACAACAACCTCAACTTTGAAAAACAACAACAACCTCAACATGGAAAAACACCAACAAATTCAACAACAACCTCAACATTGAAAAACAACAACAACCTCAACATTGAAAAACACCAACAACTTCATCAACAACCTCAACAATGAAAAACACCAACAAATTCAACAACAACGTCAACATTGAAAAACACCAACAAATTTAACAACAACCTCAACTTTGAAAAACAACAACAACCGCAACATGGAAAAACACCAACAAATTCAACAACAACCTCAACATTGAACAACAACAACCTCAAAATTGAAAAACACCAACAAATTCAACAACAACCTCAACATTTAAACACAACAACAACCTCAACATTGAAAAACACCAACAAATTCAACAACAACCTCAACATTGAAAAACACCAACAAATTCAACAACAACTTCAACATTGAAAAACACCAACAAATTCAACAACAACCTCAACATTGAAAAAGACCAACAAATTCAACAACAACCTCAACATTGAAAATCTACAACAACCTCATCATTGAAAAACACCAACAAATTCAACAACAACCTCAACATTGAAAAAGAACAACAACCTCAACACTGAAAAACAACAACAACCTCAACATTGAAAAACACCAACAAATTCAACAACAACTTCAACATTGAAAAACACCAACAAATTCAACAACAACCTCGAAATTGAAAAACACCAACAAATTCAACAACAACCTCAACATTGAAAAACAACAATAACCTCAACATTGAAAAACACCAACAAATTCAACAACAAGCTCAACATTGAAAAACAACAACAACGTCAACATTGAAAAACACCAACAAATTCAACAACAACCTCAACAATGAAAAACATCAACAAAATCAACAACAACCTCAACATTGAAAAACACCAACAAATTTAACAACAACCACAACTTTGAAAAACAACAACAACCTCAACATGGAAAAACACCAACAAATTCAACAGCAACCTCAACATTGAAAAACAACAACAACCTCAAAATTGAAAAACACCAACAAATTCAACAACAACCTCAACATTTAAAAACAACAACAACCTCAACATTGAAAAACACCAACAAATTCAACAACAACCTCAACATTAAAAAACACAAACAAATTCAACAACAACTTCAACATTGAAAAACATCAACAAAATCAACAACAACCTCAACATTGAAAAACACCAACAAATTTAACAACAACCTCAACTTTGAAAAACAACAACAACCTCAACATGGAAAAACACCAACCAATTCAACAGCAACCTCAACATTGAAAAACAACAACAACCTCAAAATTGAAAAACACCAACAAATTCAACAACAACCTCAACATTGAAAAACAACAACAACCTCAACATTGAAAAACACCAACAAATTCAACAACAACCTCAACATTGAAAAACACCAACAAATTCAGCAACAACCTCAACATTGAAAAACAACAACAACCTCAACATTGAAAAATACCAACAAATTCAGCAACAACCTCAACATTGAAAAACAACAACAACCTGAGCATTGAAAAACACGAACAAATTCAACAACAACCTCAACATTGAAAAACACCAACAAATTCAACAACAAACTCAACATTGAAAAACAACACAAACCTCAACATTGAAAAACACCAACAAATTCAACAACAACCTCAACATTGAAAAACACCAACAAATTAAGCAACAACCTCAACATTGAAAAACAACAACAACCTCAACATTGAAAAACACCAACAAATTCAACAACAACCTCAACATTGAAAAACAACAACAACCTCAACATTGAAAAACACCAACAAATTCAACAACAACCTCAACATTGAAAAACAACAACAACCTCAACATTGAAAAACACCAACAAATTCAACAACTTCAACATTGAAAAACACCAACAAATTCAACAACAACCTCGAAATTGAAAAACACCAACAAATTCAACAACAACCTCAACATTGAAAAACAACAACAACCTCAGCATTGAAAAACACCAACAAATTCAACAACAACCTCAACATTGAAAAACAACAACAACCTCAACATTGAAAAACACCAACAAATTCAACAACAGCCTCAACAATGAAATACACCAACAAATTCAACAACAACCTCAACATTGAAAAACAACAACAACCTCAACATTGAAAAACACCAACAAATTCAACAACAACCTCAACATTGAAAAACAACAACAACCTCAACATTGAAAAACACCAACAAATTCAACAACTTCAACATTGAAAAACATCAGCAAATTCAACAACAACCTCGAAATTGAAAAACACCAACAAATTCAACAACAACCTCAACATTGAAAAACAACAACAACCTCAGCATTGAAAAACACCAACAAATTCAACAACAACCTCAACATTGAAAAACAACAACAACCTCAACATTCAAAAACACCAACAAATTCAACAACAGCCTCAACAATGAAAAACACCAACAAATTCAACAAGAACCTCAACATTGAAAAACACCAACAAATTCAACAACAACCTCAACTTTGAAAAACAACAACAACCTCAACATGGAAAAACACCAACAAATTCAACAACAACCTCAACATTGAAAAACAACAACAACCTCAAATTTGCAAAACACCAACAAATTCAACAACAACCTCAACATTTAAAAACAACAACAACCTCAACATTGAAAAACACCAACAAATTCAACAACAACCTCAACATTGAAAAACAACACAAACCTCAACATTGAAAAACACCAACAAATTCAACAACAACCTCAACATTGAAAAACACCAACAAATTAAGCAACAACCTCAACATTGAAAAACAACAACAACCTCAACATTGAAAAACACCAACAAATTCAACAACAACCTCAACATTGAAAAACAACAACAACCTCAACATTGAAAAACACCAACAAATTCAACAACAACCTCAAAATTGAAAAACAACAACAACCTCAACATTGAAAAACACCAACAAATTCAACAACAACCTCAACAATGAAAAACACCAACAAATTCAACAACAACCTCAACATTGAAAAACACCAACAAATTTAACAACAACCTCAACTTTGAAAAACAACAACAACCTCAACATGTAAAAACACCAACAAATTCAACAACAACCTCAACATTGAAAAACAACAACAACCTCAACATTGAAAAACACCAACAAATTCATCAACAACCTCAACAATGAAAAACACCAACAAATTCAACAACAACGTCAACATTGAAAAACACCAACAAATTTAACAACAACCTCAACTTTGAAAAACAACAACAACCGCAACATGGAAAAACACCAACAAATTCAACAACAACCTCAACATTGAACAACAACAACCTCAAAATTGAAAAACACCAACAAATTCAACAACAACCTCAACATTTAAACACAACAACAACCTCAACATTGAAAAACACCAACAAATTCAACAACAACCTCAACATTGAAAAACACCAACAAATTCAACAACAACTTCAACATTGAAAAACACCAACAAATTCAACAACAACCTCAACATTGAAAAAGACCAACAAATTCAACAACAACCTCAACATTGAAAAACTACAACAACCTCATCATTGAAAAACACCAACAAATTCAACAACAACCTCAACATTGAAAAAGAACAACAACCTCAACATTGAAAAACAACAACAACCTCAACATTGAAAAACACCAACAAATTCAACAACAACTTCAACATTGAAAAACACCAACAAATTCAACAACAACCTCGAAATTGAAAAACACCAACAAATTCAACAACAACCTCAACATTGAAAAACAACAATAACCTCAACATTGAAAAACACCAACAAATTCAACAACAAGCTCAACATTGAAAAACAACAACAACCTCAACATTGAAAAACACCAACAAATTCAACAACAACCTCAACAATGAAAAACATCAACAAAATCAACAACAACCTCAACATTGAAAAACACCAACAAATTTAACAACAACCACAACTTTGAAAAACAACAACAACCTCAACATGGAAAAACACCAACAAATTCAACAGCAACCTCAACATTGAAAAACAACAGCAACCTCAAAATTGAAAAACACCAACAAATTCAACAACAACCTCAACATTTAAAAACAACAACAACCTCAACATTGAAAAACACCAACAAATTCAACAACAACCTCAACATTAAAAAACACAAACAAATTCAACAACAACTTCAACATTGAAAAACATCAACAAAATCAACAACAACCTCAACATTGAAAAACACCAACAAATTTAACAACAACCTCAACTTTGAAAAACAACAACAACCTCAACATGGAAAAACACCAACAAATTCAACAGCAACCTCAACATTGAAAAACAACAACAACCTCAAAATTGAAAAACACCAACAAATTCAACAACAACCTCAACATTGAAAAACAACAACAACCTCAACATTGAAAAACACCAACAAATTCAACAACAACCTCAACATGAAAAACACCAACAAATTCAGCAACAACCTCAACATTGAAAAACAACAACAACCTCAACATTGAAAAACACCAACAAATTCAGCAACAACCTCAACATTGAAAAACAACAACAACCTGAGCATTGAAAAACACGAACAAATTCAACAACAACCTCAACATTGAAAAACACCAACAAATTCAACAACAACCTCAACATTGAAAAACAACACAAACCTCAACATTGAAAAACACCAACAAATTCAACAACAACCTCAACATTGAAAAACACCAACAAATTAAGCAACAACCTCAACATTGAAAAACAACAACAACCTCAACATTGAAAAACACCAACAAATTCAACAACAACCTCAACATTGAAAAACAACAACAACCTCAACATTGAAAAACACCAACAATTTCAACAACAACCTCAACATTGAAAAACAACAACAACCTCAACATTGAAAAACACCAACAAATTCAACAACTTCAACATTGAAAAACATCAGCAAATTCAACAACAACCTCGAAATTGAAAAACACCAACAAATTCAACAACAACAACAACAACATTGAAAAACAACAACAACCTCAACATTGAAAAACACCAACAAATTCAACAACAACCTCAACATTGAAAAACACCAACAAATTCAACAACAACCTCAACTTTGAAAAACAACGACAACCTCAACATGGAAAAACACCAACAAATTCAACAACAACCTCAACATTGAAAAACAACAACAACCTCAAATTTGCAAAACACCAACAAATTCAACAACAACCTCAACATTTAAAAACAACAACAACCTCAACATTGAAAAACACCAACAAATTCAACAACAACCTCAACATTGAAAAACAACACAAACCTCAACATTGAAAAACACCAACAAATTCAACAACAACCTCAACATTGAAAAACACCAACAAATTCAGCAACAACCTCAACATTGAAAAACAACAACAACCTCAACATTGAAAAACACCAACAAATTCAACAACAACCTCAACATTGAAAAACAACAACAACCTCAACATTGAAAAACACCAACAAATTCAACAACAACCTCAAAATTGAAAAACAACAACAACCTCAACATTGAAAAACACCAACAAATTCAACAACAACCTCAACAATGAAAAACACGAACAAATTCAACAACAACCTCAACATTGAAAAACAGCAACAAATTTAACAACAACCTCAACTTTGAAAAACAACAACAACCTCAACATGGAAAAACACCAACAAATTCAACAACAACCTCAACATTGAAAAACAACAACAACCTCAACATTGAAAAACACCAACAACTTCATCAACAACCTCAACAATGAAAAACACCAACAAATTCAACAACAACGTCAACATTGAAAAACACCAACAAATTTAACAACAACCTCAACTTTGAAAAACAACAACAACCGCAACATGGAAAAACACCAACAAGTTCAACAACAACCTCAACATTGAACAACAACAACCTCAAAATTGAAAAACACCAACAAATTCAACAACAACCTCAACATTTAAACACAACAACAACCTCAACATTGAAAAACACCAACAAATTCAACAACAACCTCAACATTGAAAAACACCAACAAATTCAACAACAACTTCAACATTGAAAAACACCAACAAATTCAACAACAACCTCAACATTGAAAAAGACCAACAAATTCAACAACAACCTCAACATTGAAAAACTACAACAACCTCATCATTGAAAAACACCAACAAATTCAACAACAACCTCAACATTGAAAAAGAACAACAACCTCAACACTGAAAAACAACAACAACCTCAACATTGAAAAACACCAACAAATTCAACAACAACTTCAACATTGAAAAACACCAACAAATTCAACAACAACCTCGAAATTGAAAAACACCAACAAATTCAACAACAACCTCAACATTGAAAAACAACAATAACCTCAACATTGAAAAACACCAACAAATTCAACAACAAGCTCAACATTGAAAAACAACAACAACCTCAACATTGAAAAACACCAACAAATTCAACAACAACCTCAACAATGAAAAACATCAACAAAATCAACAACAACCTCAACATTGAAAAACACCAACAAATTTAACAACAACCACAACTTTGAAAAACAACAACAACCTCAACATGGAAAAACACCAACAAATTCAACAGCAACCTCAACATTGAAAAACAACAACAACCTCAAAATTGAAAAACACCAACAAATTCAACAACAACCTCAACATTTAAAAACAACAACAACCTCAACATTGAAAAAGACCAACAAATTCAACAACAACCTCAACATTAAAAAACACAAACAAATTCAACAACAACTTCAACATTGAAAAACATCAACAAAATCAACAACAACCTCAACATTGAAAAACACCAACAAATTTAACAACAACCTCAACTTTGAAAAACAACAACAACCTCAACATGGAAAAACACCAACCAATTCAACAGCAACCTCAACATTGAAAAACAACAACAACCTCAAAATTGAAAAACACCAACAAATTCAACAACAACCTCAACATTGAAAAACAACAACAACCTCAACATTGAAAAACACCAACAAATTCAACAACAACCTCAACATTGAAAAACACCAACAAATTCAGCAACAACCTCAACATTGAAAAACAACAACAACCTCAACATTGAAAAACACCAACAAATTCAGCAACAACCTCAACATTGAAAAACAACAACAACCTGAGCATTGAAAAACACGAACAAATTCAACAACAACCTCAACATTGAAAAACACCAACAAATTCAACAACAAACTCAACATTGAAAAACAACACAAACCTCAACATTGAAAAACACCAACAAATTCAACAACAACCTCAACATTGAAAAACACCAACAAATTCAACAACAACCTCAACATTGAAAAACAACAACAACCTCAACATTGAAAAACACCAACAAATTCAACAACTTCAACATTGAAAAACACCAACAAATTCAACAACAACCTCGAAATTGAAAAACACCAACAAATTCAACAACAACCTCAACATTGAAAAACAACAACAACCTCAGCATTGAAAAACACCAACAAATTCAACAACAACCTCAACATTGAAAAACAACAACAACCTCAACATTGAAAAACACCAACAAATTCAACAACAGCCTCAACAATGAAATACACCAACAAATTCAACAACAACCTCAACATTGAAAAACAACAACAACCTCAACATTGAAAAACACCAACAAATTCAACAACAACCTCAACATTGAAAAACAACAACAACCTCAACATTGAAAAACACCAACAAATTCAACAACTTCAACATTGAAAAACATCAGCAAATTCAACAACAACCTCGAAATTGAAAAACACCAACAAATTCAACAACAACCTCAACATTGAAAAACAACAACAACCTCAGCATTGAAAAACACCAACAAATTCAACAACAACCTCAACATTGAAAAACAACAACAACCTCAACATTCAAAAACACCAACAAATTCAACAACAGCCTCAACAATGAAAAACACCAACAAATTCAACAAGAACCTCAACATTGAAAAACACCAACAAATTCAACAACAACCTCAACTTTGAAAAACAACAACAACCTCAACATGGAAAAACACCAACAAATTCAACAACAACCTCAACATTGAAAAACAACAACAACCTCAAATTTGCAAAACACCAACAAATTCAACAACAACCTCAACATTTAAAAACAACAACAACCTCAACATTGAAAAACACCAACAAATTCAACAACAACCTCAACATTGAAAAACAACACAAACCTCAACATTGAAAAACACCAACAAATTCAACAACAACCTCAACATTGAAAAACACCAACAAATTAAGCAACAACCTCAACATTGAAAAACAACAACAACCTCAACATTGAAAAACACCAACAAATTCAACAACAACCTCAACATTGAAAAACAACAACAACCTCAACATTGAAAAACACCAACAAATTCAACAACAACCTCAAAATTGAAAAACAACAACAACCTCAACATTGAAAAACACCAACAAATTCAACAACAACCTCAACAATGAAAAACACCAACAAATTCAACAACAACCTCAACATTGAAAAACACCAACAAATTTAACAACAACCTCAACTTTGAAAAACAACAACAACCTCAACATGTAAAAACACCAACAAATTCAACAACAACCTCAACATTGAAAAACAACAACAACCTCAACATTGAAAAACACCAACAAATTCATCAACAACCTCAACAATGAAAAACACCAACAAATTCAACAACAACGTCAACATTGAAAAACACCAACAAATTTAACAACAACCTCAACTTTGAAAAACAACAACAACCGCAACATGGAAAAACACCAACAAATTCAACAACAACCTCAACATTGAACAACAACAACCTCAAAATTGAAAAACACCAACAAATTCAACAACAACCTCAACATTTAAACACAACAACAACCTCAACATTGAAAAACACCAACAAATTCAACAACAACCTCAACATTGAAAAACACCAACAAATTCAACAACAACTTCAACATTGAAAAACACCAACAAATTCAACAACAACCTCAACATTGAAAAAGACCAACAAATTCAACAACAACCTCAACATTGAAAAACTACAACAACCTCATCATTGAAAAACACCAACAAATTCAACAACAACCTCAACATTGAAAAAGAACAACAACCTCAACATTGAAAAACAACAACAACCTCAACATTGAAAAACACCAACAAATTCAACAACAACTTCAACATTGAAAAACACCAACAAATTCAACAACAACCTCGAAATTGAAAAACACCAACAAATTCAACAACAACCTCAACATTGAAAAACAACAATAACCTCAACATTGAAAAACACCAACAAATTCAACAACAAGCTCAACATTGAAAAACAACAACAACCTCAACATTGAAAAACACCAACAAATTCAACAACAACCTCAACAATGAAAAACATCAACAAAATCAACAACAACCTCAACATTGAAAAACACCAACAAATTTAACAACAACCACAACTTTGAAAAACAACAACAACCTCAACATGGAAAAACACCAACAAATTCAACAGCAACCTCAACATTGAAAAACAACAGCAACCTCAAAATTGAAAAACACCAACAAATTCAACAACAACCTCAACATTTAAAAACAACAACAACCTCAACATTGAAAAACACCAACAAATTCAACAACAACCTCAACATTAAAAAACACAAACAAATTCAACAACAACTTCAACATTGAAAAACATCAACAAAATCAACAACAACCTCAACATTGAAAAACACCAACAAATTTAACAACAACCTCAACTTTGAAAAACAACAACAACCTCAACATGGAAAAACACCAACAAATTCAACAGCAACCTCAACATTGAAAAACAACAACAACCTCAAAATTGAAAAACACCAACAAATTCAACAACAACCTCAACATTGAAAAACAACAACAACCTCAACATTGAAAAACACCAACAAATTCAACAACAACCTCAACATGAAAAACACCAACAAATTCAGCAACAACCTCAACATTGAAAAACAACAACAACCTCAACATTGAAAAACACCAACAAATTCAGCAACAACCTCAACATTGAAAAACAACAACAACCTGAGCATTGAAAAACACGAACAAATTCAACAACAACCTCAACATTGAAAAACACCAACAAATTCAACAACAACCTCAACATTGAAAAACAACACAAACCTCAACATTGAAAAACACCAACAAATTCAACAACAACCTCAACATTGAAAAACACCAACAAATTAAGCAACAACCTCAACATTGAAAAACAACAACAACCTCAACATTGAAAAACACCAACAAATTCAACAACAACCTCAACATTGAAAAACAACAACAACCTCAACATTGAAAAACACCAACAATTTCAACAACAACCTCAACATTGAAAAACAACAACAACCTCAACATTGAAAAACACCAACAAATTCAACAACTTCAACATTGAAAAACATCAGCAAATTCAACAACAACCTCGAAATTGAAAAACACCAACAAATTCAACAACAACAACAACAACATTGAAAAACAACAACAACCTCAACATTGAAAAACACCAACAAATTCAACAACAACCTCAACATTGAAAAACACCAACAAATTCAACAACAACCTCAACTTTGAAAAACAACGACAACCTCAACATGGAAAAACACCAACAAATTCAACAACAACCTCAACATTGAAAAACAACAACAACCTCAAATTTGCAAAACACCAACAAATTCAACAACAACCTCAACATTTAAAAACAACAACAACCTCAACATTGAAAAACACCAACAAATTCAACAACAACCTCAACATTGAAAAACAACACAAACCTCAACATTGAAAAACACCAACAAATTCAACAACAACCTCAACATTGAAAAACACCAACAAATTCAGCAACAACCTCAACATTGAAAAACAACAACAACCTCAACATTGAAAAACACCAACAAATTCAACAACAACCTCAACATTGAAAAACAACAACAACCTCAACATTGAAAAACACCAACAAATTCAACAACAACCTCAAAATTGAAAAACAACAACAACCTCAACATTGAAAAACACCAACAAATTCAACAACAACCTCAACAATGAAAAACACCAACAAATTCAACAACAACCTCAACATTGAAAAACAGCAACAAATTTAACAACAACCTCAACTTTGAAAAACAACAACAACCTCAACATGGAAAAACACCAACAAATTCAACAACAACCTCAACATTGAAAAACAACAACAACCTCAACATTGAAAAACACCAACAACTTCATCAACAACCTCAACAATGAAAAACACCAACAAATTCAACAACAACGTCAACATTGAAAAACACCAACAAATTTAACAACAACCTCAACTTTGAAAAACAACAACAACCGCAACATGGAAAAACACCAACAAGTTCAACAACAACCTCAACATTGAACAACAACAACCTCAAAATTGAAAAACACCAACAAATTCAACAACAACCTCAACATTTAAACACAACAACAACCTCAACATTGAAAAACACCAACAAATTCAACAACAACCTCAACATTGAAAAACACCAACAAATTCAACAACAACTTCAACATTGAAAAACACCAACAAATTCAACAACAACCTCAACATTGAAAAAGACCAACAAATTCAACAACAACCTCAACATTGAAAAACTACAACAACCTCATCATTGAAAAACACCAACAAATTCAACAACAACCTCAACATTGAAAAAGAACAACAACCTCAACACTGAAAAACAACAACAACCTCAACATTGAAAAACACCAACAAATTCAACAACAACTTCAACATTGAAAAACACCAACAAATTCAACAACAACCTCGAAATTGAAAAACACCAACAAATTCAACAACAACCTCAACATTGAAAAACAACAATAACCTCAACATTGAAAAACACCAACAAATTCAACAACAAGCTCAACATTGAAAAACAACAACAACCTCAACATTGAAAAACACCAACAAATTCAACAACAACCTCAACAATGAAAAACATCAACAAAATCAACAACAACCTCAACATTGAAAAACACCAACAAATTTAACAACAACCACAACTTTGAAAAACAACAACAACCTCAACATGGAAAAACACCAACAAATTCAACAGCAACCTCAACATTGAAAAACAACAACAACCTCAAAATTGAAAAACACCAACAAATTCAACAACAACCTCAACATTTAAAAACAACAACAACCTCAACATTGAAAAAGACCAACAAATTCAACAACAACCTCAACATTAAAAAACACAAACAAATTCAACAACAACTTCAACATTGAAAAACATCAACAAAATCAACAACAACCTCAACATTGAAAAACACCAACAAATTTAACAACAACCTCAACTTTGAAAAACAACAACAACCTCAACATGGAAAAACACCAACCAATTCAACAGCAACCTCAACATTGAAAAACAACAACAACCTCAAAATTGAAAAACACCAACAAATTCAACAACAACCTCAACATTGAAAAACAACAACAACCTCAACATTGAAAAACATCAACAAATTCAACAACAACCTCAACATTGAAAAACACCAACAAATTCAGCAACAACCTCAACATTGAAAAACAACAACAACCTCAACATTGAAAAACACCAACAAATTCAGCAACAACCTCAACATTGAAAAACAACAACAACCTGAGCATTGAAAAACACGAACAAATTCAACAACAACCTCAACATTGAAAAACACCAACAAATTCAACAACAAACTCAACATTGAAAAACAACACAAACCTCAACATTGAAAAACACCAACAAATTCAACAACAACCTCAACATTGAAAAACACCAACAAATTAAACAACAACCTCAACATTGAAAAACAACAACAACCTCAACATTGAAAAACACCAACAAATTCAACAACAACCTCAACATTGAAAAACAACAACAACCTCAACATTGAAAAACACCAACAAATTCAACAACAACCTCAACATTGAAAAACAACAACAACCTCAACATTGAAAAACACCAACAAATTCAACAACTTCAACATTGAAAAACACCAACAAATTCAACAACAACCTCGAAATTGAAAAACACCAACAAATTCAACAACAACCTCAACATTGAAAAACAACAACAACCTCAGCATTGAAAAACACCAACAAATTCAACAACAACCTCAACATTGAAAAACAACAACAACCTCAACATTGAAAAACACCAACAAATTCAACAACAGCCTCAACAATGAAAAACACCAACAAATTCAACAACAACCTCAACATTGAAAAACACCAACAAATTCAACAACAACCTCAACTTTGAAAAACAACAACAACCTCAACATGGAAAAACACCAACAAATTCAACAACAACCTCAACATTGAAAAACAACAACAACCTCAAATTTGCAAAACACCAACAAATTCAACAACAACCTCAACATTTAAAAACAACAACAACCTCAACATTGAAAAACACCAACAAATTCAACAACAACCTCAACATTGAAAAACAACACAAACCTCAACATTGAAAAACACCAACAAATTCAACAACAACCTCAACATTGAAAAACACCAACAAATTAAGCAACAACCTCAACATTGAAAAACAACAACAACCTCAACATTGAAAAACACCAACAAATTCAACAACAACCTCAACATTGAAAAACAACAACAACCTCAACATTGAAAAACACCAACAAATTCAACAACAACCTCAACATTGAAAAACAACAACAACCTCAACATTGAAAAACACCAACAAATTCAACAACAACCTCAACAATGAAAAACACCAACAAATTCAACAACAACCTCAACATTGAAAAACACCAACAAATTTAACAACAACCTCAACTTTGAAAAACAACAACAACCTCAACATGTAAAAACACCAACAAATTCAACAACAACCTCAACATTGAAAAACAACAACAACCTCAACATTGAAAAACACCAACAAATTCATCAACAACCTCAACAATGAAAAACACCAACAAATTCAACAACAACGTCAACATTGAAAAACACCAACAAATTTAACAACAACCTCAACTTTGAAAAACAACAACAACCGCAACATGGAAAAACACCAACAAATTCAACAACAACCTCAACATTGAACAACAACAACCTCAAAATTGAAAAACACCAACAAATTCAACAACAACCTCAACATTTAAACACAACAACAACCTCAACATTGAAAAACACCAACAAATTCAACAACAACCTCAACATTGAAAAACACCAACAAATTCAACAACAACTTCAACATTGAAAAACACCAACAAATTCAACAACAACCTCAACATTGAAAAAGACCAACAAATTCAACAACAACCTCAACATTGAAAAACTACAACAACCTCAACATTGAAAAACACCAACAAATTCAACAACAACCTCAACATTGAAAAAGAACAACAACCTCAACATTGAAAAACAACAACAACCTCAACATTGAAAAACACCAACAAATTCAACAACAACCTCAACATTGAAAAACACCAACAAATTCAACAACAACCTCAACATTGAAAAAGAACAACAACCTCAACATTGAAAAACAACAACAACCTCGAAATTGAAAAACACCAACAAATTCAACAACAACCTCAACATTGAAAAACAACAATAACCTCAACATTGAAAAACACCAACAAATTCAACAACAAGCTCAACATTGAAAAACAACAACAACCTCAACATTGAAAAACACCAACAAATTCAACAACAACCTCAACAATGAAAAACATCAACAAAATCAACAACAACCTCAACATTGAAAAACACCAACAAATTTAACAACAACCACAACTTTGAAAAACAACAACAACCTCAACATGGAAAAACACCAACAAATTCAACAGCAACCTCAACATTGAAAAACAACAACAACCTCAAAATTGAAAAACACCAACAAATTCAACAACAACCTCAACATTTAAAAACAACAACAACCTCAACATTGAAAAACACCAACAAATTCAACAACAACCTCAACATTTAAAAACAACAACAACCTCAACATTGAAAAACACCAACAAATTCAACAACAACCTCAACATTAAAAAACACAAACAAATTCAACAACAACTTCAACATTGAAAAACATCAACAAAATCAACAACAACCTCAACATTGAAAAACACCAACAAATTTAACAACAACCTCAACTTTGAAAAACAACAACAACCTCAACATGGAAAAACACCAACCAATTCAACAGCAACCTCAACATTGAAAAACAACAACAACCTCAAAATTGAAAAACACCAACAAATTCAACAACAACCTCAACATTGAAAAACAACAACAACCTCAACATTGAAAAACACCAACAAATTCAACAACAACCTCAACATTGAAAAACACCAACAAATTCAGCAACAACCTCAACATTGAAAAACAACAACAACCTCAACATTGAAAAACACCAACAAATTCAGCAACAACCTCAACATTGAAAAACAACAACAACCTGAGCATTGAAAAACACGAACAAATTCAACAACAACCTCAACATTGAAAAACACCAACAAATTCAACAACAAACTCAACATTGAAAAACAACACAAACCTCAACATTGAAAAACACCAACAAATTCAACAACAACCTCAACATTGAAAAACACCAACAAATTAAACAACAACCTCAACATTGAAAAACAACAACAACCTCAACATTGAAAAACACCAACAAATTCAACAACAACCTCAACATTGAAAAACAACAACAACCTCAACATTGAAAAACACCAACAAATTCAACAACAACCTCAACATTGAAAAACAACAACAACCTCAACATTGAAAAACACCAACAAATTCAACAACTTCAACATTGAAAAACACCAACAAATTCAACAACAACCTCGAAATTGAAAAACACCAACAAATTCAACAACAGCCTCAACATTGAAAAACAACAACAACCTCAGCATTGAAAAACACCAACAAATTCAACAACAACCTCAACATTGAAAAACAACAACAACCTCAACATTGAAAAACACCAACAAATTCAACAACAGCCTCAACAATGAAAAACACCAACAAATTCAACAACAACCTCAACATTGAAAAACACCAACAAATTCAACAACAACCTCAACTTTGAAAAACAACAACAACCTCAACATGGAAAAACACCAACAAATTCAACAACAACCTCAACATTGAAAAACAACAACAACCTCAAATTTGCAAAACACCAACAAATTCAACAACAACCTCAACATTTAAAAACAACAACAACCTCAACATTGAAAAACACCAACAAATTCAACAACAACCTCAACATTGAAAAACAACACAAACCTCAACATTGAAAAACACCAACAAATTCAACAACAACCTCAACATTGAAAAACACCAACAAATTAAGCAACAACCTCAACATTGAAAAACAACAACAACCTCAACATTGAAAAACACCAACAAATTCAACAACAACCTCAACATTGAAAAACAACAACAACCTCAACATTGAAAAACACCAACAAATTCAACAACAACCTCAACATTGAAAAACAACAACAACCTCAACATTGAAAAACACCAACAAATTCAACAACAACCTCAACAATGAAAAACACCAACAAATTCAACAACAACCTCAACATTGAAAAACACCAACAAATTTAACAACAACCTCAACTTTGAAAAACAACAACAACCTCAACATGTAAAAACACCAACAAATTCAACAACAACCTCAACATTGAAAAACAACAACAACCTCAACATTGAAAAACACCAACAAATTCATCAACAACCTCAACAATGAAAAACACCAACAAATTCAACAACAACGTCAACATTGAAAAACACCAACAAATTTAACAACAACCTCAACTTTGAAAAACAACAACAACCGCAACATGGAAAAACACGAACAAATTCAACAACAACCTCAACATTGAACAACAACAACCTCAAAATTGAAAAACACCAACAAATTCAACAACAACCTCAACATTTAAACACAACAACAACCTCAACATTGAAAAACACCAACAAATTCAACAACAACCTCAACATTGAAAAACACCAACAAATTCAACAACAACTTCAACATTGAAAAACACCAACAAATTCAACAACAACCTCAACATTGAAAAAGACCAACAAATTCAACAACAACCTCAACATTGAAAAACTACAACAACCTCAACATTGAAAAACACCAACAAATTCAACAACAACCTCAACATTGAAAAAGAACAACAACCTCAACATTGAAAAACAACAACAACCTCAACATTGAAAAACACCAACAAATTCAACAACAACCTCAACATTGAAAAACACCAACAAATTCAACAACAACCTCAACATTGAAAAAGAACAACAACCTCAACATTGAAAAACAACAACAACCTCGAAATTGAAAAACACCAACAAATTCAACAACAACCTCAACATTGAAAAACAACAATAACCTCAACATTGAAAAACACCAACAAATTCAACAACAAGCTCAACATTGAAAAACAACAACAACCTCAACATTGAAAAACACCAACAAATTCAACAACAACCTCAACAATGAAAAACATCAACAAAATCAACAACAACCTCAACATTGAAAAACACCAACAAATTTAACAACAACCACAACTTTGAAAAACAACAACAACCTCAACATGGAAAAACTCCAACAAATTCAACAGCAACCTCAACATTGAAAAACAACAACAACCTCAAAATTGAAAAACACCAACAAATTCAACAACAACCTCAACATTTAAAAACAACAACAACCTCAACATTGAAAAACACCAACAAATTCAACAACAACCTCAACATTAAAAAACACAAACAAATTCAACAACAACTTCAACATTGAAAAACATCAACAAAATCAACAACAACCTCAACATTGAAAAACACCAACAAATTTAACAACAACCTCAACTTTGAAAAACAACAACAACCTCAACATGGAAAAACACCAACAAATTCAACAGCAACCTCAACATTGAAAAACAACAACAACCTCAAAATTGAAAAACACCAACAAATTCAACAACAACCTCAACATTGAAAAACAACAACAACCTCAACATTGAAAAACACCAACAAATTCAACAACAACCTCAACATTGAAAAACACCAACAAATTCAGCAACAACCTCAACATTGAAACACAACAACAACCTCAACATTGAAAAACACCAACAAATTCAGCAACAACCTCAACATTGAAAAACAACAACAACCTGAGCATTGAAAAACACGAACAAATTCAACAACAACCTCAACATTGAAAAACACCAACAAAATCAACAACAACCTCAACATTGAAAAAAAACAACAACCTCAACATTGAAAAACACCAACAAATTCAACAACAACCTCAACATTGAAAAACACCAACAAATTCAACAACAACCTCAACATTGAAAAAGAACAACAACCTCAACATTGAAAAACAACAACAACCTCGAAATTGAAAAACACCAACAAATTCAACAACAACCTCAACATTGAAAAACAACAATAACCTCAACATTGAAAAACACCAACAAATTCAACAACAAGCTCAACATTGAAAAACAACAACAACCTCAACATTGAAAAACACCAACAAATTCAACAACAACCTCAACAATGAAAAACATCAACAAAATCAACAACAACCTCAACATTGAAAAACACCAACAAATTTAACAACAACCACAACTTTGAAAAACAACAACAACCTCAACATGGAAAAACACCAACAAATTCAACAGCAACCTCAACATTGAAAAACAACAACAACCTCAAAATTGAAAAACACCAACAAATTCAACAACAACCTCAACATTTAAAAACAACAACAACCTCAACATTGAAAAACACCAACAAATTCAACAACAACCTCAACATTAAAAAACACAAACAAATTCAACAACAACTTCAACATTGAAAAACATCAACAAAATCAACAACAACCTCAACATTGAAAAACACCAACAAATTTAACAACAACCTCAACTTTGAAAAACAACAACAACCTCAACATGGAAAAACACCAACAAATTCAACAGCAACCTCAACATTGAAAAACAACAACAACCTCAAAATTGAAAAACACCAACAAATTCAACAACAACCTCAACATTGAAAAACAACAACAACCTCAACATTGAAAAACACCAACAAATTCAACAACAACCTCAACATTGAAAAACACCAACAAATTCAGCAACAACCTCAACATTGAAACACAACAACAACCTCAACATTGAAAAACACCAACAAATTCAGCAACAACCTCAACATTGAAAAACAACAACAACCTGAGCATTGAAAAACACGAACAAATTCAACAACAACCTCAACATTGAAAAACACCAACAAAATCAACAACAACCTCAACATTGAAAAACACCAACAAATTTAACAACAACCACAACTTTGAAAAACAACAACAACCTCAACATGGAAAAACACCAACAAAATCAACAGCAACCTCAACATTGAAAAACAACAACAACCTCAAAATTGAAAAACACCAACAAATTCAACAACAACCTCAACATTTAAAAACAACAACAACCTCAACATTGAAAAACACCAACAAATTCAACAACAACCTCAACATTAAAAAACACAAACAAATTCAACAACAACTTCAACATTGAAAAACATCAACAAAATCAACAGCAACCTCAACATTGAAAAACACCAACAAATTTAACAACAACCTCAACTTTGAAAAACAACAACAACCTCAACATGGAAAAACACCAACAAATTCAACAGCAACCTCAACATTGAAAAACAACAACAACCTCAAAATTGAAAAACACCAACAAATTCAACAACAACCTCAACATTGAAAAACAACAACAACCTCAACATTGAAAAACACCAACAAATTCAACAACAACCTCAACATTGAAAAACACCAACAAATTCAGCAACAACCTCAACATTGAAAAACAACAACAACCTCAACATTGAAAAACACCAACAAATTCAGCAACAACCTCAACATTGAAAAACAACAACAACCTGAGCATTGAAAAACACGAACAAATTCAACAACAACCTCAACATTGAAAAACACCAACAAATTCAACAACAACCTCAACATTGAAAAACAACACAAACCTCAACATTGAAAAACGCCAACAAATTCAACAACAACCTCAACATTGAAAAACACCAACAAATTAAGCAACAACCTCAACATTGAAAAACAACAACAACCTCAACATTGAAAAACACCAGCAAATTCAACAACAACCTCAACATTGAAAAACAACAACAACCTCAACATTGAAAAACACCAACAAATTCAACAACAACCTCAACATTGAAAAACAACAACAACCTCAACATTGAAAAACACCAACAAATTCAACTACTTCAACATTGAAAAACACCAACAAATTCAACAACAACCTCGAAATTGAAAAACACCAACAAATTCAACAACAACCTCAACATTGAAAAACAACAACAACCTCAGCATTGAAAAACACCAACAAATTCAACAACAACCTCAACATTGAAAAACAACAACAACCTCAACATTGAAAAACACCAACAAATTCAACAACAGCCTCAACAATGAAAAACACCAACAAATTCAACAACAACCTCAACATTGAAAAACACCAACAAATTCAACAACAACCTCAACTTTGAAAAACAACAACAACCTCAACATGGAAAAACACCAACAAATTCAACAACAACCTGAACATTGAAAAACAACAACAACCTCAATTTTGCAAAACACCAACAAATTCAACAACAACCTCAACATTTAAAAACAACAACAACCTCAACATTGAAAAACACCAACAAATTCAACAACAACATCAACATTGAAAAACACCAACAAATTCAACAACAACTTCAACATTGAAAAACACCAACAAATTCAACAACTACCTCGACATTGAAAAACACCAACAAATTCAACAACAACCTCAACATTGAATAACTACAACAACCTCAACATTGAAAAACACCAACAAATACAGCAACAACCTCAACATTGAAAAACAACAACAACCTCAACATTGAAAAACACCAACAAATTCAACAACAACCTCAACACTGAAAAACAACAACAACCTCAACGTTGAAAAACAACAACAAATTCAACAACAACTTCAACTTTGAAAAACACCAATAAATTCAACAACAACCTCAACATTGAAAAACAACAACAACCTCAACATTGAAAAACACCAACAAATTCAACAACAACCTCAACATTGAAAAACAACAACAACCTCAACATTGAAAAACACCAACAAATTCAACAACAGCCTCAACAACGAAAAACACCAACAAATTCAACAACAACCTCAACATTGAAAAAGAACAACAACCTCAACATTGAAAAACAACAACAACCTCAACATTGAAAAACACCAACAAATTCAACAACAACTTCAACATTGAAAAACACCAACAAATTCAACAACAACCTCGAAATTGAAAAACACCAACAAATTCAACAACAACCTCAACATTGAAAAGCAACAATAACCTCAACATTGAAAAACACCAACAAATTCAACAACAAGCTCAACATTGAAAAACAACAACAACCTCAACATTGAAAAACACCAACAAATTCAACAACAACCTCAACAATGAAAAACATCAACAAAATCAACAACAACCTCAACATTGAAAAACACCAACAAATTTAACAACAACCTCAACTTTGAAAAACAACAACAACCTCAACATGGAAAAACACCAACAAATTCAACAGCAACTTCAACATTGAAAAACAACAACAACCTCAAAATTGAAAAACACCAACAAATTCAACAACAACCTCAACATTTAAAAAGAACAACAACCTCAACATTGAAAAACACCAACAAATTCAACAACAACCTCAACATTGAAAAACACAAATTCAACAACAACTTCAACATTGAAAAACACCAACAAATTCAACAACAACCTCAACATTGAAAAACTACAACAACCACAACATTGAAAAACACCAACAAATACAGCAACAACCTCAACATTGAAAAACAACAACAACCTCAACATTGAAAAACACCAACAAATTCAACAACAACCTCAACATTGAAAAACACCAACAAATTCAGCAACAACCTCAACATTGAAAAACAACAACAACCTCAACATTGAAAAACACCAACAAATTCAGCAACAACCTCAACATTGAAAAACAACAACAACCTGAGCATTGAAAAACACGAACAAATTCAACAACAACCTCAACATTGAAAAACACCAACAAATTCAACAACAACCTCAACATTGAAAAACAACACAAACCTCAACATTGAAAAACACCAACAAATTCAACAACAACCTCAACATTGAAAAACACCAACAAATTAAGCAACAACCTCAACATTGAAAAACAAGAAGAACCTCAACATTGAAAAACACCAACAAATTCAACAACAACCTCAACGTTGAAAAACAACAACAACCTCAACATTGAAAAACACCAACAAATTCAACAACAACCTCAACATTGAAAAACAACAACAACCTCAACATTGAAAAACACCAACAAATTCAACAACTTCAACATTGAAAAACACCAACAAATTCAACAGCAACCTCGAAATTGAAAAACACCAACAAATTCAACAACAACCTCAACATTGAAAAACAACAACAACCTCAACATTGAAAAACACCAACAAATTCAACAACAACCTCAACATTGAAAAACAACAACAACCTCAACATTGAAAAACACCAACAAATTCAACAACAGCCTCAACAATGAAAAACACCAACAAATTCAACAACAACCTCAACATTGAAAAACACCAACAAATTCAACAACAACCTCAACTTTGAAAAACAACAACAACCTCAACATGGAAAAACACCAACAAATTCAACAACAACCTCAACATTGAAAAACAACAACAACCTCAAATTTGCAAAACACCAACAAATTCAACAACAACCTCAACATTTAAAAACAACAACAACCTCAACATTGAAAAACACCAACAAATTCAACAGCAACCTCAACATTGAAAAACACCAACAAATTCAACAACAACTTCAACATTGAAAAACACCAACAAATTCAACAACTACCTCGACATTGAAAAACACCAACAAATTCAACAACAACCTCAACATTGAATAACTACAACAACCTCAACATTGAAAAACACCAACAAATACAACAACAACCTCAACTTTGAAAAACAACAACAACCTCAACATTGAAAAACACCAACAAATTCAACAACAACCTCAACACTGAAAAACAACAACAACCTCAACGTTGAAAAACAACAACAAATTCAACAACAACTTCAACATTGATAAACACCAACAAATTCAACAACAACCTCAACATTGAAAAACAACAACAACCTCAACATTGAAAAACACCAACAAATTCAACAACAACCTCAACATTGAAAAACAACAACAACCTCAACATTGAAAAACACCAACAAATTCAACAACAACCTCAACAATGAAAAACACCAACAAATTCAACAACAACCTCAACATTGAAAAACACCAACAAATTTAACAACAAACTCAACTTTGAAAAACAACAACAACCTCAACATGGAAAAACACCAACAAATTCAACAACAACCTCAACATTGAAAAACAACAACAACCTCAACATTGAAAAACAACAACAACCTCAACATTGAAAAACACCAACAAATTCAACAACAACCTCAACATTGAAAAACACCAACAAATTCAACAACAACCTCAACATTGAAAAACAACAACAACCTCAACATTGAAAAACAACAACAACCTCAACATTGAAAAACACCAACAAATTCAACAACAACCTCAACATTGAAAAACACCAACAAATTCAGCAACAACCTCAACATTGAAACACAACAACAACCTCAACATTGAAAAACACCAACAAATTCAGCAACAACCTCAACATTGAAAAACAACAACAACCTGAGCATTGAAAAACACGAACAAATTCAACAACAACCTCAACATTGAAAAACACCAACAAAATCAACAACAACCTCAACATTGAAAAACACCAACAAATTTAACAACAACCACAACTTTGAAAAACAACAACAACCTCAACATGGAAAAACACCAACAAAATCAACAGCAACCTCAACATTGAAAAACAACAACAACCTCAAAATTGAAAAACACCAACAAATTCAACAACAACCTCAACATTTAAAAACAACAACAACCTCAACATTGAAAAACACCAACAAATTCAACAACAACCTCAACATTAAAAAACACAAACAAATTCAACAACAACTTCAACATTGAAAAACATCAACAAAATCAACAGCAACCTCAACATTGAAAAACACCAACAAATTTAACAACAACCTCAACTTTGAAAAACAACAACAACCTCAACATGGAAAAACACCAACAAATTCAACAGCAACCTCAACATTGAAAAACAACAACAACCTCAAAATTGAAAAACACCAACAAATTCAACAACAACCTCAACATTGAAAAACAACAACAACCTCAACATTGAAAAACACCAACAAATTCAACAACAACCTCAACATTGAAAAACACCAACAAATTCAGCAACAACCTCAACATTGAAAAACAACAACAACCTCAACATTGAAAAACACCAACAAATTCAGCAACAACCTCAACATTGAAAAACAACAACAACCTGAGCATTGAAAAACACGAACAAATTCAACAACAACCTCAACATTGAAAAACACCAACAAATTCAACAACAACCTCAACATTGAAAAACAACACAAACCTCAACATTGAAAAACGCCAACAAATTCAACAACAACCTCAACATTGAAAAACACCAACAAATTAAGCAACAACCTCAACATTGAAAAACAACAACAACCTCAACATTGAAAAACACCAGCAAATTCAACAACAACCTCAACATTGAAAAACAACAACAACCTCAACATTGAAAAACACCAACAAATTCAACAACAACCTCAACATTGAAAAACAACAACAACCTCAACATTGAAAAACACCAACAAATTCAACTACTTCAACATTGAAAAACACCAACAAATTCAACAACAACCTCGAAATTGAAAAACACCAACAAATTCAACAACAACCTCAACATTGAAAAACAACAACAACCTCAGCATTGAAAAACACCAACAAATTCAACAACAACCTCAACATTGAAAAACAACAACAACCTCAACATTGAAAAACACCAACAAATTCAACAACAGCCTCAACAATGAAAAACACCAACAAATTCAACAACAACCTCAACATTGAAAAACACCAACAAATTCAACAACAACCTCAACTTTGAAAAACAACAACAACCTCAACATGGAAAAACACCAACAAATTCAACAACAACCTGAACATTGAAAAACAACAACAACCTCAATTTTGCAAAACACCAACAAATTCAACAACAACCTCAACATTTAAAAACAACAACAACCTCAACATTGAAAAACACCAACAAATTCAACAACAACATCAACATTGAAAAACACCAACAAATTCAACAACAACTTCAACATTGAAAAACACCAACAAATTCAACAACTACCTCGACATTGAAAAACACCAACAAATTCAACAACAACCTCAACATTGAATAACTACAACAACCTCAACATTGAAAAACACCAACAAATACAACAACAACCTCAACATTGAAAAACAACAACAACCTCAACATTGAAAAACACCAACAAATTCAACAACAACCTCAACACTGAAAAACAACAACAACCTCAACGTTGAAAAACAACAACAAATTCAACAACAACTTCAACTTTGAAAAACACCAATAAATTCAACAACAACCTCAACATTGAAAAACAACAACAACCTCAACATTGAAAAACACCAACAAATTCAACAACAACCTCAACATTGAAAAACAACAACAACCTCAACATTGAAAAACACCAACAAATTCAACAACAGCCTCAACAACGAAAAACACCAACAAATTCAACAACAACCTCAACATTGAAAAAGAACAACAACCTCAACATTGAAAAACAACAACAACCTCAACATTGAAAAACACCAACAAATTCAACAACAACTTCAACATTGAAAAACACCAACAAATTCAACAACAACCTCGAAATTGAAAAACACCAACAAATTCAACAACAACCTCAACATTGAAAAGCAACAATATCCTCAACATTGAAAAACACCAACAAATTCAACAACAAGCTCAACATTGAAAAACAACAACAACCTCAACATTGAAAAACACCAACAAATTCAACAACAACCTCAACAATGAAAAACATCAACAAAATCAACAACAACCTCAACATTGAAAAACACCAACAAATTTAACAACAACCTCAACTTTGAAAAACAACAACAACCTCAACATGGAAAAACACCAACAAATTCAACAGCAACTTCAACATTGAAAAACAACAACAACCTCAAAATTGAAAAACACCAACAAATTCAACAACAACCTCAACATTTAAAAAGAACAACAACCTCAACATTGAAAAACACCAACAAATTCAACAACAACCTCAACATTGAAAAACACAAATTCAACAACAACTTCAACATTGAAAAACACCAACAAATTCAACAACAACCTCAACATTGAAAAACTACAACAACCACAACATTGAAAAACACCAACAAATACAGCAACAACCTCAACATTGAAAAACAACAACAACCTCAACATTGAAAAACACCAACAAATTCAACAACAACCTCAACATTGAAAAACACCAACAAATTCAGCAACAACCTCAACATTGAAAAACAACAACAACCTCAACATTGAAAAACACCAACAAATTCAGCAACAACCTCAACATTGAAAAACAACAACAACCTGAGCATTGAAAAACACGAACAAATTCAACAACAACCTCAACATTGAAAAACACCAACAAATTCAACAACAACCTCAACATTGAAAAACAACACAAACCTCAACATTGAAAAACACCAACAAATTCAACAACAACCTCAACATTGAAAAACACCAACAAATTAAGCAACAACCTCAACATTGAAAAACAAGAAGAACCTCAACATTGAAAAACACCAACAAATTCAACAACAACCTCAACGTTGAAAAACAACAACAACCTCAACATTGAAAAACACCAACAAATTCAACAACAACCTCAACATTGAAAAACAACAACAACCTCAACATTGAAAAACACCAACAAATTCAACAACTTCAACATTGAAAAACACCAACAAATTCAACAGCAACCTCGAAATTGAAAAACACCAACAAATTCAACAACAACCTCAACATTGAAAAACAACAACAACCTCAACATTGAAAAACACCAACAAATTCAACAACAACCTCAACATTGAAAAACAACAACAACCTCAACATTGAAAAACACCAACAAATTCAACAACAGCCTCAACAATGAAAAACACCAACAAATTCAACAACAACCTCAACATTGAAAAACACCAACAAATTCAACAACAACCTCAACTTTGAAAAACAACAACAACCTCAACATGGAAAAACACCAACAAATTCAACAACAACCTCAACATTGAAAAACAACAACAACCTCAAATTTGCAAAACACCAACAAATTCAACAACAACCTCAACATTTAAAAACAACAACAACCTCAACATTGAAAAACACCAACAAATTCAACAGCAACCTCAACATTGAAAAACACCAACAAATTCAACAACAACTTCAACATTGAAAAACACCAACAAATTCAACAACTACCTCGACATTGAAAAACACCAACAAATTCAACAACAACCTCAACATTGAATAACTACAACAACCTCAACATTGAAAAACACCAACAAATACAACAACAACCTCAACTTTGAAAAACAACAACAACCTCAACATTGAAAAACACCAACAAATTCAACAACAACCTCAACACTGAAAAACAACAACAACCTCAACGTTGAAAAACAACAACAAATTCAACAACAACTTCAACATTGATAAACACCAACAAATTCAACAACAACCTCAACATTGAAAAACAACAACAACCTCAACATTGAAAAACACCAACAAATTCAACAACAACCTCAACATTGAAAAACAACAACAACCTCAACATTGAAAAACACCAACAAATTCAACAACAACCTCAACAATGAAAAACACCAACAAATTCAACAACAACCTCAACATTGAAAAACACCAACAAATTTAACAACAAACTCAACTTTGAAAAACAACAACAACCTCAACATGGAAAAACACCAACAAATTCAACAACAACCTCAACATTGAAAAACAACAACAACCTCAACATTGAAAAACACCAACAAATTCAACAACAACCTCAACATTGAAAAACAACAACAACCTCAACATTGAAAAACACCAACAAATTCAACAACAACCTCAACAATGAAAAACACCAACAAATTCAACAACAACCTCAACATTGAAAAACACCAACAAATTTAACAACAACCTCAACTTTGAAAAACAACAACAACCTCAACATGGAAAAACACCAACAAATTCAACAACAACCTCAACATTGAAAAACAACAACAACCTCAACATGGAAAAACACCAACAAATTCAAAAACAACCTCAACATTGAAAAACAATAACAACCTCAAATTTGCAAAACACCAACAAATTTAACAACAACCTCAACATTTAAAAACAACAACAACCTCAATATTGAAAAACACCAACAAATTCAACAACAACCTCAACATTGAAAAACACCAACAAATTCAACAACAACTTCAACATTGAAAAACACCAACAAATTCATCAACTACCTCGACATTGAAAAACACCAACAAATTCAGCAACAACCTCAACATTGAATAACTACAACAACCTCAACATTGAAAAACACCAACAAATACAACAACAACCTCAACATTGAAGAACAACAACAACCTCAACATTGAAAAACACCAACAAATTCAACAACAACCTCAACATTGAAATACAACAACAACCTCAACATTGAAAAACAACAGCAAATTCAACAACAACTTCAACATTGAAAAACACCAACAAATTCAACAACAGCCTCAACATTGAAAAACAACAACAACCTCAACATTGAAAAACACCAACAAATTCAACAACAACCTCCACATTGAAAAACAACAACAACCTCAACATTGAAAAACACCAACAAATTCAACAACAACCTCAACAATGAAAAACACCAACAAATTCAACAACAACCTCAACATTGAAAAACACCAACAAATTTAACAACAAACTCAACTTTGAAAAACAACAACAACCTCAACATGGAAAAACACCAACAAATTCAACAACAACCTCAACATTGAAAAACACCAACAAATTTAACAACAACCTCAACTTTGAAAAACAACAACAACCGCAACATGGAAAAACACGAACAAATTCAACAACAACCTCAACATTGAACAACAACAACCTCAAAATTGAAAAACACCAACAAATTCAACAACAACCTCAACATTGAAAAACAACAACAAATTCAACAACAACTTCAACATTGAAAAACACCAACAAATTCAACAACAACCTCAACATTGAAAAAGACCAACAAATTCAACAACAACCTCAACATTGAAAAACTACAACAACCTCAACATTGAAAAACACCAACAAATTCAACAACAACCTCAACATTGAAAAAGAACAACAACCTCAACATTGTAAAACAACAACAACCTCAACATTGAAAAACACCAACAAATTCAACAACAACTTCAACATTGAAAAACACCAACAAATTCAACAACAACCTCGAAATTGAAAAACACCAACAAATTCAACAACAACCTCAACATTGAAAAACAACAATAACCTCAACATTGAAAAACACCAACAAATTCAACAACAAGCTCAACATTGAATAACAACAACAACCTCAACATTGAAAAACACCAACAAATTCAACAACAACCTCAACAATGAAAAACATCAACAAAATCAACAACAACCTCAACATTGAAAAACACCAACAAATTTAACAACAACCACAACTTTGAAAAACAACAACAACCTCAACATGGAAAAACACCAACAAATTCAACAGCAACCTCAACATTGAAAAACAACAACAACCTCAAAATTGAAAAACACCAACAAATTCAACAACAACCTCAACATTTAAAAACAACAACAACCTCAACATTGAAAAACACCAACAAATTCAACAACAACCTCAACATTAAAAAACACAAACAAATTCAACAACAACTTCAACATTGAAAAACATGAACAAAATCAACAACAACCTCAACATTGAAAAACACCAACAAATTTAACAACAACCTCAACTTTGAAAAACAACAACAACCTCAACATTGAAAAACACCAACAAATTCAACAGCAACCTCAACATTGAAAAACAACAACAACCTCAAAATTGAAAAACACCAACAAATTCAACAACAACCTCAACATTGAAAAACAACAACAACCTCAACATTGAAAAACACCAACAAATTCAACAACAACCTCAACATTGAAAAACACCAACAAATTCAGCAACAACCTCAACATTGAAAAACAACAACAACCTCAACATTGAAAAACACCAACAAATTCAGCAACAACCTCAACATTGAAAAACAACAACAACCTGAGCATTGAAAAACACGAACAAATTCAACAACAACCTCAACATTGAAAAACACCAACAAAATCAACAACAACCTCAACATTGAAAAACACCAACAAATTTAACAACAACCACAACTTTGAAAAACAACAACAACCTCAACATGGAAAAACACCAACAAATTCAACAGCAACCTCAACATTGAAAAACAACAACAACCTCAAAATTGAAAAACACCAACAAATTCAACAACAACCTCAACATTTAAAAACAACAACAACCTCAACATTGAAAAACACCAACAAATTCAACAACAACCTCAACATTAAAAAACACAAACAAATTCAACAACAACTTCAACATTGAAAAACATCAACAAAATCAACAACAACCTCAACATTGAAAAACACCAACAAATTTAACAACAACCTCAACTTTGAAAAACAACAACAACCTCAACATGGAAAAACACCAACAAATTCAACAGCAACCTCAACATTGAAAAACAACAACAACCTCAAAATTGAAAAACACCAACAAATTCAACAACAACCTCAACATTGAAAAACAACAACAACCTCAACATTGAAAAACACCAACAAATTCAACAACAACCTCAACATTGAAAAACACCAACAAATTAAGCAACAACCTCAACATTGAAAAACAACAACAACCTCAACATTGAAAAACACCAACAAATTCAACAACAACCTCAACATTGAAAAACAACAACAACCTCAACATTGAAAAAAACCAACAAATTCAACAACAACCTCAACATTGAAAAACAACAACAACCTCAACATTGAAAAACACCAACAAATTCAACAACTTCAACATTGAAAAACACCAACAAATTCAACAACAACCTCGAAATTGAAAAACAACAACAACCTCAGCATTGAAACACACCAACAAATTCAACAACAACCTCAACATTGAAAAACAACAACAACCTCAACATTGAAAAACACCAACAAATTCAACAACAGCCTCAACAATGAAAAACACCAACAAATTCAACAACAACCTCAACATTGAAAAACACCAACAAATTCAACAACAACCTCAACTTTGAAAAACAACAACAACCTCAACATGGAAAAACACCAACAAATTCAACAACAACCTCAACATTGAAAAACAACAACAACCTCAATTTTGCAAAACACCAACAAATTCAACAACAACCTCAACATTTAAAAACAACAACAACCTCAACATTGAAAAACACCAACAAATTCAACAACAACATCAACATTGAAAAACACCAACAAATTCAACAACAACTTCAACATTGAAAAACACCAACAAATTCAACAACTACCTCGACATTGAAAAACACCAACAAATTCAACAACAACCTCAACATTGAATAACTACAACAACCTCAACATTGAAAAACACCAACAAATACAACAACAACCTCAACATTGAAAAACAACAACAACCTCAACATTGAAAAACACCAACAAATTCAACAACAACCTCAACACTGAAAAACAACAACAACCTCAACGTTGAAAAACAACAACAAATTCAACAACAACTTCAACATTGAAAAACACCAATAAATTCAACAACAACCTCAACATTGAAAAACAACAACAACCTCAACATTGAAAAACACCAACAAATTCAACAACAACCTCAACATTGAAAAACAACAACAACCTCAACATTGAAAAACACCAACAAATTCAACAACAGCCTCAACAACGAAAAACACCAACAAATTCAACAACAACCTCAACATTGAAAAAGAACAACAACCTCAACATTGAAAAACAACAACAACCTCAACATTGAAAAACACCAACAAATTCAACAACAACTTCAACATTGAAAAACACCAACAAATTCAACAACAACCTCGAAATTGAAAAACACCAACAAATTCAACAACAACCTCAACATTGAAAAGCAACAATAACCTCAACATTGAAAAACACCAACAAATTCAACAACAAGCTCAACATTGAAAAACAACAACAACCTCAACATTGAAAAACACCAACAAATTCAACAACAACCTCAAAAATGAAAAACATCAACAAAATCAACAACAACCTCAACATTGAAAAACACCAACAAATTTAACAACAACCTCAAATTGAAAAACAACAACAACCTCAACATGGAAAAACACCAACAAATTCAACAGCAACTTCAACATTGAAAAACAACAACAACCTCAAAATTGAAAAACACCAACAAATTCAACAACAACCTCAACATTTAAAAAGAACAACAACCTCAACATTGAAAAACACCAACAAATTCAACAACAACCTCAACATTGAAAAACACAAATTCAACAACAACTTCAACATTGAAAAACACCAACAAATTCAACAACAACCTCAACATTGAAAAACTACAACAACCACAACATTGAAAACGACCAACATATACAGCAACAACCTCAACATTGAAAAACAACAACAACCTCAACATTGAAAAACACCAACAAATTCAACAACAACCTCAACATTGAAAAACACCAACAAATTCAGCAACAACCTCAACATTGAAAAACAACAACAACCTCAACATTGAAAAACACCAACAAATTCAGCAACAACCTCAACATTGAAAAACAACAACAACCTGAGCATTGAAAAACACGAACAAATTCAACAACAACCTCAACATTGAAAAACACCAACAAATTCAACAACAACCTCAACATTGAAAAACAACACAAACCTCAACATTGAAAAACACCAACAAATTCAACAACAACCTCAACATTGAAAAACACCAACAAATTAAGCAACAACCACAACATTGAAAAACAAGAAGAACCTCAACATTGAAAAACACCAACAAATTCAACAACAACCTCAACGTTGAAAAACAACAACAACCTCAACATTGAAAAACACCAACAAATTCAACAACAACCTCAACATTGAAAAACAACAACAACCTCAACATTGAAAAACACCAACAAATTCAACAACTTCAACATTGAAAAACACCAACAAATTCAACAGCAACCTCGAAATTGAAAAACACCAACAAATTCAACAACAACCTCAACATTGAAAAACAACAACAACCTCAACATTGAAAAACACCAACAAATTCAACAACAACCTCAACATTGAAAAACAACAACAACCTCAACATTGAAAAACACCAACAAATTCAACAACAGCCTCAACAATGAAAAACACCAACAAATTCAACAACAACCTCAACATTGAAAAACACCAACAAATTCAACAACAACCTCAACTTTGAAAAACAACAACAACCTCAACATGGAAAAACACCAACAAATTCAACAACAACCTCAACATTGAAAAACAACAACAACCTCAAATTTGCAAAACACCAACAAATTCAACAACAACCTCAACATTTAAAAACAACAACAACCTCAACATTGAAAAACACCAACAAATTCAACAACAACCTCAACATTGAAAAACACCAACAAATTCAACAACAACTTCAACATTGAAAAACACCAACAAATTCAACAACTACCTCGACATTGAAAAACACCAACAAATTCAACAACAACCTCAACATTGAATAACTACAACAACCTCAACATTGAAAAACACCAACAAATACAACAACAACCTCAACTTTGAAAAACAACAACAACCTCAACATTGAAAAACACCAACAAATTCAACAACAACCTCAACACTGAAAAACAACAACAACCTCAACGTTGAAAAACAACAACAAATTCAACAACAACTTCAACTTTGATAAACACCAACAAATTCAACAACAACCTCAACATTGAAAAACAACAACAACCTCAACATTGAAAAACACCAACAAATTCAACAACAACCTCAACATTGAAAAACAACAACAACCTCAACATTGAAAAACACGAACAAATTCAACAACAACCTCAACAATGAAAAACACCAACAAATTCAACAACAACCTCAACATTGAAAAACACCAACAAATTTAACAACAAACTCAACTTTGAAAAACAACAACAACCTCAACATGGAAAAACACCAACAAATTCAACAACAACCTCAACATTGAAAAACAACAACAACCTCAACATTGAAAAACACCAACAAATTCAACAACAACCTCAACATTGAAAAACAACAACAACCTCAACATTGAAAAACACCAACAAATTCAACAACAACCTCAACAATGAAAAACACCAACAAATTCAACAACAACCTCAACATTGAAAAACACCAACAAATTTAACAACAACCTCAACTTTGAAAAACAACAACAACCTCAACATGGAAAAACACCAACAAATTCAACAACAACCTCAACATTGAAAAACAACAACAACCTCAACATGGAAAAACACCAACAAATTCAAAAACAACCTCAACATTGAAAAACAACAACAACCTCAAATTTGCAAAACACCAACAAATTTAACAACAACCTCAACATTTAAAAACAACAACAACCTCAACATTGAAAAACACCAACAAATTCAACAACAACCTCAACATTGAAAAACACCAACAAATTCAACAACAACTTCAACATTGAAAAACACCAACAAATTCATCAACTACCTCGACATTGAAAAACACCAACAAATTCAGCAACAACCTCAACATTGAATAACTACAACAACCTCAACATTGAAAAACACCAACAAATACAACAACAACCTCAACATTGAAGAACAACAACAACCTCAACATTGAAAAACACCAACAAATTCAACAACAACCTCAACATTGAAATACAACAACAACCTCAACATTGAAAAACAACAACAAATTCAACAACAACTTCAACATTGAAAAACACCAACAAATTCAACAACAACCTCAACATTGAAAAACAACAACAACCTCAACATTGAAAAACACCAACAAATTCAACAACAACCTCAACATTGAAAAACAACAACAACCTCAACATTGAAAAACACCAACAAATTCAACAACAACCTCAACAATGAAAAACACCAACAAATTCAACAACAACCTCAACATTGAAAAACACCAACAAATTTAACAACAAACTCAACTTTGAAATACAACAACAACCTCAACATGGAAAAACACCAACAAATTCAACAACAACCTCAACATTGAAAAACACCAACAAATTCAACAACAACCTCAACACTGAAAAACAACAACAACCTCAACGTTGAAAAACAACAACAAATTCAACAACAACTTCAACTTTGATAAACACCAACAAATTCAACAACAACCTCAACATTGAAAAACAACAACAACCTCAACATTGAAAAACACCAACAAATTCAACAACAACCTCAACATTGAAAAACAACAACAACCTCAACATTGAAAAACACGAACAAATTCAACAACAACCTCAACAATGAAAAACACCAACAAATTCAACAACAACCTCAACTTTGAAAAACAACAACAACCTCAACATTGAAAAACACCAACAAATTCAACAACAACCTCAACACTGAAAAACAACAACAACCTCAACGTTGAAAAACAACAACAAATTCAACAACAACTTCAACTTTGATAAACACCAACAAATTCAACAACAACCTCAACATTGAAAAACAACAACAACCTCAACATTGAAAAACACCAACAAATTCAACAACAACCTCAACATTGAAAAACAACAACAACCTCAACATTGAAAAACACGAACAAATTCAACAACAACCTCAACAATGAAAAACACCAACAAATTCAACAACAACCTCAACATTGAAAAACACCAACAAATTTAACAACAAACTCAACTTTGAAAAACAACAACAACCTCAACATGGAAAAACACCAACAAATTCAACAACAACCTCAACATTGAAAAACAACAACAACCTCAACATTGAAAAACACCAACAAATTCAACAACAACCTCAACATTGAAAAACAACAACAACCTCAACATTGAAAAACACCAACAAATTCAACAACAACCTCAACAATGAAAAACACCAACAAATTCAACAACAACCTCAACATTGAAAAACACCAACAAATTTAACAACAACCTCAACTTTGAAAAACAACAACAACCTCAACATGGAAAAACACCAACAAATTCAACAACAACCTCAACATTGAAAAACAACAACAACCTCAACATGGAAAAACACCAACAAATTCAAAAACAACCTCAACATTGAAAAACAACAACAACCTCAAATTTGCAAAACACCAACAAATTTAACAACAACCTCAACATTTAAAAACAACAACAACCTCAACATTGAAAAACACCAACAAATTCAACAACAACCTCAACATTGAAAAACACCAACAAATTCAACAACAACCTCAACATTGAAAAACAACAACAACCTCAACATTGAAAAACACCAACAAATTCAACAACAACCTCAACATTGAAAAACAACAACAACCTCAACATTGAAAAACACCAACAAATTCAACAACAACCTCAACAATGAAAAACACCAACAAATTCAACAACAACCTCAACATTGAAAAACACCAACAAATTTAACAACAAACTCAACTTTGAAATACAACAACAACCTCAACATGGAAAAACACCAACAAATTCAACAACAACCTCAACATTGAAAAACACCAACAAATTTAACAACAACCTCAACTTTGAAAAACAACAACAACCGCAACATGGAAAAACACGAACAAATTCAACAACAACCTCAACATTGAACAACAACAACCTCAAAATTGAAAAACACCAACAAATTCAACAACAACCTCAACATTGAAAAACAACAACAAATTCAACAACAACTTCAACATTGAAAAACACCAACAAATTCAACAACAACCTCAACTTTGAAAAAGACCAACAAATTCAACAACAACCTCAACATTGAAAAACTACAACAACCTCAACATTGAAAAACACCAACAAATTCAACAACAACCTCAACATTGAAAAACACCAACAAATACATCAACAACCTCAACATTGAAAAACAACAACAACCTCAACATTGAAAAACACCAACAAATTCAACAACAACCTCAACATTGATAAACAGCAACAACCTCAACATTGAAAAACAACAACAAATTCAACAACAACTTCAACATTGAAAAACACCAACAAATTAAACAACAACCTCGAAATTGAAAAACACCAACAAATTCAACAACAACCTCAACATTGAAAAACACCAACAAATTCAACAACAACCTCAACATTGAAAAACACCAACAAATTAATCAACAACCTCAACATTGAAAAACAACAACAACCTCAACATTGAAAAACACCAAGAAATTCAACAACAACCTCAACATTGAAAAACACCAACAAATTCAACAACAACCTCAACATTGAAAAACAACAACAACCTCAACATTGAAAAACACCAACAAATTCAACAACAACCTCAACATTGAAAAACAACAACAACCTCAACATTGAAAAACACCAACAAATTCAACAACAGCCTAAACAATGAAAAACACCAAAAAATTCAACAACAACCTCAACATTGAAAAACACCAACAAATTTAACAACAACCTCAACTTTGAAAAACAACAACAACCTCAACATGGAAAAACACCAACAAGTTCAACAACAACCTCAACATTGAAAAACAACAACAACCTCAAATTTGCAAAACACCAACAAATTCAACAACAACCTCAACATTTAAAAACAACAACAACCTCAACATTGAAAAACACCAACAAATTCAACAACAACCTCAACATTGAAAAACCCCAACAAATTCAACATCAACTTCAACATTGAAAAACACCAACAAATTCAACAACTACCTCGACATTGAAAAACACCAAGAAATTCAACAACAACCTCAACATTGAATAACTACAACAACCTCAACATTGAAAAACACCAACAAATACAACAACAACCTCAACATCGAAAAACAACAACAACCTCAACATTGAAAAACAACAACAACCTCAACATTGAAAAACACCAACAAATTCAACAACAGCCTCAACAATGAAAAACACCAACAAATTCAACAACAACCTCAACATTGAAAAACACCAACAAATTTAACAACAACCTCAACTTTGAAATAGAACAACAACCTCAAAATTGAAAAACAACAACAAATTCAACAACAACCTCAACATTGAAAAACAACAACAACCTCAACATTGAAAAACACCAACAAATTCAACAACAACCTCAACAATGAAAAACATCAACAAATTCAACAACAACCTCAACATTGAAAAACACCAACAAATTTAACAACAACCTCAACTTTGAAAAACAACAACAACCTCAACATGGAAAAATACCAACAAATTCAACAACAACCTCAACATTGAAAAACAACAACAACCTCAACATTGAAAAACACCAACAAATTCAACAACAACCTCAACATTGAAAAACAACAACAACCTCAACATTGAAAAACAGCAACAAATTCAACAACAACCTCAACAATGAAAAACACCAACAAATTCAACAACAACCTCAACATTGAAAAACACCAACAAATTTAACAACAACCTCAACTTTGAAAAACAACAACAACCTCAACATGGAAAAACACCAACAAATTCAACAACAACCTCAACATTGAACAACAACCACCTCAAAATTGAAAAACACCAACAAATTCAACAACAACCTCAACATTTAAACACAACAACAACCTCAACATTGAAAAACACCAACAAATTCAACAACAACCTCAACATTGAAAAACACCAACAAATTCAACAACAACTTCAACATTGAAAAACACCAACAAATTCAACAACAACCTCAACATTGAAAAAGACCAACAAATTCAACAACAACCTCAACATTGAAAAACTACAACAACCTCAAAATTGAGAAACACCAACAAATACAACAACATTGAAAAACAACAACAACCTCAACATTGAAAAACACCAACAAATTCAACAACAACCTCAACATTGAAAAAGAACAACAACCTCAACATTGAAAAACAACAACAACCTCAACATTGAAAAACACCAACAAATTCAACAACTACTTCAACATTGAAAAACACCAACAAATTCAACAACAACCTCGATTTTGAAAAAAACCAAAAAATTCAACAACAACCTCAACATTGAAAAACAACAATAACCTCAACATTGAAAAACACCAACAAATTCAACAACAACCTCAACATTGAAAAACAACAACAACCTCAACATTGAAAAACACCAGCAAATTCAACAACAACCTCAACAATGAAAAACATCAACAAAATCAACAACAACCTCAACATTGAAAAACACCAACAAATTCAACAACAACCTCAACATTGAAAAACAACAACAACCTGAGCATTGAAAAACACGAACAAATTCAACAACAACCTCAACGTTGAAAAAGACCAACAAATTCAACAACAACCTCAACATTGGAAAACAACAACAACCTCAACATTGAAAAACACCAACAAATTCAACAACAACCTCAACATTGAAAAACAACAACAACCTCAACATTGAAAAACACCAACAAATTCAACAACAACCACAACATTGAAAAAAAACAACAACCTCAACATTGAAAAACACCAACAAATTCAACAACTTCAACATTGAAAAACACCAACATATTCAACAACAACCTCGAAATTGAAAAACACCAACAAATTCAACAACAACCTCAACATTGAAAAACAACAACAACCTCAACATTGAAAAACACCAACAAATTCAACAACAACCTCAACATTGAAAAACAACAACAACCTCAACATTGAAAAACACCAACAAATTCAACAACAGCCTCAACAATGAAAAACACCAACAAATTCAACAACAACCTCAACATTGAAAAACACCAACAAATTTAACAACAACCTCAACTTTGAAAAACAACAACAACCTCAACATGGAAAAACACCAACAAATTCAACAACAACCTCAACATTGAAAAACAACAACAACCTCAAATTTGCAAAACACCAACAAATTCAACAACAACCTCAACATTTAAAAACAACAACAACCTCAACATTGAAAAACAACAACAACCTCAACATTGAAAAACACCAACAAATTCAACAACAGCCTCAACAATGAAAAACACCAACAAATTCAACAACAACCTCAACATTGAAAAACACCAACAAATTTAACAACAACCTCTACTTTGAAAAACAACAACAACCTCAACATGGAAAAACACCAACAAGTTCAACAACAACCTCAACATTGAAAAACAACAACAACCTCAAATTTGCAAAACACCAGCAAATTCAACAACAACCTCAACATTTAAAAACAACAACAACCTCAACATTGAAAAACACCAACAAATTCAACAACAACCTCAACATTGAAAAACACCAACAAATTCAACAACAACTTCAACATTGAAAAACACCAACAAATTCAACAACTACCTCGACATTGAAAAACACCAACAAATTCAACAACAACCTCAACATTGAATAACTACAACAACCTCAACATTGAAAAACACCAACAAATACAACAACAACCTCAACATTGAAAAACAACAACAACCTCAACATTGAAAAACACCAACAAATTCAACAACAACCTCAACATTGAAAAACAACAACAACCTCAACATTGAAAAACACCAACAAATTCAACAACAGCCTCAACAATGAAAAACACCAACAAGTTCAACAACAACCACAACATTGAAAAACACCAACAAGTTTAACAACAACCTCAACTTTGAAATAGAACAACAACCTCAAAATTGAAAAACAACAACAACCTCAACAACAACCTCAACATTGAAAAACAACAACAACCTCAACATTGAAAAACACCAACAAATTCAACAACAACCTCAACAATGAAAAACATCAACAAATTCAACAACAACCTCAACATTGAAAAACACCAACAAATTTAACAACAACCTCAACTTTGAAAAACAACAACAACCTCAACATGGAAAAATACCAACAAATTCAACAACAACCTCAACATTGAAAAACAACCACAACCTCAACATTGAAAAACACCAACAAATTCAACTACAACCTCAACATTGAAAAACAACAACAACCTCAACATTGAAAAACACCAACAAATTCAACAACAACCTCAACAATGAAAAACACCAACAAATTCAACAACAACCTCAACATTGAAAAACACCAACAAATTTAACAACAACCTCAACTTTGAAAAACAACAACAACCTCAACATGGAAAAACACCAACAAATTCAACAACAACCTCAACATTGAACAACAACCACCTCAAAATTGAAAAACACCAACAAATTCAACAACAACCTCAACATTTAAACACAACAACAACCTCAACATTGAAAAACACCAACAAATTCAACAACAACCTCAACATTGAAAAACTACAACAACCTCAAAATTGAGAAACACCAACAAATACAACAACAACATTGAAAAACAACAACAACCTCAACATTGAAAAACACCAACAAATTCAACAACAACCTCAACATTGAAAAAGAACAACAACCTCAACATTGAAAAACAACAACAACCTCAACATTGAAAAACACCAACAAATTCAACAACAACTTCAACATTGGAAAACACCAACAAATTCAACAACAACCTCGAATTTGAAAAAAACCAAAAAATTCAACAACAACCTCAACATTGAAAAACAACAATAACCTCAACATTGAAAAACACCAACAAATTCAACAACAACCTCAACATTGAAAAACAACAACAACCTCAACATTGAAAAACACCAGCAAATTCAACAACAACCTCAACAATGAAAAACATCAACAAAATCAACAACAACCTCAACATTGAAAAACACCAACAAATTCAACAACAACCTCAACATTGAAAAACAACAACAACCTGAGCATTGAAAAACACGAACAAATTCAACAACAACCTCAACGTTGAAAAAGACCAACAAATTCAACAACAACCTCAACATTGGAAAACAACAACAACCTCAACATTGAAAAACACCAACAAATTCAACAACAACCTCAACATTGAAAAACAACAACAACCTCAGCATTGAAAAACACCAACAAATTCAACAACAACCTCAACATTGAAAAAAAACAACAACCTCAACATTGAAAAGCACCAACAAATTCAACAACTTCAACATTGAAAAACACCAACATATTCAACAACAACCTCGAAATTGAAAAACACCAACAAATTCAACAACAACCTCAACATTGAAAAACAACAACAACCTCAACATTGAAAAACACCAACAAATTCAACAACAACCTCAACATTGAAAAACAACAACAACCTCAACATTGAAAAACACCAACAAATTCAACAACAGCCTCAACAATGAAAAACACCAACAAATTCAACAACAACCTCAACATTGAAAAACACCAACAAATTTAACAACAACCTCAACTTTGAAAAACAACAACAACCTCAACATGGAAAAACACCAACAAATTCAACAACAACCTCAACATTGAAAAACAACAACAACCTCAAATTTGCAAAACACCAACAAATTCAGCAACAACCTCAACATTTAAAAACAACAACAACCTCAACATTGAAAAACACCAACAAATTCAACAACAACCTCAACATTGAAAAACACCAACAAATTCAACAACAACTTCAACATTGAAAAACACCAACAAATTCAACAACTACCTCGACATTGAAAAACACCAACAAATTCAACAACAACCTCAACATTGAATAACTACAACAACCTCAACATTGAAAAACACCAACAAATACAACAACAACCTCAACATTGAAAAACAACAACAACCTCAACATTGAAAAACACCAACAAATTCAACAACAACCTCAACATTGAAAAACAACAACAACCTCAACATTGAAAAACAACAACAAATTGAACAACAACTTCAACATTGAAAAACACCAACAAATTAAACAACCTCGAAATTGAAAAACACCAACAAATTCAACAACAACCTCAACATTGAAAAACAACAACAACCTCAACATTGAAAAACACCAACAAATTCAACAACAACGTCAAAATTGAACAACAACAACAACCTCAACATTGACAAGCACCAACAAATTCAACAACAGCCTCAACAATGAAAAACACCAACAAATTCAACAACAACCTCAACATTGAAAAACACCAACAAATTTAACAACAACCTCAACTTTGAAAAACAACAACAACCCCAACATGGAAAAACACCAACAAATTCAACAACAACCTCAACATTTAAAAACAACAACAAACTCAACATTGAAAAACACCAACAAATTCAACAACAACCTCAACATTGAAAAACACCAACAAATTCAACAACAACTTCAACATTGAAAAACACCAACAAATTCAACAACTATCTCGACATTGAAAAACACCAACAAATTCAACAACAACCTCAACATTGAAAAACAGCAACAACCTCAACATTGAAAAACACCAACAAATTCAACAACAACCTCAACATTGAAAAACAATAACAACCTCAACATTGAAAAACACCAACAAATTTAACAACAACCTCAACTTTGAAAAACAACAACAACCTCAACATGGAAAAACACCAACAATTTCAACAACAACCTCAACATTTAAAAACAACAACAACCTCAACATTGAAAAACACCAACAAATTCAACAACAACCTCAGCATTGAAAAACACCAACAAATTCAACAACAACTTGAACATTGAAAAACACCAACAAATTCAACAACTACCTCGACATTGAAAAACACCAACAAATTAAACAACAACCTCAACATTGAAAAAACACCAACAAATACAACAACAACCTCAACATTGAAATACAACAACAACCTCAACATTGAAAAACACCAACAAATTCAACAACAACCTCAACATTGAAAAACAGCAACAACCTCAACATTGAAAAACAACAACAAATTCAACAACAACTTCAACATTGAAAAACACCAACAAATTAAACAACAACCTCGAAATTGAAAAACACCAACAAATTCAACAACAACCTCAACATTGAAAAACAACAACAACCTCAACATTGAAAAACACCAACAAATTCAACAACAACCTCAACATTGAAAAACAACAACAACCTCAACATTGAAAAACACCAACAAATTCAACAACAACCTCAACATTGAAAAACACCAACAAATTAAGCAACAACTTCAACATTGAAAAACAACAACAACCTCAACATTGAAAAACACCAAGAAATTCAACAACAACCTCAACATTGAAAAACACCAACAAATTCAACAACAACCTCAACATTGAAAAACAACAACAACCTCAACATTGAAAAACACCAACAAATTCAACAACAACCTCAACATTGAAAAACAACAACAACCTCAACATTGAAAAACACCAACAAATTCAACAACAGCCTCAACAATGAAAAACACCAACAAATTCAACAACAACCTCAACATTGAAAAACACCAACAAATTTAACAACAACCTCAACTTTGAAAAACAACAACAACCTCAACATGGAAAAACACCAACAAGTTCAACAACAACCTCAACATTGAAAAACAACAACAACCCCAAATTTGCAAAACACCAACAAATTCAACAACAACCTCAACATTTAAAAACAACAACAATCTCAACATTGAAAAACACCAACAAATTCAACAACAACCTCAACATTGAAAAACACCAACAAATTCAACAACAACTTCAACATTTAAAAACACCAACAAATTCAACAACTACCTCGACATTGAAAAACACCAACAAATTCAACAACAACCTCAACATTGAATAACTACAACAACCTCAACATTGAAAAACACCAACAAATTCAACAACAACCTCAACAATGAAAAACATCAACAAATTCAACAACAACCTCAACATTGAAAAACACCAACAAATTTAATAACAACCTCAACATTGAAAAACAACAACAACCTCAACATTGAAAAACACCAACAAATTTAACAACAACCTCAACTTTGAAATAGAACAACAACCTCAAAATTGAAAAACAACAACAAATTCAACAACAACCTCAACATTGAAAAACAACAACAACCTCAACATTGAAAAACACCAACAAATTCAACAACAACCTCAACAATGAAAAACATCAACAAATTCAACAACAACCTCAACATTGAAAAACACCAACAAATTTAATAACAACCTCAACTTTGAAAAACAACAACAACCTCAACATGGAAAAATACCAACAAATTCAACAACAACCTCAACATTGAAAAACAACAACAACCTCAACATTGAAAAACACCAACAAATTCAACAACAACCTCAACATTGAAAAACAACAACAACCTCAACATTGAAAAAAACCAACAAATTCAACAACAACCTCAACAATGAAAAACACCAACAAATTCAACAACAACCTCAACATTGAAAAACACCAACAAATTTAACAACAACCTCAACTTTGAAAAACAACAACAACCTCAACATGGAAAAACACCAACAAATTCAACAACAACCTCAACATTGAACAACAACCACCTCAAAATTGAAAAACACCAACAAATTCAACAACAACCTCAACATTTAAACACAACAACAACCTCAACATTGAAAAACACCAACAAATTCAACAACAACCTCAACATTGAAAAACACCAACAAATTCAACAACTACCTCGACATTGAAAAACACCAACAAATTCAACAACAACCTCAACATTGAAAAACAACAACAACCTCAACATTGAAAAACACCAACAAATTCAACAACAACCTCAACATTGAAAAACAACAACAACCTCAACATTGAAAAACACCAACAAATTCAACAACAACCTCAACATTGAAAAACAGCAACAACCTCAACATTGAAAAACACCAACAAATTCAACAACAACTTCAACATTGAAAAACACCAACAAATTAAACAACAACCTCGAAATTGAAAAACACCAACAAATTCAACAACAACCTCAACATTGAAAAACAACAACAACCTCAACATTGAAAAACACCAAAAAATTCAACAACAACCTCAACATTGAAAAACAACAACAACCTCAACATTGAAAAACACCAACAAATTCAACAACAACCTCAACATTGAAAAACACCAACAAATTCAACAACAACCTCAACATTGAAAAACAACAACAACCTCAACATTGAAAAACACCAAGAAATTCAACAACAACCTCAACATTGAAAAACACCAACAAATTCAACAACAACCTCAACACTGAAAAACAACAACAACCTCAACATTGAAAAACACCAACAAATTCAACAACAACCTCAACATTGAAAAACAACAACAACCTCAACATTGAAAAACACCAACAAATTCAACAACAGCCTCAACAATGAAAAACACCAACAAATTCAACAACAACCTCAACATTGAAAAACTCCAACAAATTTAACAACAACCTCAACTTTGAAAAACAACAACAACCTCAACATGGAAAAACACCAACAAATTCATTAACAACCTCAACATTGAAAAACAACAACAACCTCAAATTTGCAAAACACCAACAAATTCAACAACCTCAACATTTAAAAACAACAACAACCTCAACATTGAAAAACACCAACAAATTCAACAACAACCTCAACATTGAAAAACACCAACAAATTCAACAACAACTTCAACATTGAAAAACACCAACAAATTCAACAACTACCTCGACATTGAAAAACACCAACAAATTCAACAACAACCTCAACATTGAATGACTACAACAACCTCAACATTGAAAAACACCAACAAATACAACAACAACCTCAACATTGAAAAACAACAACAACCTCAACATTGAAAAACACCAACAAATTCAACAACAACCTCAACATTGAAAAACAACAACAACCTCAACATTGAAAAACAACAACAAATTCAACAACAACTTCAACATTGAAAAACACCAACAAATTAAACAACAACCTCGAAATTGAAAAACACCAACAAATTCAACAACAACCTCAACATTGAAAAACAACAACAACCTCAACATTGAAAAACACCAACAAATTCAACAACAACGTCAAAATTGAACAACAACAGCAACCTCAACATTGACAAGCACCAACAAATTCAACAACAGCCTCAACAATGAAAAACACCAACAAATTCAACAACAACCTCAACATTGAAAAACACCAACAAATTTAACAACAACCTCAACTTTGAAAAACAACAACAACCCCAACATGGAAAAACACCAACAAATTCAACAACAACCTCAACATTTAAAAACAACAACAACCTCAACATTGAAAAACACCAACAAATTCAACAACAACCTCAACATTGAAAAACACCAACAAATTCAACAACAACTTCAACATTGAAAAACACCAACAAATTCAACAACTACCTCGACATTGAAAAACACCAACAAATTCAACAACAACCTCAACATTGAAAAACAACAACAACCTCAACATTGAAAAACACCAACAAATTCAACAACAACCTCAACATTGAAAAACAATAACAACCTCAACATTGAAAAACACCAACAAATTTAACAACAACCTCAACTTTGAAAAACAACAACAACCTCAACATGGAAAAACACCAACAATTTCAACAACAACCTCAACATTTAAAAACAACAACAACCTCAACATTGAAAAACACCAACAAATTCAACAACAACCTCAGCATTGAAAAACACCAACAAATTCAACAACAACTTCAACATTGAAAAACACCAACAAATTCAACAACTACCTCGACATTGAAAAACACCAACAAATTAAACAACAACCTCAACATTGAAAAAACACCAACAAATACAACAACAACCTCAACATTGAAAAACAACAACAACCTCAACATTGAAAAACACCAACAAATTCAACAACAACCTCAACATTGAAAAACAGCAACAACCTCAACATTGAAAAACAACAACAAATTCAACAACAACTTCAACATTGAAAAACACCAACAAATTAAACAACAACCTCGAAATTGAAAAACACCAACAAATTCAACAACAACCTCAACATTGAAAAACAACAACAACCTCAACATTGAAAAACACCAACAAATTCAACAACAACCTCAACATTGAAAAACAACAACAACCTCAACATTGAAAAACACCAACAAATTCAACAACAACCTCAACATTGAAAAACACCAACAAATTAAGCAACAACCTCAACATTGAAAAACAACAACAACCTCAACATTGAAAAACACCAAGAAATTCAACAACAACCTCAACATTGAAAAACACCAACAAATTCAACAACAACCTCAACATTGAAAAACAACAACAACCTCAACATTGAAAAACAGCAACAACCTCAACATTGAAAAACACCAACAAATTCAACAACAACTTCAACATTGAAAAACACCAACAAATTAAACAACAACCTCGAAATTGAAAAACACCAACAAATTCAACAACAACCTCAACATTGAAAAACAACAACAACCTCAACATTGAAAAACACCAAAAAATTCAACAACAACCTCAACATTGAAAAACAACAACAACCTCAACATTGAAAAACACCAACAAATTCAACAACAACCTCAACATTGAAAAACACCAACAAATTCAACAACAACCTCAACATTGAAAAACAACAACAACCTCAACATTGAAAAACACCAAGAAATTCAACAACAACCTCAACATTGAAAAACACCAACAAATTCAACAACAACCTCAACACTGAAAAACAACAACAACCTCAACATTGAAAAACACCAACAAATTCAACAACAACCTCAACATTGAAAAACAACAACAACCTCAACATTGAAAAACACCAACAAATTCAACAACAGCCTCAACAATGAAAAACACCAACAAATTCAACAACAACCTCAACATTGAAAAACTCCAACAAATTTAACAACAACCTCAACTTTGAAAAACAACAACAACCTCAACATGGAAAAACACCAACAAATTCATTAACAACCTCAACATTGAAAAACAACAACAACCTCAAATTTGCAAAACACCAACAAATTCAACAACCTCAACATTTAAAAACAACAACAACCTCAACATTGAAAAACACCAACAAATTCAACAACAACCTCAACATTGAAAAACACCAACAAATTCAACAACAACTTCAACATTGAAAAACACCAACAAATTCAACAACTACCTCGACATTGAAAAACACCAACAAATTCAACAACAACCTCAACATTGAATGACTACAACAACCTCAACATTGAAAAACACCAACAAATACAACAACAACCTCAACATTGAAAAACAACAACAACCTCAACATTGAAAAACACCAACAAATTCAACAACAACCTCAACATTGAAAAACAACAACAACCTCAACATTGAAAAACAACAACAAATTCAACAACAACTTCAACATTGAAAAACACCAACAAATTAAACAACAACCTCGAAATTGAAAAACACCAACAAATTCAACAACAACCTCAACATTGAAAAACAACAACAACCTCAACATTGAAAAACACCAACAAATTCAACAACAACGTCAAAATTGAACAACAACAACAACCTCAACATTGACAAGCACCAACAAATTCAACAACAGCCTCAACAATGAAAAACACCAACAAATTCAACAACAACCTCAACATTGAAAAACACCAACAAATTTAACAACAACCTCAACTTTGAAAAACAACAACAACCCCAACATGGAAAAACACCAACAAATTCAACAACAACCTCAACATTTAAAAACAACAACAACCTCAACATTGAAAAACACCAACAAATTCAACAACAACCTCAACATTGAAAAACACCAACAAATTCAACAACAACTTCAACATTGAAAAACACCAACAAATTCAACAACTACCTCGACATTGAAAAACACCAACAAATTCAACAACAACCTCAACATTGAAAAACAACAACAACCTCAACATTGAAAAACACCAACAAATTCAACAACAACCTCAACATTGAAAAACAATAACAACCTCAACATTGAAAAACACCAACAAATTTAACAACAACCTCAACTTTGAAAAACAACAACAACCTCAACATGGAAAAACACCAACAATTTCAACAACAACCTCAACATTTAAAAACAACAACAACCTCAACATTGAAAAACACCAACAAATTCAACAACAACCTCAGCATTGAAAAACACCAACAAATTCAACAACAACTTCAACATTGAAAAACACCAACAAATTCAACAACTACCTCGACATTGAAAAACACCAACAAATTAAACAACAACCTCAACATTGAAAAAACACCAACAAATACAACAACAACCTCAACATTGAAAAACAACAACAACCTCAACATTGAAAAACACCAACAAATTCAACAACAACCTCAACATTGAAAAACAGCAACAACCTCAACATTGAAAAACAACAACAAATTCAACAACAACTTCAACATTGAAAAACACCAACAAATTAAACAACAACCTCGAAATTGAAAAACACCAACAAATTCAACAACAACCTCAACATTGAAAAACAACAACAACCTCAACATTGAAAAACACCAACAAATTCAACAACAACCTCAACATTGAAAAACAACAACAACCTCAACATTGAAAAACACCAACAAATTCAACAACAACCTCAACATTGAAAAACACCAACAAATTAAGCAACAACCTCAACATTGAAAAACAACAACAACCTCAACATTGAAAAACACCAAGAAATTCAACAACAACCTCAACATTGAAAAACACCAACAAATTCAACAACAACCTCAACATTGAAAAACAACAACAACCTCAACATTGAAAAACACCAACAAATTCAACAACAACCTCAACATTGAAAAACAACAACAACCTCAACATTGAAAAACACCAACAAATTCAACAACAGCCTCAACAATGAAAAACACCAACAAATTCAACAACAACCTCAACATTGAAAAACACCAACAAATTTAACAACAACCTCAACTTTGAAAAACAACAACAACCTCAACATGGAAAAACACCAACAAGTTCAACAACAACCTCAACATTGAAAAACAACAACAACCTCAAATTTGCAAAACACCAACAAATTCAACAACAACCTCAACATTTAAAAACAACAACAATCTCAACATTGAAAAACACCAACAAATTCAACAACAACCTCAACATTGAAAAACACCAACAAATTCAACAACAACTTCAACATTGAAAAACACCAACAAATTCAACAACTACCTCGACATTGAAAAACACCAACAAATTCAACAACAACCTCAACATTGAATAACTACAACAACCTCAACATTGAAAAACACCAAAAAATACAACAACAACCTCAACATCGAAAAACAACAACACCCTCAACATTGAAAAACACCAACAAATTCAACAACAACCTCAACATTGAAAAACAACAACAACCTCAACATTGAAAAACACCAACAAATTTAACAACAACCTCAACTTTGAAATAGAACAACAACCTCAAAATTGAAAAACAACAACAAATTCAACAACAACCTCAACATTGAAAAACAACAACAACCTCAACATTGAAAAACACCAACAAATTCAACAACAACCTCAACAATGAAAAACATCAACAAATTCAACAACAACCTCAACATTGAAAAACACCAACAAATTTAATAACAACCTCAACTTTGAAAAACAACAACAACCTCAACATGGAAAAATACCAACAAATTCAACAACAACCTCAACATTGAAAAACAACAACAACCTCAACATTGAAAAACACCAACAAATTCAACAACAACCTCAACATTGAAAAACAACAACAACCTCAACATTGAAAAAAACCAACAAATTCAACAACAACCTCAACAATGAAAAACACCAACAAATTCAACAACAACCTCAACATTGAAAAACACCAACAAATTTAACAACAACCTCAACTTTGAAAAACAACAACAACCTCAACATGGAAAAACACCAACAAATTCAACAACAACCTCAACATTGAACAACAACCACCTCAAAATTGAAAAACACCAACAAATTCAACAACAACCTCAACATTTAAACACAACAACAACCTCAACATTGAAAAACACCAACAAATTCAACAACAACCTCAACATTGAAAAACACCAACAAATTCAACAACTACCTCGACATTGAAAAACACCAACAAATTCAACAACAACCTCAACATTGAAAAACAACAACAACCTCAAGATTGAAAAACACCAACAAATTCAACAACAACCTCAACATTGAAAAACAACAACAACCTCAACATTGAAAAACACCAACAAATTCAACAACAACCTCAACATTGAAAAACAGCAACAACCTCAACATTGAAAAACACCAACAAATTCAACAACAACTTCAACATTGAAAAACACCAACAAATTAAACAACAACCTCGAAATTGAAAAACACCAACAAATTCAACAACAACCTCAACATTGAAAAACAACAACAACCTCAACATTGAAAAACACCAACAAATTCAACAACAACCTCAACATTGAAAAACAACAACAACCTCAACATTGAAAAACACCAACAAATTCAACAACAACCTCAACATTGAAAAACACCAACAAATTCAACAACAACCTCAACATTGAAAAACAACAACAACCTCAACATTGAAAAACACCAAGAAATTCAACAACAACCTCAACATTGAAAAACACCAACAAATTCAACAACAACCTCAACACTGAAAAACAACAACAACCTCAACATTGAAAAACACCAACAAATTCAACAACAACCTCAACATTGAAAAACAACAACAACCTCAACATTGAAAAACACCAACAAATTCAACAACAGCCTCAACAATGAAAAACACCAACAAATTCAACAACAACCTCAACATTGAAAAACTCCAACAAATTTAACAACAACCTCAACTTTGAAAAACAACAACAACCTCAACATGGAAAAACACCAACAAATTCAACAACTACCTCGACATTGAAAAACACCAACAAATTAAACAACAACCTCAACATTGAAAAAACACCAACAAATACAACAACAACCTCAACATTGAAAAACAACAACAACCTCAACATTGAAAAACACCAACAAATTCAACAACAACCTCAACATTGAAAAACAGCAACAACCTCAACATTGAAAAACAACAACAAATTCAACAACAACTTCAACATTGAAAAACACCAACAAATTAAACAACAACCTCGAAATTGAAAAACACCAACAAATTCAACAACAACCTCAACATTGAAAAACAACAACAACCTCAACATTGAAAAACACCAACAAATTCAACAACAACCTCAACATTGAAAAACAACAACAACCTCAACATTGAAAAACACCAACAAATTCAACAACAACCTCAACATTGAAAAACTCCAACAAATTTAACAACAACCTCAACTTTGAAAAACAACAACAACCTCAACATTGAAAAACACCAACAAATTCAACAACTACCTCGACATTGAAAAACACCAACAAATTAAACAACAACCTCAACATTGAAAAAACACCAACAAATACAACAACAACCTCAACATTGAAAAACAACAACAACCTCAACATTGAAAAACACCAACAAATTCAACAACAACCTCAACATTGAAAAACAGCAACAACCTCAACATTGAAAAACAACAACAAATTCAACAACAACTTCAACATTGAAAAACACCAACAAATTAAACAACAACCTCGAAATTGAAAAACACCAACAAATTCAACAACAACCTCAACATTGAAAAACAACAACAACCTCAACATTGAAAAACACCAACAAATTCAACAACAACCTCAACATTGAAAAACAACAACAACCTCAACATTGAAAAACACCAACAAATTCAACAACAACCTCAACATTGAAAAACACCAACAAATTAAGCAACAACCTCAACATTGAAAAACAACAACAACCTCAACATTGAAAAACACCAAGAAATTCAACAACAACCTCAACATTGAAAAACACCAACAAATTCAACAACAACCTCAACATTGAAAAACAACAACAACCTCAACATTGAAAAACACCAACAAATTCAACAACAACCTCAACATTGAAAAACAACAACAACCTCAACATTGAAAAACACCAACAAATTCAACAACAGCCTCAACAATGAAAAACACCAACAAATTCAACAACAACCTCAACATTGAAAAACTCCAACAAATTTAACAACAACCTCAACTTTGAAAAACAACAACAACCTCAACATGGAAAAACACCAACAAATTCATTAACAACCTCAACATTGAAAAACAACAACAACCTCAAATTTGCAAAACACCAACAAATTCAACAACCTCAACATTTAAAAACAACAACAACCTCAACATTGAAAAACACCAACAAATTCAACAACAACCTCAACATTGAAAAACACCAACAAATTCAACAACAACTTCAACATTGAAAAACACCAACAAATTCAACAACTACCTCGACATTGAAAAACACCAACAAATTCAACAACAACCTCAACATTGAATGACTACAACAACCTCAACATTGAAAAACACCAACAAATACAACAACAACCTCAACATTGAAAAACAACAACAACCTCAACATTGAAAAACACCAACAAATTCAACAACAACCTCAACATTGAAAAACGACAACAACCTCAACATTGAAAAACAACAACAAATTCAACAACAACTTCAACATTGAAAAACACCAACAAATTAAACAACAACCTCGAAATTGAAAAACACCAACAAATTCAACAACAACCTCAACATTGAAAAACAACAACAACCTCAACATTGAAAAACACCAACAAATTCAACAACAACGTCAAAATTGAACAACAACAACAACCTCAACATTGACAAGCACCAACAAATTCAACAACAGCCTCAACAATGAAAAACACCAACAAATTCAACAACAACCTCAACATTGAAAAACACCAACAAATTTAACAACAACCTCAACTTTGAAAAACAACAACAACCCCAACATGGAAAAACACCAACAAATTCAACAACAACCTCAACATTTAAAAACAACAACAACCTCAACATTGAAAAACACCAACAAATTCAACAACAACCTCAACATTGAAAAACACCAACAAATTCAACAACAACTTCAACATTGAAAAACACCAACAAATTCAACAACTACCTCGACATTGAAAAACACCAACAAATTCAACAACAACCTCAACATTGAAAAACAACAACAACCTCAACATTGAAAAACACCAACAAATTCAACAACAACCTCAACATTGAAAAACAATAACAACCTCAACATTGAAAAACACCAACAAATTTAACAACAACCTCAACTTTGAAAAACAACAACAACCTCAACATGGAAAAACACCAACAATTTCAACAACAACCTCAACATTTAAAAACAACAACAACCTCAACATTGAAAAACACCAACAAATTCAACAACAACCTCAGCATTGAAAAACACCAACAAATTCAACAACAACTTCAACATTGAAAAACACCAACAAATTCAACAACTACCTCGACATTGAAAAACACCAACAAATTAAACAACAACCTCAACATTGAAAAAACACCAACAAATACAACAACAACCTCAACATTGAAAAACAACAACAACCTCAACATTGAAAAACACCAACAAATTCAACAACAACCTCAACATTGAAAAACAGCAACAACCTCAACATTGAAAAACAACAACAAATTCAACAACAACTTCAACATTGAAAAACACCAACAAATTAAACAACAACCTCGAAATTGAAAAACACCAACAAATTCAACAACAACCTCAACATTGAAAAACAACAACAACCTCAACATTGAAAAACACCAACAAATTCAACAACAACCTCAACATTGAAAAACAACAACAACCTCAACATTGAAAAACACCAACAAATTCAACAACAACCTCAACATTGAAAAACACCAACAAATTAAGCAACAACCTCAACATTGAAAAACAACAACAACCTCAACATTGAAAAACACCAAGAAATTCAACAACAACCTCAACATTGAAAAACACCAACAAATTCAACAACAACCTCAACATTGAAAAACAACAACAACCTCAACATTGAAAAACAGCAACAACCTCAACATTGAAAAACACCAACAAATTCAACAACAACTTCAACATTGAAAAACACCAACAAATTAAACAACAACCTCGAAATTGAAAAACACCAACAAATTCAACAACAACCTCAACATTGAAAAACAACAACAACCTCAACATTGAAAAACACCAAAAAATTCAACAACAACCTCAACATTGAAAAACAACAACAACCTCAACATTGAAAAACACCAACAAATTCAACAACAACCTCAACATTGAAAAACACCAACAAATTCAACAACAACCTCAACATTGAAAAACAACAACAACCTCAACATTGAAAAACACCAAGAAATTCAACAACAACCTCAACATTGAAAAACACCAACAAATTCAACAACAACCTCAACACTGAAAAACAACAACAACCTCAACATTGAAAAACACCAACAAATTCAACAACAACCTCAACATTGAAAAACAACAACAACCTCAACATTGAAAAACACCAACAAATTCAACAACAGCCTCAACAATGAAAAACACCAACAAATTCAACAACAACCTCAACATTGAAAAACTCCAACAAATTTAACAACAACCTCAACTTTGAAAAACAACAACAACCTCAACATGGAAAAACACCAACAAATTCATTAACAACCTCAACATTGAAAAACAACAACAACCTCAAATTTGCAAAACACCAACAAATTCAACAACCTCAACATTTAAAAACAACAACAACCTCTCATTGAAAAACACCAACAAATTCAACAACAACCTCAACATTGAAAAACACCAACAAATTCAACAACAACTTCAACATTGAAAAACACCAACAAATTCAACAACTACCTCGACATTGAAAAACACCAACAAATTCAACAACAACCTCAACATTGAATGACTACAACAACCTCAACATTGAAAAACACCAACAAATACAACAACAACCTCAACATTGAAAAACAACAACAACCTCAACATTGAAAAACACCAACAAATTCAACAACAACCTCAACATTGAAAAACAACAACAACCTCAACATTGAAAAACAACAACAAATTCAACAACAACTTCAACATTGAAAAACACCAACAAATTAAACAACAACCTCGAAATTGAAAAACACCAACAAATTCAACAACAACCTCAACATTGAAAAACAACAACAACCTCAACATTGAAAAACACCAACAAATTCAACAACAACGTCAAAATTGAACAACAACAACAACCTCAACATTGACAAGCACCAACAAATTCAACAACAGCCTCAACAATGAAAAACACCAACAAATTCAACAACAACCTCAACATTGAAAAACACCAACAAATTTAACAACAACCTCAACTTTGAAAAACAACAACAACCCCAACATGGAAAAACACCAACAAATTCAACAACAACCTCAACATTTAAAAACAACAACAACCTCAACATTGAAAAACACCAACAAATTCAACAACAACCTCAACATTGAAAAACACCAACAAATTCAACAACAACTTCAACATTGAAAAACACCAACAAATTCAACAACTACCTCGACATTGAAAAACACCAACAAATTCAACAACAACCTCAACATTGAAAAACAACAACAACCTCAACATTGAAAAACACCAACAAATTCAACAACAACCTCAACATTGAAAAACAATAACAACCTCAACATTGAAAAACACCAACAAATTTAACAACAACCTCAACTTTGAAAAACAACAACAACCTCAACATGGAAAAACACCAACAATTTCAACAACAACCTCAACATTTAAAAACAACAACAACCTCAACATTGAAAAACACCAACAAATTCAACAACAACCTCAGCATTGAAAAACACCAACAAATTCAACAACAACTTCAACATTGAAAAACACCAACAAATTCAACAACTACCTCGACATTGAAAAACACCAACAAATTAAACAACAACCTCAACATTGAAAAAACACCAACAAATACAACAACAACCTCAACATTGAAAAACAACAACAACCTCAACATTGAAAAACACCAACAAATTCAACAACAACCTCAACATTGAAAAACAGCAACAACCTCAACATTGAAAAACAACAACAAATTCAACAACAACTTCAACATTGAAAAACACCAACAAATTAAACAACAACCTCGAAATTGAAAAACACCAACAAATTCAACAACAACCTCAACATTGAAAAACAACAACAACCTCAACATTGAAAAACACCAACAAATTCAACAACAACCTCAACATTGAAAAACAACAACAACCTCAACATTGAAAAACACCAACAAATTCAACAACAACCTCAACATTGAAAAACACCAACAAATTAAGCAACAACCTCAACATTGAAAAACAACAACAACCTCAACATTGAAAAACACCAAGAAATTCAACAACAACCTCAACATTGAAAAACACCAACAAATTCAACAACAACCTCAACATTGAAAAACAACAACAACCTCAACATTGAAAAACACCAACAAATTCAACAACAACCTCAACATTGAAAAACAACAACAACCTCAACATTGAAAAACACCAACAAATTCAACAACAGCCTCAACAATGAAAAACACCAACAAATTCAACAACAACCTCAACATTGAAAAACACCAACAAATTTAACAACAACCTCAACTTTGAAAAACAACAACAACCTCAACATGGAAAAACACCAACAAGTTCAACAACAACCTCAACATTGAAAAACAACAACAACCTCAAATTTGCAAAACACCAACAAATTCAACAACAACCTCAACATTTAAAAACAACAACAATCTCAACATTGAAAAACACCAACAAATTCAACAACAACCTCAACATTGAAAAACACCAACAAATTCAACAACAACTTCAACATTGAAAAACACCAACAAATTCAACAACTACCTCGACATTGAAAAACACCAACAAATTCAACAACAACCTCAACATTGAATAACTACAACAACCTCAACATTGAAAAACACCAAAAAATACAACAACAACCTCAACATCGAAAAACAACAACACCCTCAACATTGAAAAACACCAACAAATTCAACAACAACCTCAACATTGAAAAACAACAACAACCTCAACATTGAAAAACACCAACAAATTTAACAACAACCTCAACTTTGAAATAGAACAACAACCTCAAAATTGAAAAACAACAACAAATTCAACAACAACCTCAACATTGAAAAACAACAACAACCTCAACATTGAAAAACACCAACAAATTCAACAACAACCTCAACAATGAAAAACATCAACAAATTCAACAACAACCTCAACATTGAAAAACACCAACAAATTTAATAACAACCTCAACTTTGAAAAACAACAACAACCTCAACATGGAAAAATACCAACAAATTCAACAACAACCTCAACATTGAAAAACAACAACAACCTCAACATTGAAAAACACCAACAAATTCAACAACAACCTCAACATTGAAAAACAACAACAACCTCAACATTGAAAAAAACCAACAAATTCAACAACAACCTCAACAATGAAAAACACCAACAAATTCAACAACAACCTCAACATTGAAAAACACCAACAAATTTAACAACAACCTCAACTTTGAAAAACAACAACAACCTCAACATGGAAAAACACCAACAAATTCAACAACAACCTCAACATTGAACAACAACCACCTCAAAATTGAAAAACACCAACAAATTCAACAACAACCTCAACATTTAAACACAACAACAACCTCAACATTGAAAAACACCAACAAATTCAACAACAACCTCAACATTGAAAAACACCAACAAATTCAACAACTACCTCGACATTGAAAAACACCAACAAATTCAACAACAACCTCAACATTGAAAAACAACAACAACCTCAACATTGAAAAACACCAACAAATTCAACAACAACCTCAACATTGAAAAACAACAACAACCTCAACATTGAAAAACACCAACAAATTCAACAACAACCTCAACATTGAAAAACAGCAACAACCTCAACATTGAAAAACACCAACAAATTCAACAACAACTTCAACATTGAAAAACACCAACAAATTAAACAACAACCTCGAAATTGAAAAACACCAACAAATTCAACAACAACCTCAACATTGAAAAACAACAACAACCTCAACATTGAAAAACACCAACAAATTCAACAACAACCTCAACATTGAAAAACAACAACAACCTCAACATTGAAAAACACCAACAAATTCAACAACAACCTCAACATTGAAAAACACCAACAAATTCAACAACAACCTCAACATTGAAAAACAACAACAACCTCAACATTGAAAAACACCAAGAAATTCAACAACAACCTCAACATTGAAAAACACCAACAAATTCAACAACAACCTCAACACTGAAAAACAACAACAACCTCAACATTGAAAAACACCAACAAATTCAACAACAACCTCAACATTGAAAAACAACAACAACCTCAACATTGAAAAACACCAACAAATTCAACAACAGCCTCAACAATGAAAAACACCAACAAATTCAACAACAACCTCAACATTGAAAAACTCCAACAAATTTAACAACAACCTCAACTTTGAAAAACAACAACAACCTCAACATGGAAAAACACCAACAAATTCAACAACTACCTCGACATTGAAAAACACCAACAAATTAAACAACAACCTCAACATTGAAAAAACACCAACAAATACAACAACAACCTCAACATTGAAAAACAACAACAACCTCAACATTGAAAAACACCAACAAATTCAACAACAACCTCAACATTGAAAAACAGCAACAACCTCAACATTGAAAAACAACAACAAATTCAACAACAACTTCAACATTGAAAAACACCAACAAATTAAACAACAACCTCGAAATTGAAAAACACCAACAAATTCAACAACAACCTCAACATTGAAAAACAACAACAACCTCAACATTGAAAAACACCAACAAATTCAACAACAACCTCAACATTGAAAAACAACAACAACCTCAACATTGAAAAACACCAACAAATTCAACAACAACCTCAACATTGAAAAACTCCAACAAATTTAACAACAACCTCAACTTTGAAAAACAACAACAACCTCAACATTGAAAAACACCAACAAATTCAACAACTACCTCGACATTGAAAAACACCAACAAATTAAACAACAACCTCAACATTGAAAAAACACCAACAAATACAACAACAACCTCAACATTGAAAAACAACAACAACCTCAACATTGAAAAACACCAACAAATTCAACAACAACCTCAACATTGAAAAACAGCAACAACCTCAACATTGAAAAACAACAACAAATTCAACAACAACTTCAACATTGAAAAACACCAACAAATTAAACAACAACCTCGAAATTGAAAAACACCAACAAATTCAACAACAACCTCAACATTGAAAAACAACAACAACCTCAACATTGAAAAACACCAACAAATTCAACAACAACCTCAACATTGAAAAACAACAACAACCTCAACATTGAAAAACACCAACAAATTCAACAACAACCTCAACATTGAAAAACACCAACAAATTAAGCAACAACCTCAACATTGAAAAACAACAACAACCTCAACATTGAAAAACACCAAGAAATTCAACAACAACCTCAACATTGAAAAACACCAACAAATTCAACAACAACCTCAACATTGAAAAACAACAACAACCTCAACATTGAAAAACACCAACAAATTCAACAACAACCTCAACATTGAAAAACAACAACAACCTCAACATTGAAAAACACCAACAAATTCAACAACAGCCTCAACAATGAAAAACACCAACAAATTCAACAACAACCTCAACATTGAAAAACACCAACAAATTTAACAACAACCTCAACTTTGAAAAACAACAACAACCTCAACATGGAAAAACACCAACAAGTTCAACAACAACCTCAACATTGAAAAACAACAACAACCTCAAATTTGCAAAACACCAACAAATTCAACAACAACCTCAACATTTAAAAACAACAACAATCTCAACATTGAAAAACACCAACAAATTCAACAACAACCTCAACATTGAAAAACACCAACAAATTCAACAACAACTTCAACATTGAAAAACACCAACAAATTCAACAACTACCTCGACATTGAAAAACACCAACAAATTCAACAACAACCTCAACATTGAATAACTACAACAACCTCAACATTGAAAAACACCAAAAAATACAACAACAACCTCAACATCGAAAAACAACAACACCCTCAACATTGAAAAACACCAACAAATTCAACAACAACCTCAACATTGAAAAACAACAACAACCTCAACATTGAAAAACACCAACAAATTTAACAACAACCTCAACTTTGAAATAGAACAACAACCTCAAAATTGAAAAACAACAACAAATTCAACAACAACCTCAACATTGAAAAACAACAACAACCTCAACATTGAAAAACACCAACAAATTCAACAACAACCTCAACAATGAAAAACATCAACAAATTCAACAACAACCTCAACATTGAAAAACACCAACAAATTTAATAACAACCTCAACTTTGAAAAACAACAACAACCTCAACATGGAAAAATACCAACAAATTCAACAACAACCTCAACATTGAAAAACAACAACAACCTCAACATTGAAAAACACCAACAAATTCAACAACAACCTCAACATTGAAAAACAACAACAACCTCAACATTGAAAAAAACCAACAAATTCAACAACAACCTCAACAATGAAAAACACCAACAAATTCAACAACAACCTCAACATTGAAAAACACCAACAAATTTAACAACAACCTCAACTTTGAAAAACAACAACAACCTCAACATGGAAAAACACCAACAAATTCAACAACAACCTCAACATTGAACAACAACCACCTCAAAATTGAAAAACACCAACAAATTCAACAACAACCTCAACATTTAAACACAACAACAACCTCAACATTGAAAAACACCAACAAATTCAACAACAACCTCAACATTGAAAAACACCAACAAATTCAACAACTACCTCGACATTGAAAAACACCAACAAATTCAACAACAACCTCAACATTGAAAAACAACAACAACCTCAACATTGAAAAACACCAACAAATTCAACAACAACCTCAACATTGAAAAACAACAACAACCTCAACATTGAAAAACACCAACAAATTCAACAACAACCTCAACATTGAAAAACAGCAACAACCTCAACATTGAAAAACACCAACAAATTCAACAACAACTTCAACATTGAAAAACACCAACAAATTAAACAACAACCTCGAAATTGAAAAACACCAACAAATTCAACAACAACCTCAACATTGAAAAACAACAACAACCTCAACATTGAAAAACACCAACAAATTCAACAACAACCTCAACATTGAAAAACAACAACAACCTCAACATTGAAAAACACCAACAAATTCAACAACAACCTCAACATTGAAAAACACCAACAAATTCAACAACAACCTCAACATTGAAAAACAACAACAACCTCAACATTGAAAAACACCAAGAAATTCAACAACAACCTCAACATTGAAAAACACCAACAAATTCAACAACAACCTCAACACTGAAAAACAACAACAACCTCAACATTGAAAAACACCAACAAATTCAACAACAACCTCAACATTGAAAAACAACAACAACCTCAACATTGAAAAACACCAACAAATTCAACAACAGCCTCAACAATGAAAAACACCAACAAATTCAACAACAACCTCAACATTGAAAAACTCCAACAAATTTAACAACAACCTCAACTTTGAAAAACAACAACAACCTCAACATGGAAAAACACCAACAAATTCATTAACAACCTCAACATTGAAAAACAACAACAACCTCAAATTTGCAAAACACCAACAAATTCAACAACCTCAACATTTAAAAACAACAACAACCTCAACATTGAAAAACACCAACAAATTCAACAACAACCTCAACATTGAAAAACACCAACAAATTCAACAACAACTTCAACATTGAAAAATACCAACAAATTCAACAACTACCTCGACATTGAAAAACACCAACAAATTCAACAACAACCTCAACATTGAATGACTACAACAACCTCAACATTGAAAAACACCAACAAATACAACAACAACCTCAACATTGAAAAACAACAACAACCTCAACATTGAAAAACACCAACAAATTCAACAACAACCTCAACATTGAAAAACAACAACAACCTCAACATTGAAAAACAACAACAAATTCAACAACAACTTCAACATTGAAAAACACCAACAAATTAAACAACAACCTCGAAATTGAAAAACACCAACAAATTCAACAACAACCTCAACATTGAAAAACAACAACAACCTCAACATTGAAAAACACCAACAAATTCAACAACAACCTCAACATTGAAAAACAACAACAACCTCAACGTTGAAAAACACCAACAAATTCAACAACAACCTCAACATTGAAAAACACCAACAAATTAAGCAACAACCTCAACATTGAAAAACAACAACAACCTCAACATTGAAAAACACCAAGAAATTCAACAACAACCTCAACATTGAAAAACACCAACAAATTCAACAACAACCTCAACATTGAAAAACAACAGCAACCTCAACATTGAAAAACACCAACAAATTCAACAACAACCTCAACAATGAAAAACATCAACAAAATCAACAACAACCTCAACATTGAAAAAGACCAACAAATTTAACAACAACCTCAACTTTGAAAAACAACAACAACCTCAACATGGAAAAACACCAACAAATTGAACAACAACCTCAACATTGAAAAACAACAACAACCTCAAAATTGAAAAACACCAACAAATTCAACAACAACCTCAACATTTAAAAACAACAACAACCTCAACATTGAAAAACACCAACAAATTCAACAACAACCTCAACATTGAAAAACACAAACAAATTCAACAACAACTTCAACATTGAAAAACACCAACAAATTCAACAACAACCTCGACATTGAAAAACACCAACAAATTCAACAACAACCTCAACATTGAAAAACTACAACAACCACAACATTGAAAAACACCAACAAATACATCAACAACCTCAACATTGAAAAACAACAACAACCTCAACATTGAAAAACACCAACAAATTCAACAACAACCTCAACATTGAAAAACACCAACAAATTCAGCAACATCCTCAACATTGGAAAACAACAACAACCTCAACATTGAAAAACACCAACAAATTCAACAACAACCTCAACATTGAAAAACAACAACAACCTGAGCATTGAAAAACACGAACAAATTCAACAACAACCTCAACGTTGAAAAAGACCAACAAATTCAACAACAACCTCAACATTGAAAAACAACACAAACCTCAACATTGAAAAACACCAACAAATTCAACAACAACCTCAACATTGAAGAACACCAACAAATTAAGCAACAACCTCAACATTGAAAAACAACAACAACCTCAACATTGAAAAACACCAACAAATTCAACAACAACCTCAACATTGGAAAACAACAACAACCTCAACATTGAAAAACACCAACAAATTCAACAACAACCTCAACATTGAAAAAGAACAACAACCTCAACATTGAAAAACACCAACAAATTCAACAACTTCAACATTGAAAAACACCAACATATTCAACAACAACCTCGAAATTGAAAAACACCAACAAATTCAACAACAACCTCAACATTGAAAAACAACAACAACCTCAACATTGAAAAACACCAACAAATTCAACAACAACCTCAACATTGAAAAACAACAACAACCTCAACATTGAAAAACACCAACAAATTCAACAACAGCCTCAACAATGAAAAACACCAACAAATTCAACAGCAACCTCAACATTGAAAAACACCAACAAATTTAACAACAAACTCAACTTTGAAAAACAACAACAACCTCAACATGGAAAAACACCAACAAATTCAACAACAACCTCAACATTGAAAAACAACAACAACCTCAACATTGAAAAACACCAACAAATTCAACAACAACCTCAACATTGAAAAACAACAACAACCTCAACTTTGAAAAACACCAGCAAATTCAACAACAACCTCAACAATGAAAAACACCAACAAATTCAATAACAACCTCAACATTGAAAAACACCAACAAATTTAACAACAACCTCAACTTTGAAAAACAAGAACAACCTCAACATGGAAAAACAGCAACAAATTCAACAACAACCTCAACATTGAAAAACAACACCAACCTCAAAATTGAAAAACACCAACAAATTCAACAACAACCTCAACATTTAAAAACAACAACAACCTCAACATTGAAAAACACCAACAAATTCAACAACAACCTCAACATTGAAAAACACCAACAAATTCAACAACAACTTCAACATTGAAAAACACCAACAAATTCAACAACAACCTCAACATTGAAAAACACCAACAAATTGAACAACAACCTCAAAATTGAAAAACAACAACAACCTCAACATTGAAAAACACCAACAAATTCAACAACAACTTCAACATTGAAAAACACCAACAAATTCAACAACAACCTCGAAATTGAAAAACACCAACAAATTCAACAACAACCTCAACATTTAAAAACAACAACAACCTCAACATTGAAAAACACCAACAAATTCAACAACAACCTCAACATTGAAAAACACCAACAAATTCAACAACAACTTCAACATTGAAAAACACCAACAAATTCAACAACTACCACGACATTGAAAAACACCAACAAATTCAACAACAACCTCAAGATTGAATAACTACAACAACCTCAACATTGAAAAACACCAACAAATACAACAACAACCTCAACATTGAAAAACAACAACAACCTCAACATTGAAAAACACCAACAAATTCAACAACAACCTCAACATTGAAAAACAGCAACAACCTCAACATTGAAAAACAACAACAAATTCAACAACAACTTCAACATTGAAAAACACCAACAAATTAAACAACAACCTCGAAATTGAAAAACACCAACAAATTCAACAACAACCTCAACATTGAAAAACAACAACAACCTCAACATTGAAAAACACCAACAAATTCAACAAGAACCTCAACATTGAAAAACAACAACAACCTCAACATTGAAAAACACCAACAAATTCAACAACAACCTCAACATTGAAAAACACCAACAAATTAAGCAACAACCTCAACATTGAAAAACAACAACAACCTCAACATTGAAAAACACCAAGAAATTCAACAACAACCTCAACATTGAAAAACACCAACAAATTCAACAACAACCTCAACATTGAAAAACAACAACAACCTCAACATTGAAAAACACCAACAAATTCAACAACAACCTCAACATTGAAAAACAACAACAACCTCAACATTGAAAAACACCAACAAATTCAACAACAGCCTCAACAATGAAAAACACCAACAAATTCAACAACAACCTCAACATTGAAAAACACCAACAAATTTAACAACAACCTCAAATTTGAAAAACAACAACAACCTCAACATGGAAAAACACCAACAAATTCAACAACAACCTCAACATTGAAAAACAACAACAACCTCAAATTTGCAAAACACCAACAAATTCAACAACAACCTCAATATTTAAAAACAACAACAACCTCAACATTGAAAAACACCAACAAATTCAACAACAACCTCAACATTGAAAAACACCAACAAATTCAACAACAACTTCAACATTGAAAAACACCAACAAATTCAACAACTACCTCGACATTGAAAAACACCAACAAATTCAACAACAACCTCAACATTGAATAACGACAACAACCTCAACATTGAAAAACACCAACAAATACAACAACAACCTCAACATTGAAAAACAACAACAACCTCAACATTGAAAAACACCAACAAATTCAACAACAACCTCAACATTGAAAAACAACAACAACCTCAACATTGAAAAACAACAACAAATTCAACAACAACTTCAACATTGAAAAACACCAACAAATTAAACAACAACCTCGAAATTGAAAAACACCAACAAATTCAACAACAACCTCAACATTGAAAAACAACAACAACCTCAACATTGAAAAACACCAACAAATTCAACAACAACCTCAACATTGAAAAACAACAACAACCTCAACATTGAAAAACACCAACAAATTCAACAACAACCTCAACATTGAAAAACACCAACAAATTAAGCAACAACCTCAACATTGAAAAACAATAACAACCTCAACATTGAAAAACACCAAGAAATTCAACAACAACCTCAACATTGAAAAACACCAACAAATTCAACAACAACCTCAACATTGAAAAACAACAACAACCTCAGCATTGAAAAAAACCAACAAATTCAACAACAACCTCAACAATGAAAAACATCAACAAAATCAACAACAACCTCAACATTGAAAAACAACAACAACCTCAACATTGAAAAACACCAACAAATTCAACAACAACCTCAACATTGAAAAACAACAACAACCTCAACGTTGAAAAACACCAACAAATTCAACAACAACCTCAACATTGAAAAACACCAACAAATTAAGCAACAACCTCAACATTGAAAAACAACAACAACCTCAACATTGAAAAACACCAAGAAATTCAACAACAACCTCAACATTGAAAAACACCAACAAATTCAACAACAACCTCAACATTGAAAAACAACAGCAACCTCAACATTGAAAAACACCAACAAATTCAACAACAACCTCAACAATGAAAAACATCAACAAAATCAACAACAACCTCAACATTGAAAAACACCAACAAATTTAACAACAACCTCAACTTTGAAAAACAACAACAACCTCAACATGGAAAAACACCAACAAATTGAACAACAACCTCAACATTGAAAAACAACAACAACCTCAAAATTGAAAAACACCAACAAATTCAACAACAACCTCAACATTTAAAAACAACAACAACCTCAACATTGAAAAACACCAACAAATTCAACAACAACCTCAACATTGAAAAACACAAACAAATTCAACAACAACTTCAACATTGAAAAACACCAACAAATTCAACAACAACCTCGACATTGAAAAACACCAACAAATTCAACAACAACCTCAACATTGAAAAACTACAACAACCACAACATTGAAAAACACCAACAAATACATCAACAACCTCAACATTGAAAAACAACAACAACCTCAACATTGAAAAACACCAACAAATTCAACAACAACCTCAACATTGAAAAACACCAACAAATTCAGCAACATCCTCAACATTGGAAAACAACAACAACCTCAACATTGAAAAACACCAACAAATTCAACAACAACCTCAACATTGAAAAACAACAACAACCTGAGCATTGAAAAACACGAACAAATTCAACAACAACCTCAACGTTGAAAAAGACCAACAAATTCAACAACAACCTCAACATTGAAAAACAACACAAACCTCAACATTGAAAAACACCAACAAATTCAACAACAACCTCAACATTGAAAAACACCAACAAATTAAGCAACAACCTCAACATTGAAAAACAACAACAACCTCAACATTGAAAAACACCAACAAATTCAACAACAACCTCAACATTGGAAAACAACAACAACCTCAACATTGAAAAACACCAACAAATTCAACAACAACCTCAACATTGAAAAAGAACAACAACCTCAACATTGAAAAACACCAACAAATTCAACAACTTCAACATTGAAAAACACCAACATATTCAACAACAACCTCGAAATTGAAAAACACCAACAAATTCAACAACAACCTCAACATTGAAAAACAACAACAACCTCAACATTGAAAAACACCAACAAATTCAACAACAACCTCAACATTGAAAAACAACAACAACCTCAACATTGAAAAACACCAACAAATTCAACAACAGCCTCAACAATGAAAAACACCAACAAATTCAACAGCAACCTCAACATTGAAAAACACCAACAAATTTAACAACAAACTGAACTTTGAAAAACAACAACAACCTCAACATGGAAAAACACCAACAAATTCAACAACAACCTCAACATTGAAAAACAACAACAACCTCAACATTGAAAAACACCAACAAATTCAACAACAACCTCAACATTGAAAAACAACAACAACCTCAACTTTGAAAAACACCAGCAAATTCAACAACAACCTCAACAATGAAAAACACCAACAAATTCAATAACAACCTCAACATTGAAAAACACCAACAAATTTAACAACAACCTCAACTTTGAAAAACAAGAACAACCTCAACATGGAAAAACAGCAACAAATTCAACAACAACCTCAACATTGAAAAACAACACCAACCTCAAAATTGAAAAACACCAACAAATTCAACAACAACCTCAACATTTAAAAACAACAACAACCTCAACATTGAAAAACACCAACAAATTCAACAACAACCTCAACATTGAAAAACACCAACAAATTCAACAACAACTTCAACATTGAAAAACACCAACAAATTCAACAACAACCTCAACATTGAAAAACACCAACAAATTGAACAACAACCTCAAAATTGAAAAACAACAACAACCTCAACATTGAAAAACACCAACAAATTCAACAACAACTTCAACATTGAAAAACACCAACAAATTCAACAACAACCTCGAAATTGAAAAACACCAACAAATTCAACAACAACCTCAACATTTAAAAACAACAACAACCTCAACATTGAAAAACACCAACAAATTCAACAACAACCTCAACATTGAAAAACACCAACAAATTCAACAACAACTTCAACATTGAAAAACACCAACAAATTCAACAACTACCACGACATTGAAAAACACCAACAAATTCAACAATAACCTCAAGATTGAATAACTACAACAACCTCAACATTGAAAAACACCAACAAATACAACAACAACCTCAACATTGAAAAACAACAACAACCTCAACATTGAAAAACACCAACAAATTCAACAACAACCTCAACATTGAAAAACAGCAACAACCTCAACATTGAAAAACAACAACAAATTCAACAACAACTTCAACATTGAAAAACACCAACAAATTAAACAACAACCTCGAAATTGAAAAACACCAACAAATTCAACAACAACCTCAACATTGAAAAACAACAACAACCTCAACATTGAAAAACACCAACAAATTCAACAAGAACCTCAACATTGAAAAACAACAACAACCTCAACATTGAAAAACACCAACAAATTCAACAACAACCTCAACATTGAAAAACACCAACAAATTAAGCAACAACCTCAACATTGAAAAACAACAACAACCTCAACATTGAAAAACACCAAGAAATTCAACAACAACCTCAACATTGAAAAACACCAACAAATTCAACAACAACCTCAACATTGAAAAACAACAACAACCTCAACATTGAAAAACACCAACAAATTCAACAACAACCTCAACATTGAAAAACAACAACAACCTCAACATTGAAAAACACCAACAAATTCAACAACAGCCTCAACAATGAAAAACACCAACAAATTCAACAACAGCCTCAACAATGAAAAACACCAACAAATTCAACAACAACCTCAACATTGAAAAACAACAACAACCTCAAATTTGCAAAACACCAACAAATTCAACAACAACCTCAATATTTAAAAACAACAACAACCTCAACATTGAAAAACACCAACAAATTCAACAACAACCTCAACATTGAAAAACACCAACAAATTCAACAACAACTTCAACATTGAAAAACACCAACAAATTCAACAACTACCTCGACATTGAAAAACACCAACAAATTCAACAACAACCTCAACATTGAATAACGACAACAACCTCAACATTGAAAAACACCAACAAATACAACAACAACCTCAACATTGAAAAACAACAACAACCTCAACATTGAAAAACACCAACAAATTCAACAACAACCTCAACATTGAAAAACAACAACAACCTCAACATTGAAAAACAACAACAAATTCAACAACAACTTCAACATTGAAAAACACCAACAAATTAAACAACAACCTCGAAATTGAAAAACACCAACAAATTCAACAACAACCTCAACATTGAAAAACAACAACAACCTCAACATTGAAAAACACCAACAAATTCAACAACAACCTCAACATTGAAAAACAACAACAACCTCAACATTGAAAAACACCAACAAATTCAACAACAACCTCAACATTGAAAAACACCAACAAATTAAGCAACAACCTCAACATTGAAAAACAATAACAACCTCAACATTGAAAAACACCAAGAAATTCAACAACAACCTCAACATTGAAAAACACCAACAAATTCAACAACAACCTCAACATTGAAAAACAACAACAACCTCAGCATTGAAAAAAACCAACAAATTCAACAACAACCTCAACAATGAAAAACATCAACAAAATCAACAACAACCTCAACATTGAAAAACACCAACAAATTTAACAACAACCTCAACTTTGAAAAACAACAACAACTTCAACATGGAAAAACACTAACAAATTCAACAACCTCAACATTGAAAAACAACAACAACCTCAAAATTGAAAAACACCAACAAATTCAACAACAACCTCAACATTTATAAACAACAACAACCTCAACATTGAAAAACACCAACAAATTCAACAACAACCTCAACATTGAAAAACACAAACAAATTCAACAACAACCTCGAAATTGAAAAACACCAACAAATTCAACAACAACCTCAACATTTAAAAACAACAACAACCTCAACATTGAAAAACACCAACAAATTCAACAACAACCTCAACATTGAAAAACACCAACAAATTCAACAACAACTTCAACATTGAAAAACACCAACAAATTCAACAACTACCTCGACATTGAAAAACACCAACAAATTCAACAACAACCTCAACATTGAATAACTACAACAACCTCAACATTGTAAAACACCAACAAATACAACAACAACCTCAACATTGAAAAACAACAACAACCTCAACATTGAAAAACACCAACAAATTCAACAACAACCTCAACATTGAAAAACAGCAACAACCTCAACATTGAAAAACAACAACAAATTCAACAACAACTTCAACATTGAAAAACGCCAACAAATTAAACAACAACCTCGAAATTGACAAACACCAACAAATTCAACAACAACCTCAACATTGAAAAACAACAACAACCTCAACATTGAAAAACACCAACAAATTCAACAAGAACCTCAGCATTGAAAAACAACAACAACCTCAACATTGAAAAACACCAACAAATTCAACAACAACCTCAACATTGAAAAACACCAACAAATTAAGCAACAACCTCAACATTGAAAAACAACAACAACCTCAACATTGAAAAGCACCAAGAAATTCAACAACAACCTCAACATTGAAAAACACCAACAAATTCAACAACAACCTCAACATTGAAAAACAGCAACAACCTCAACATTGAAAACCACCAACAAATTCAACAACAACCTCAACATTGAAAAACAACAACAACCTCAACATTGAAAAACACCAACAAATTCAACAACAGCCTCAACAATGAAAAACACCAACAAATTCAACAACAACCTCAACATTGAAAAACACCAACAAATTTAACAACAAACTCAACTTTGAAAAACAACAACAACCTCAACATGGAAAAACACCAACAAATTCAACAACAACCTCAACATTGAAAAACAAGAACAACCTCAAATTTGCAAAACAGCAACAAATTCAACAACAACCTCAACATTTAAAAACAACAACAACCTCAACATTGAAAAACACCAACAAATTCAACAACAACCTCAACATTGAAAAACACCAACAAATTCAACAACAACTTCAACATTGAAAAACACCAACAAATTCAACAACTACCTCGACATTGAAAAACACCAACAACTTCAACAACAACCTCAACATTGAATAACTACAACAACCTCAACATTGAAAAACACCAACAAATACAACAACAACCTCAACATTGAAAAACAACAACAACCTCAACATTGAAAAACACCAACAAATTCAACAACAACCTCAACATTGAAAAACAACAACAACCTCAACATTGAAAAACAACAACAAATTCAACAACAACTTCAACATTGAAAAACACCAACAAATTAAACAACAACCTCGAAATTGAAAAACACCAACAAATTCAACAACAACCTCAACATTGAAAAACAACAACAACCTCAACATTGAAAATCACCAACAAATTCAACAACAACCTCAACATTGAAAAACAACAACAACCTCAACATTGAAAAACACCAACAAATTCAACAACAACCTCAACATTGAAAAACACCAACAAATTAAGCAACAACCTCAACATTGAAAAACAATAACAACCTCAACATTGAAAAACACCAAGAAATTCAACAACAACCTCAACATTGAAAAACACCAACAAATTCAACAACAACCTCAACATTGAAAAACAACAACAACCTCAACATTGAAAAACACCAACAAATTCAACAACAACCTCAACAATGAAAAACATCAACAAAATCAACAACAACCTCAACATTGAAAAACACCAACAAATTTAACAACAACCTCAACTTTGAAAAACAACAACAACTTCAACATGGAAAAACACCAACAAATTCAACAACAACCTCAACATTGAAAAACAACAACAACCTCAAAATTGAAAAACACCAACAAATTCAACAACAACCTCAACATTTATAAACAACAACAACCTCAACATTGAAAAACACCAACAAATTCAACAACAACCTCAACATTGAAAAACACAAACAAATTCAACAACAACTTCAACATTGAAAAACACCAACAAATTCAACAACAACCTCGACATTGAAAAACACCAACAAATTCAACAACAACCTCAACATTGAAAAACTACAACAACCACAACATTGAAAAACACCAACAAATACAGCAAAAACCTCAACATTGAAAAACAACAACAACCTCAACATTGAAAAACACCAACAAATTCAACAACAACCTCAACATTGAAAAACACCAACAAATTCAGCAACAACCTCAACATTGGAAAACAACAACAACCTCAACATTGAAAAACACCAACAAATTCAACAACAACCTCAACATTGAAAAACAACAACAACCTGAGCATTTAAAAGCACGAACAAATTCAACAACAACCTCAACGTTGAAAAAGACCAACAAATTCAACAACAACCTCAACATTGAAGAACAACACAAACCTCAACATTGAAAAACACCAACAAATTCAACAACAACCTCAAAATTGAAAAACACCAACAAATTAAGCAACAACCTCAACATTGAAAAACAACAACAACCTCAACATTGAAAAACACCAACAAATTCAACAACAACCTCAACATTGAAAAACAACAACAACCTCAACATTGAAAAACACCAACAAATTCAACAACAACCTCAACATTGAAAAACAACAACAACCTCAACATTGAAAAACACCAACAAATTCAACAACTTCAACATTGAAAAACACCAACATATTCAACAACAACCTCGAAATTGAAAAACACCAACAAATTCAACAACAACCTCAACATTGAAAAACAACAACAACCTCAACATTGAAAAACACCAACAAATTCAACAACAACCTCAACATTGAAAAACAACAACAACCTCAACATTGAAAAACACCAGCAAATTCAACAACAGCCTCAACAATGAAAAACACCAACAAATTCAACAACAACCTCAACATTGAAAAACACCAACAAATTTAACAACAAACTCAACTTTGAAAAACAACAACAACCTCAACATGGAAAAACACCAACAAATTCAACAACAACCTCAACATTGAAAAACAACAACAACCTCAACATTGAAAAACACCAACAAATTCAACAACAACCTCAACATTGAAAAACAACAACAACCTCAACATTGAAAAACACCAACAAATTCAACAACAACCTCAACAATGAAAAACACCAACAAATTCAACAACAACCTCAACATTGAAAAACACCAACAAATTTAACAACAACCTCAACTTTGAAAAACAAGAACAACCTCAACATGGAAAAACACCAACAAAATTCAACAACAACCTCAACATTGAAAAACACCAACAAATTTAACAACAAACTCAACTTTGAAAAACAACAACAACCTCAACATGGAAAAACACCAACAAATTCAACAACAACCTCAACATTGAAAAACAACAACAACCTCAACATTGAAAAACACCAACAAATTCAACTACAACCTCAACATTGAAAAACAACAACAACCTCAACATTGAAAAACACCAACAAATTCAACAACAACCTCAACAATGAAAAACACCAACAAATTCAACAACAACCTCAACATTGAAAAACAACAACAAATTTAACAACAACCTCAACTTTGAAAAACAACAACAACCTCAAAATTGAAAAACACCAACAAATTCAACAACAACCTCAACATTGAAAAACACCAACAAATTCAACAACTACCTCGACATTGAAAAACACCAACAAATTCAACAACAACCTCAACATTGAATAACTACAACAACCTCAACATTGAAAAACACCAACAAATACAACAACAACCTCAACATTGAAAAACAACAACATCAACATTGAAAAACACCAACAAATTCAACAACAACCTCAGCATTGAAAAACAACAACAACCTCAACATTGAAAAACAACAACAAATTCAACAACAACTTCAACATTGAAAAACACCAACAAATTAAACAACAACCTCGAAATTGAAAAACACCAACAAATTCAACAACAACCTCAACATTGAAAAACAACAACAACCTCAACATTGAAAAACACCAACAAATTCAACAACAAACTCAACATTGAAAAACAACAACAACCTCAACATTGAAAAACACCAACAAATTCAACAACAACCTCAACAATGAAAAACACCAACAAATTCAACAACAACCTCAACATTGAAAAACACCAACAAATTTAACAACAAACTCAACTTTGAAAAACAACAACAACCTCAACATGGAAAAACACCAACAAATTCAACAACAACCTCAACATTGAAAAACAACAACAACCTCAACATTGAAAAACACCAACAAATTCAACAACAACCTCAACATTGAAAAACAACAACAACCTCAACATTGAAAAACACCAACAAATTCAACAACAACCTCAACAATGAAAAACACCAACAAATTCAACAACAACTTCAACATTGAAAAACACCAACAAATTTAACAACAACCTCAACTTTGAAAAACAACAACAACCTCAACATGGAAAAACACCAACAAATTCAACAACAACCTCAACATTGAAAAACAACAACAACCTCAAAATTGAAAAACACCAACAAATTCAACAACAACCTCAACATTTAAAAACAAGAACAACCTCAACATTGAAAAACACCAATAAATTCAACAACAACCTCAACATTGAAAAACACCAACAAATTCAACAACAACTTCAACATTGAAAAACACCAACAAATTCAACAACATCCTCAACATTGAAAAACACCAACAAATTCAACAACAACCTCAACATTGAAAAACAACAACAACCTCAACATTGAAAAACACTAACAAATTCAACAACAACTTCAACATTGAAAAACACCAACAAATTCAACAACAACCTCGAAATTGAAAAACACCAACAAATTCAACAACAACCTCAACATTGAAAAACAACAATAACCTCAACATTGAAAAACACCAACAAATTCAACAACAACTTCAACATTGAAAAACACCAACAAATTCAACAACAACCTCGACATTGAAAAACACCAACAAATTCAACAACAACCTCAACATTGAAAAACTACAACAACCACAAATTTGAAAAACACCAACAAATACAGCAACAACCTCAACATTGAAAAAAAACAACAACCTCAACATTGAAAAACACCAACAAATTCAACAACAACCTCAACATTGAAAAACACCAACAAATTCAGCAACAACCTCAACATTGGAAAACAACAACAACCTCAACATTGAAAAACACCAACAAATTCAACAACAACCTCTACATTGAAAAACAACAACAACCTGAGCATTGAAAAACACGAACAAATTCAACAACAACCTCAACGTTGAAAAAGACCAACAAATTCAACAACAACCTCAACATTGAAAAACAAAACAAACCTCAACATTGAAAAACACCAACAAATTCAACAACAACCTCAACATTGAAAAACACCAACAAATTAAGCAAGAACCTCAACATTGAAAAACAACAACAACCTCAACATTGAAAAACACCAACAAATTCAACAACAACCTCAACATTGGAAAACAACAACAACCTCAACATTGAAAAACACCAACAAATTCAACAACAACCTCAACATTGAAAAAGAACAACAACCTCAACATTGAAAAACACCAACAAATTCAACAACAACCTCAACATTGAAAAACACCAACAAATTTAACAACAAACTCAACTTTGAAAAACAACAACAACCACAACATGGAAAAACACCAACAAATTCAACAACAACCTCAACATTGAAAAACAACAACAACCTCAACATTGAAAAACACCAACAAATTCAACAACAACCTCAACATTGAAAAACAACAACAACCTCAACATTGAAAAACACCAGCAAATTCAACAACAACATCAACAATGAAAAACACCAACAAATTCAACAACAACCTCAACATTGAAAAACACCAACAAATTTAACAACAACCTCAACTTTGAAACACAAGAACAACCTCAACATGGAAAAACACCAACAAATTCAACAACAACCTCAACATTGAAAAACAACAACAACCTCAATATTGAAAAACACCAACAAATTCAACAACAACCTCAACATTTAAAAACAACAACAACCTCAACATTGAAAAACACCAACAAATTCAACAACAACCTCAACATTGAAAAACACCAACAAATTCAACAACAACTTCAACATTGAAAAACACCAACAAATTCAACAACAACCTCAACATTGAAAAACACCAACAAATTCAACAACAACCTCAACTTTGAAAAACAACAACAACCTCAACATTGAAAAACACCAACAAATTCAACAACAACTTCAACATAGAAAAACACCAACAAATTCAACAACAACCTCGAAATTGAAAAACACCAACACATTCAACAACAACCTCAACATTTAAAAACAACAACAACCTCAACATTGAAAAACACCAACAAATTCAACAACAACCTCAACATTGAAAAACACCAACAAATTCAACAACTACCTCGACATTGAAAAACACCAACAAATTCAACAACAACCTCAACATTGAATAACTACAACAACCTCAACATTGAAAAACACCAACAAATACAACAACAACCTCAACATTGAAAAACAACAACAACCTCAACATTGAAAAACAACAACAAATTCAACAACAACTTCAACATTGAAAAACACCAACAAATTAAACAACAACCTCGAAATTGAAAAACACCAACAAATTCAACAACAACCTCAACATTGAAAAACAACAACAACCTCAACATTGAAAAACACCAACAAATTCAACAAGAACCTCAACATTGAAAAACAACAACAACCTCAACATTGAAAAACACCAACAAATTCAACAACAACCTCAACATTGAAAAACACCAACAAATTAAGCAACAACCTCAACATTGAAAAACAACAACAACCTCAACATTGAAAAGCACCAAGAAATTCAACAACAACCTCAACATTGAAAAACACCAACAAATTCAACAACAACCTCAACATTGAAAAACAACAACAACCTCAACATTGAAAAACACCAACAAATTCAACAACAACCTCAACATTGAAAAACAACAACAACCTCAACATTGAAAAACACCAACAAATTCAACAACAGCCTCAACAATGAAAAACACCAACAAATTCAACAACAACCTCAACATTGAAAAACACCAACAAATTTAACAACAACCTCAACTTTGAAAAACAACAACAACCTCAACATGGAAAAACACCAACAAATTCAACAACAACCTCAACATTGAAAAACAACAACAACCTCAAATTGGCAAAACACCAACAAATTCAACAACAACCTCAACATTTAAAAACAACAACAACCTCAACATTGAAAAACACCAACAAATTCAACAACAACCTCAACATTGAAAAACACCAACAAATTCAACAACAACTTCAACATTGAAAAACACCAACAAATTCAACAACTACCTCGACATTGAAAAACACCAACAAATTCAACAACAACCTCAAAATTGAATAACTACAACAACCTCAACATTGAAAAACACCAACAAATACAACAACAACCTCAACATTGAAAAACAACAACAACCTCAACATTGAAAAACACCAACAAATTCAACAACAACCTCGACATTGAAAAACACCAACAAATTCAACAACAACCTCAACATTGAAAAACTACAACAACCACAACATTGAAAAACACCAACAAATACAGCAACAACCTCAATATTGAAAAAAAACAACAACCTCAACATTGAAAAACACCAACAAATTCAACAACAACCTCAACATTGAAAAACACCAACAAATTCAGCAACAACCTCAACATTGGAAAACAACAACAACCTCAACATTGAAAAACACCAACAAATTCAACAACAACCTGAACATTGAAAAACAACAACAACCTGAGCATTGAAAAACACGAACAAATTCAACAACAACTTCAACGTTTAAAAAGACCAACAAATTCAACAACAACCTCAACATTGAAAAACAAAACAAACATCAACATTGAAAAACACCAACAAATTCAACAACAACCTCAACATTGAAAAACACCAACAAATTAAGCAAGAACCTCAACATTGAAAAACAACAACAACCTCAACATTGAAAAACACCAACAAATTCAACAACAACCTCAACATTGGAAAACAACAACAACCTCAACATTGAAAAACACCAACAAATTCAACAACAACCTCAACATTGAAAAACAACAACAACCTCAACATTGAAAAACACCAACAAATTCAACAACTTCAACATTGAAAAACACCAACATATTCAACAACAACCTCGAAATTGAAAAACACCAACAAATTCAACAACAACCTCAACATTGAAAAACAACAACAACCTCAACATTGAAAAACACCAACAAATTCAACAACAACCTCAACATTGAAAAAGAACAACAACCTCAACATTGAAAAACACCAACAAATTGAACAACAGCCTCAACAATGAAAAACACCAACAAATTCAACAACAACCTCAACATTGAAAAACACCAACAAATTTAACAACAAACTCAACTTTGAAAAACAACAACAACCACAACATGGAAAAACACCAACAAATTCAACAACAACCTCAACATTGAAAAACTACAACAACCACAAATTTGAAAAACACCAACAAATACAGCAACAACCTCAACATTGAAAAAAAACAACAACCTCAACATTGAAAAACACCAACAAATTCAACAACAACCTCAACATTGAAAAACACCAACAAATTCAGCAACAACCTCAACATTGGAAAACAACAACAACCTCAACATTGAAAAACACCAACAAATTCAACAACAACCTCAACATTGAAAAACAACAACAACCTGAGCATTGAAAAACACGAACAAATTCAACAACAACCTCAACGTTGAAAAAGACCAACAAATTCAACAACAACCTCAACATTGAAAAACAAAACAAACCTCAACATTGAAAAACACCAACAAATTCAACAACAACCTCAACATTGAAAAACACCAACAAATTAAGCAAGAACCTCAACATTGAAAAACAACAACAACCTCAACATTGAAAAACACCAACAAATTCAACAACAACCTCAACATTGGAAAACAACAACAACCTCAACATTGAAAAACACCAACAAATTCAACAACAACCTCAACATTGAAAAAGAACAACAACCTCAACATTGAAAAACACCAACAAATTCAACAACTTCAACATTGAAAAACACCAACATATTCAACAACAACCTCGAAATTGAAAAACACCAACAAATTCAACAACAACCTCAACATTGAAAAACAACAACAACCTCAACATTGAAAAACACCAACAAATTCAACAACAACCTCAACATTGAAAAACAACAACAACCTCAACATTGAAAAACACCAACAAATTGAACAACAGCCTCAACAATGAAAAACACCAACAAATTCAACAACAACCTCAACATTGAAAAACACCAACAAATTTAACAACAAACTCAACTTTGAAAAACAACAACAACCACAACATGGAAAAACACCAACAAATTCAACAACAACCTCAACATTGAAAAACAACAACAACCTCAACATTGAAAAACACCAACAAATTCAACAACAACCTCAACATTGAAAAACAACAACAACCTCAACATTGAAAAACACCAGCAAATTCAACAACAACATCAACAATGAAAAACACCAACAAATTCAACAACAACCTCAACATTGAAAAACACCAACAAATTTAACAACAACCTCAACTTTGAAACACAAGAACAACCTCAACATGGAAAAACACCAACAAATTCAACAACAACCTCAACATTGAAAAACAACAACAACCTCAATATTGAAAAACACCAACAAATTCAACAACAACCTCAACATTTAAAAACAACAACAACCTCAACATTGAAAAACACCAACAAATTCAACAACAACCTCAACATTGAAAAACACCAACAAATTCAACAACAACTTCAACATTGAAAAACACCAACAAATTCAACAACAACCTCAACATTGAAAAACACCAACAAATTCAACAACAACCTCAACTTTGAAAAACAACAACAACCTCAACATTGAAATACACCAACAAATTCAACAACAACTTCAACATAGAAAAACACCAACAAATTCAACAACAACCTCGAAATTGAAAAACACCAACACATTCAACAACAACCCCAACATTTAAAAACAACAACAACCTCAACATTGAAAAACACCAACAAATTCAACAACAACCTCAACATTGAAAAACACCAACAAATTCAACAACTACCTCGACATTGAAAAACACCAACAAATTCAACAACAACCTCAACATTGAATAACTACAACAACCTCAACATTGAAAAACACCAACAAATACAACAACAACCTCAACATTGAAAAACAACAACAACCTCAACATTGAAAAACAACAACAAATTCAACAACAACTTCAACATTGAAAAACACCAACAAATTAAACAACAACCTCGAAATTGAAAAACACCAACAAATTCAACAACAACCTCAACATTGAAAAACAACAACAACCTCAACATTGAAAAACACCAACAAATTCAACAAGAACCTCAACATTGAAAAACAACAACAACCTCAACATTGAAAAACACCAACAAATTCAACAACAACCTCAACATTGAAAAACACCAACAAATTAAGCAACAACCTCAACATTGAAAAACAACAACAACCTCAACATTGAAAAACACCAAGAAATTCAACAACAACCTCAACATTGAAAAACACCAACAAATTCAACAACAACCTCAACATTGAAAAACAACAACAACCTCAACATTGAAAAACACCAACAAATTCAACAACAACCTCAACATTGAAAAACAACAACAACCTCAACATTGAAAAACACCAACAAATTCAACAACAGCCTCAACAATGAAAAACACCAACAAATTCAACAACAACCTCAACATTGAAAAACACCAACAAATTTAACAACAACCTCAACTTTGAAAAACAACAACAACCTCAACATGGAAAAACACCAACAAATTCAACAACAACCTCAACATTGAAAAACAACAACAACCTCAAATTGGCAAAACACCAACAAATTCAACAACAACCTCAACATTTAAAAACAACAACAACCTCAACATTGAAAAACACCAACAAATTCAACAACAACCTCAACATTGAAAAACACCAACAAATTCAACAACAACTTCAACATTGAAAAACACCAACAAATTCAACAACTACCTCGACATTGAAAAACACCAACAAATTCAACAACAACCTCAAAATTGAATAACTACAACAACCTCAACATTGAAAAACACCAACAAATACAACAACAACCTCAACATTGAAAAACAACAACAACCTCAACATTGAAAAACACCAACAAATTCAACAACAACCTCGACATTGAAAAACACCAACAAATTCAACAACAACCTCAACATTGAAAAACTACAACAACCACAACATTGAAAAACACCAACAAATACAGCAACAACCTCAATATTGAAAAAAAACAACAACCTCAACATTGAAAAACACCAACAAATTCAACAACAACCTCAACATTGACAAAAACCAACAAATTCAGCAACAACCTCAACATTGGAAAACAACAACAACCTCAACATTGAAAAACACCAACAAATTCAACAACAACCTCAACATTGAAAAACAACAACAACCTGAGCATTGAAAAACACGAACAAATTCAACAACAACCTCAACGTTGAAAAAGACCAACAAATTCAACAACAACCTCAACATTCAAAAACAAAACAAACATCAACATTGAAAAACACCAACAAATTCAACAACAACCTCAACATTGAAAAACACCAACAAATTAAGCAAGAACCTCAACATTGAAAAACAACAACAACCTCAACATTGAAAAACACCAACAAATTCAACAACAACCTCAACATTGGAAAACAACAACAACCTCAACATTGAAAAACACCAACAAATTCAACAACAACCTCAACATTGAAAAACAACAACAACCTCAACATTGAAAAACACCAACAAATTCAACAACTTCAACATTGAAAAACACCAACATATTCAACAACAACCTCGAAATTGAAAAACACCAACAAATTCAACAACAACCTCAACATTGAAAAACAACAACAACCTCAACATTGAAAAACACCAACAAATTCAACAACAACCTCAACATTGAAAAACAACAACAACCTCAACATTGAAAAACACCAACAAATTGAACAACAGCCTCAACAATGAAAAACACCAACAAATTCAACAACAACCTCAACATTGAAAAACACCAACAAATTTAACAACAAACTCAACTTTGAAAAACAACAACAACCACAACATGGAAAAACACCAACAAATTCAACAACAACCTCAACATTGAAAAACAACAACAACCTCAACATTGAAAAACACCAACAAATTCAACAACAACCTCAACATTGAAAAACAACAACAACCTCAACATTGAAAAACACCAGCAAATTCAACAACAACCTCAACAATGAAAAACACCAACAAATTCAACAACAACCTCAACATTGAAAAACACCAACAAATTTAACAACAACCTCAACTTTGAAACACAAGAACAACCTCAACATGGAAAAACACCAACAAATTCAACAACAACCTCAACATTGAAAAACAACAACAACCTCAATATTGAAAAACACCAACAAATTCAACAACAACCTCAACATTTAAAAACAACAACAACCTCAACATTGAAAAACACCAACAAATTCAACAACAACCTCAACATTGAAAAACACCAACAAATTCAACAACAACTTCAACATTGAAAAACACCAACAAATTCAACAACAACCTCAACATTGAAAAACACCAACAAATTCAACAACAACTTCAACATAGAAAAACACCAACAAATTCAACAACAACCTCGAAATTGAAAAACACCAACACATTCAACAACAACCTCAACATTTAAAAACAACAACAACCTCAACATTGAAAAACACCAACAAATTCAACAACAACCTCAACATTGAAAAACACCAACAAATTCAACAACTACCTCGACATTGAAAAACACCAACAAATTCAACAACAACCTCAACATTGAATAACTACAACAACCTCAACATTGAAAAACACCAACAAATACAACAACAACCTCAACATTGAAAAACAACAACAACCTCAACATTGAAAAACAACAACAAATTCAACAACAACTTCAACATTGAAAAACACCAACAAATTAAACAACAACCTCGAAATTGAAAAACACCAACAAATTCAACAACAACCTCAACATTGAAAAACAACAACAACCTCAACATTGAAAACCACCAACAAATTCAACAAGAACCTCAACATTGAAAAACAACAACAACCTCAACATTGAAAAACACCAACAAATTCAACAACAACCTCAACATTGAAAAACACCAACAAATTAAGCAACAACCTCAACATTGAAAAACAACAACAACCTCAACATTGAAAAACACCAAGAAATTCAACAACAACCTCAACATTGAAAAACACCAACAAATTCAACAACAACCTCAACATTGAAAAACAACAACAACCTCAACATTGAAAAACACCAACAAATTCAACAACAACCTCAACATTGAAAAACAACAACAACCTCAACATTGAAAAACACCAACAAATTCAACAACAGCCTCAACAATGAAAAACACCAACAAATTCAACAACAACCTCAACATTGAAAAACACCAACAAATTTAACAACAACCTCAACTTTGAAAAACAACAACAACCTCAACATGGAAAAACACCAACAAATTCAACAACAACCTCAACATTGAAAAACAACAACAACCTCAAATTGGCAAAACACCAACAAATTCAACAACAACCTCAACATTTAAAAACAACAACAACCTCAACATTGAAAAACACCAACAAATTCAACAACAACCTCAACATTGAAAAACACCAACAAATTCAACAACAACTTCAACATTGAAAAACACCAACAAATTCAACAACTACCTCGACATTGAAAAACACCAACAAATTCAACAACAACCTCAAAATTGAATAACTACAACAACCTCAACATTGAAAAACACCAACAAATACAACAACAACCTCAACATTGAAAAACAACAGCAACCTCAACATTGAAAAACACCAACAAATCAACAACAACCTCGACATTGAAAAACACCAACAAATTCAACAACAACCTCAACATTGAAAAACTACAACAACCACAACATTGAAAAACACCAACAAATACAGCAACAACCTCAATATTGAAAAAAAACAACAACCTCAACATTGAAAAACACCAACAAATTCAACAACAACCTCAACATTGAAAAACACCAACAAATTCAGCAACAACCTCAACATTGGAAAACAACAACAACCTCAACATTGAAAAACACCAACAAATTCAACAACAACCTCAACATTGAAAAACAACAACAACCTGAGCATTGAAAAACACGAACAAATTCAACAACAACCTCAACGTTGAAAAAGAACAACAAATTCAACAACAACCTCAACATTGAAAAACAACACAAACCTCAACATTGAAAAACACCAACAAATTCAACAACAACCTCAACATTGAAAAACACCAACAAATTAAGCAAGAACCTCAACATTGAAAAACAACAACAACCTCAACATTGAAAAACACCAACAAATTCAACAACAACCTCAACATTGGAAAACAACAACAACCTCAACATTGAAAAACACCAACAAATTCAACAACAACCTCAACATTGAAAAACAACAACAACCTCAACATTGAAAAACACCAACAAATTCAACAACTTCAACATTGAAAAACACCAACATATTCAACAACAACCTCGAAATTGAAAAACACCAACAAATTCAACAACAACCTCAACATTGAAAAACAACAACTACCTCAACATTGAAAAACACCAACAAATTCAACAACAACCTCAACATTGAAAAACAACAACAACCTCAACATTGAAAAACACCAACAAATTGAACAACAGCCTCAACAATGAAAAACACCAACAAATTCAACAACAACCTCAACATTGAAAAACACCAACAAATTCAGCAACAACCTCAACATTGGAAAACAACAACAACCTCAACATTGAAAAACACCAACAAATTCAACAACAACCTCAACATTGAAAAACAACAACAACCTGAGCATTGAAAAACACGAACAAATTCAACAACAACCTCAACGTTGAAAAAGACCAACAAATTCAACAACAACCTCAACATTGAAAAACAACACAAACCTCAACATTGAAAAACACCAACAAATTCAACAACAACCTCAACATTGAAAAACACCAACAAATTAAGCAAGAACCTCAACATTGAAAAACAACAACAACCTCAACATTGAAAAACACCAACAAATTCAACAACAACCTCAACATTGGAAAACAACAACAACCTCAACATTGAAAAACACCAACAAATTCAACAACAACCTCAACATTGAAAAACAACAACAACCTCAACATTGAAAAACACCAACAAATTCAACAACAACTTCAACATTGAAAAACACCAACAAATTAAACAACAACCTCGAAATTGAAAAACACCAACAAATTCAACAACAACCTCAACATTGAAAAACAACAACAACCTCAACATTGAAAACCACCAACAAATTCAACAAGAACCTCAACATTGAAAAACAACAACAACCTCAACATTGAAAAACACCAACAAATTCAACAACAACCTCAACATTGAAAAACACCAACAAATTAAGCAACAACCTCAACATTGAAAAACAACAACAACCTCAACATTGAAAAACACCAAGAAATTCAACAACAACCTCAACATTGAAAAACACCAACAAATTCAACAACAACCTCAACATTGAAAAACAACAACAACCTCAACATTGAAAAACACCAACAAATTCAACAACAACCTCAACATTGAAAAACAACAACAACCTCAACATTGAAAAACACCAACAAATTCAACAACAGCCTCAACAATGAAAAACACCAACAAATTCAACAACAACCTCAACATTGAAAAACACCAACAAATTTAACAACAACCTCAACTTTGAAAAACAACAACAACCTCAACATGGAAAAACACCAACAAATTCAACAACAACCTCAACATTGAAAAACAACAACAACCTCAAATTGGCAAAACACCAACAAATTCAACAACAACCTCAACATTTAAAAACAACAACAACCTCAACATTGAAAAACACCAACAAATTCAACAACAACCTCAACATTGAAAAACACCAACAAATTCAACAACAACTTCAACATTGAAAAACACCAACAAATTCAACAACTACCTCGACATTGAAAAACACCAACAAATTCAACAACAACCTCAAAATTGAATAACTACAACAACCTCAACATTGAAAAACACCAACAAATACAACAACAACCTCAACATTGAAAAACAACAGCAACCTCAACATTGAAAAACACCAACAAATTCAACAACAACCTCGACATTGAAAAACACCAACAAATTCAACAACAACCTCAACATTGAAAAACTACAACAACCACAACATTGAAAAACACCAACAAATACAGCAACAACCTCAATATTGAAAAAAAACAACAACCTCAACATTGAAAAACACCAACAAATTCAACAACAACCTCAACATTGAAAAACACCAACAAATTCAGCAACAACCTCAACATTGGAAAACAACAACAACCTCAACATTGAAAAACACCAACAAATTCAACAACAACCTCAACATTGAAAAACAACAACAACCTGAGCATTGAAAAACACGAACAAATTCAACAACAACCTCAACGTTGAAAAAGAACAACAAATTCAACAACAACCTCAACATTGAAAAACAACACAAACCTCAACATTGAAAAACACCAACAAATTCAACAACAACCTCAACATTGAAAAACACCAACAAATTAAGCAAGAACCTCAACATTGAAAAACAACAACAACCTCAACATTGAAAAACACCAACAAATTCAACAACAACCTCAACATTGGAAAACAACAACAACCTCAACATTGAAAAACACCAACAAATTCAACAACAACCTCAACATTGAAAAACAACAACAACCTCAACATTGAAAAACACCAACAAATTCAACAACTTCAACATTGAAAAACACCAACATATTCAACAACAACCTCGAAATTGAAAAACACCAACAAATTCAACAACAACCTCAACATTGAAAAACAACAACTACCTCAACATTGAAAAACACCAACAAATTCAACAACAACCTCAACATTGAAAAACAACAACAACCTCAACATTGAAAAACACCAACAAATTGAACAACAGCCTCAACAATGAAAAACACCAACAAATTCAACAACAACCTCAACATTGAAAAACACCAACAAATTCAGCAACAACCTCAACATTGGAAAACAACAACAACCTCAACATTGAAAAACACCAACAAATTCAACAACAACCTCAACATTGAAAAACAACAACAACCTGAGCATTGAAAAACACGAACAAATTCAACAACAACCTCAACGTTGAAAAAGACCAACAAATTCAACAACAACCTCAACATTGAAAAACAACACAAACCTCAACATTGAAAAACACCAACAAATTCAACAACAACCTCAACATTGAAAAACACCAACAAATTAAGCAAGAACCTCAACATTGAAAAACAACAACAACCTCAACATTGAAAAACACCAACAAATTCAACAACAACCTCAACATTGGAAAACAACAACAACCTCAACATTGAAAAACACCAACAAATTCAACAACAACCTCAACATTGAAAAACAACAACAACCTCAACATTGAAAAACACCAACAAATTCAACAACTACAACATTGAAAAACACCAACATATTCAACAACAACCTCGAAATTGAAAAACACCAACAAATTCAACAACAACCTCAACATTGAAAAACAACAACAACCTCAACATTGAAAAACACCAACAAATTCAACAACAACCTCAACATTGAAAAACAACAACAACCTCAACATTGAAAAACACCAACAAATTGAACAACAGCCTCAACAATGAAAAACACCAACAAATTCAACAACAACCTCAACATTGAAAAACACCAACAAATTTAACAACAAACTCAACTTTGAAAAACAACAACAACCACAACATGGAAAAACACCAACAAATTCAACAACAACCTCAACATTGAAAAACAACAACAACCTCAACATTGAAAAACACCAACAAATTCAACAACAACCTCAACATTGAAAAACAACAACAACCTCAACATTGAAAAACACCAGCAAATTCAACAACAACCTCAACAATGAAAAACACCAACAAATTCAACAACAACCTCAACATTGAAAAACACCAACAAATTTAACAACAACCTCAACTTTGAAACACAAGAACAACCTCAACATGGAAAAACACCAACAAATTCAACAACAACCTCAACATTGAAAAACAACAACAACCTCAATATTGAAAAACACCAACAAATTCAACAACAACCTCAACATTTAAAAACAACAACAACCTCAACATTGAAAAACACCAACAAATTCAACAACAACCTCAACATTGAAAAACACCAACAAATTCAACAACAACTTCAACATTGAAAAACACCAACAAATTCAACAACAACCTCAACATTGAAAAACACCAACAAATTCAACAACAACATCAACTTTGAAAAACAACAACAACCTCAACATTGAAAAACACCAACAAATTCAACAACAACTTCAACATAGAAAAACACCAACAAATTCAACAACAACCTCGAAATTGAAAAACACCAACACATTCAACAACAACCTCAACATTTAAAAACAACAACAACCTCAACATTGAAAAACACCAACAAATTCAACAACAACCTCAACATTGAAAAACACCAACAAATTCAACAACTACCTCGACATTGAAAAACACCAACAAATTCAACAACAACCTCAACATTGAATAACTACAACAACCTCAACATTGAAAAACACCAACAAATACAACAACAACCTCAACATTGAAAAACAACAACAACCTCAACATTGAAAAACACCAACAAATTCAACAACAACCTCAACATTGAAAAACAGCAACAACCTCAACATTGAAAAACAACAACAAATTCAACAACAACTTCAACATTGAAAAACACCAACAAATTAAACAACAACCTCGAAATTGAAAAACACCAACAAATTCAACAACAACCTCAACATTGAAAAACAACAACAACCTCAACATTGAAAAACACCAACAAATTCAACAAGAACCTCAACATTGAAAAACAACAACAACCTGAACATTGAAAAACACCAACAAATTCAACAACAACCTCAACATTGAAAAACACCAACAAATCAAGCAACAACCTCAACATTGAAAAACAACAACAACCTCAACATTGAAAAACACCAAGAAATTCAACAACAACCTCAACATTGAAAAACACCAACAAATTCAACAACAACCTCAAAATTGAAAAACAACAACAACCTCAACATTGAAAAACACCAAGAAATTCAACAACAACCTCAACATTGAAAAACAACAACAACCTCAACATTGAAAAACACCAACAAATTCAACAACAGCCTCAACAATGAAAAACACCAACAAATTGAACAACAACCTCAACATTGAAAAACACCAACAAATTTAACAACAACCTCAACTTTGAAAAACAACAACAACCTCAACATGGAAAAACACCAACAAATTCAACAACAACCTCAACATTGAAAAACAACAACAACCTCAAATTGGCAAAACACCAACAAATTCAACAACAACCTCAACATTTAAAAACAACAACAACCTCAACATTGAAAAACACCAACAAATTCAACAACAACCTCAACATTGAAAAACACCAACAAATTCAACAACAACTTCAACATTGAAAAACACCAACAAATTCAACAACTACCTCGACATTGAAAAACACCAACAAATTCAACAACAACCTCAAAATTGAATAACTACAACAACCTCAACATTGAAAAACACCAACAAATACAACAACAACCTCAACATTGAAAAACAACAACAACCTCAACATTGAAAAACACCAACAAATTCAACAACAACCTCGACATTGAAAAACACCAACAAATTCAACAACAACCTCAACATTGAAAAACTACAACAACCACAACATTGAAAAACACCAACAAATACAGCAACAACCTCAATATTGAAAAAAAACAACAACCTCAACATTGAAAAACACCAACAAATTCAACAACAACCTCAACATTGAAAAACACCAACAAATTCAGCAACAACCTCAACATTGGAAAACAACAACAACCTCAACATTGAAAAACACCAACAAATTCAACAACAACCTCAACATTGAAAAACAACAACAACCTGAGCATTGAAAAACACGAACAAATTCAACAACAACCTCAACGTTGAAAAAGACCAACAAATTCAACAACAACCTCAACATTGAAAAACAACACAAACCTCAACATTGAAAAACACCAACAAATTCAACAACAACCTCAACATTGAAAAACACCAACAAATTAAGCAAGAACCTCAACATTGAAAAACAACAACAACCTCAACATTGAAAAACACCAACAAATTCAACAACAACCTCAATATTGCAAAACAACAACAACCTCAACGTTGAAAAACACCAACAAATTCAACAACAACCTCAACATTGAAAAACAACAACAACCTCAACATTGAAAAACACCAACAAATTCAACAACTTCAACATTGAAAAACACCAACATATTCAACAACAACCTCGAAATTGAAAAACACCAACAAATTCAACAACAACCTCAACATTGAAAAACAACAACAACCTCAACATTGAAAAACACCAACAAATTCAACAACAACCTCAACATTGAAAAACAACAACAACCTCAACATTGAAAAACACCAACAAATTGAACAACAGCCTCAACAATGAAAAACACCAACAAATTCAACAACAACCTCAACATTGAAAAACACCAACAAATTTAACAACAAACTCATCTTTGAAAAACAACAACAACCTCAAAATGGAAAAACACCAACAAATTCAACAACAACCTCAACATTGAAAAACAACTACAACCTCAACATTGAAAAACACCAACAAATTCAACAACAACCTCAACATTGAAAAACAACAACAACCTCAACATTGAAAAACACCAGCAAATTCAACAACAACCTCAACAATGAAAAACACCAACAAATTCAACAACAACCTCAACATTGAAAAACACCAACAAATTTAACAACAACCTCAACTTTGAAACACAAGAACAACCTCAACATGGAAAAACACCAACAAATTCAACAACAACCTCAACATTGAAAAACAACAACAACCTCAATATTGAAAAACACCAACAAATTCAACAACAACCTCAACATTTAAAAACAACAACAACCTCAACATTGAAAAACACCAACAAATTCAACAACAACCTCAACATTGAAAAACACCAACAAATTCAACAACAACTTCAACATTGAAAAACACCAACAAATTCAACAACAACCTCAACATTGAAAAACACCAACAAATTCAACAACAACCTCAACATTGAAAAACAACAACAACCTCAACATTGAAAAACACCAACAAATTCAACAACAACTTCAACATTGAAAAACACCAACAAATTCAACAACAACCTCGAAATTGAAAAACACCAACAAATTCAACAACAACCTCAACATTTAAAAACAACAACAACCTCAACATTGAAAAACACCAACAAATTCAACAACAACCTCAACATTGAAAAACACCAACAAATTCAACAACTACCTCGACATTGAAAAACACCAACAAATTCAACAACAACCTCAACATTGAATAACTACAACAACCTCAACATTGAAAAACACCAACAAATACAACAACAACCTCAACATTGAAAAACAACAACAACCTCAACATTGAAAAACACCAACAAATTCAACAACAACCTCAACATTGAAAAACAACAACAACCTCAACATTGAAAAACAACAACAAATTCAACAACAACTTCAACATTGAAAAACACCAACAAATTAAACAACAACCTCGAAATTGAAAAACACCAACAAATTCAACAACAACCTCAACATTGAAAAACAACAACAACCTCAACATTGAAAAACACCAACAAATTCAACAAGAACCTCAACATTGAAAAACAACAACAACCTCAACATTGAAAAACACCAACAAATTCAACAACAACCTCAACATTGAAAAACACCAACAAATTAAGCAACAACCTCAACATTGAAAAACAACAACAACCTCAACATTGAAAAACACCAAGAAATTCAACAACAACCTCAACATTGAAAAACACCAACAAATTCAACAACAACCTCAACATTGAAAAACAACAACAACCTCAACATTGAAAAACACCAACAAATTCAACAACAACCTCAACATTTAAAAACAACAACAACCTCAACATTGAAAAACACCAACAAATTCAACAACAACCTCAACATTGAAAAACACCAACAAATTCAACAACAACTTCAACATTGAAAAACACCAACAAATTCAACAACAACCTCAACATTGAAAAACACCAACAAATTCAACAACAACCTCAACATTGAAAAACAACAACAACCTCAACATTGAAAAACACCAACAAATTCAACAACAACCTCGAAATTGAAAAACACCAACAAATTCAACAACAACCTCAACATTTAAAAACAACAACAACCTCAACATTGAAAAACACCAACAAATTCAACAACAACCTCAACATTGAAAAACACCAACAAATTCAACAACTACCTCGACATTGAAAAACACCAACAAATTCAACAACAACCTCAACATTCAATAACTACGACAACCTCAACATTGAAAAACACCAACAAATACAACAACAACCTCAACATTGAAAAACAACAACAACCTCAACATTGAAAAACACCAACAAATTCAACAACAACCTCAACATTGAAAAACAGCAACAACCTCAACATTGAAAAACAACAACAAATTCAACAACAACTTCAACATTGAAAAACACCAACAAATTAAACAACAACATCGAAATTGAAAAACACCAACAAATTCAACAACAACCTCAACATTGAAAAACAACAACAACCTCAACATTGAAAAACACCAACAAATTCAACAAGAACCTCAACATTGAAAAACAACAACAACCTCAACATTGAAAAACACCAACAAATTCAACAACAACCTCAACATTGAAAAACACCAACAAATTAAGCAACAACCTCAACATTGAAAAACAACAACAACCTCAACATTGAAAAACACCAAGAAATTCAACAACAACCTCAACATTGAAAAACACCAACAAATTCAACAACAACCTCAACATTGAAAAACAACAACAACCTCAACATTGAAAAACACCAACAAATTCAACAACAACCTCAACATTGAAAAACAACAACAACCTCAACATTGAAAAACACCAACAAATTCAACAACAGCCTCAACAATGAAAAACACCAACAAATTCAACAACAACCTCAACATTGAAAAACACCAACAAATTTAACAACAACCTCAACTTTGAAAAACAACAACAACCTCAACATGGAAAAACACCAACAAATTCAACAACAACCTCAACATTGAAAAACAACAACAACCTCAAATTGGCAAAACACCAACAAATTCAACAACAACCTCAACATTTAAAAACAACAACAACCTCAACATTGAAAAACACCAACAAATTCAACAACAACCTCAACATTGAAAAACACCAACAAATTCAACAACAACTTCAACATTGAAAAACACCAACAAATTCAACAACTACCTCGACATTGAAAAACACCAACAAATTCAACAACAACCTCAACATTGAATAACTACAACAACCTCAACATTGAAAAACACCAACAAATACAACAACAACCTCAACATTGAAAAACAACAGCAACCTCAACATTGAAAAACACCAACAAATTCAACAACAACCTCAACATTGAAAAACAACAACAACCTCAACATTGAAAAACAACAACAAATTCAACAACAACTTCAACATTGAAAAACACCAACAAATTAAACAACAACCTCGAAATTGAAAAACACCAACAAATTCAACAACAACCTCAACATTGAAAAACAACAACAACCTCAACATTGAAAAACACCAACAAATTCAACAACAACCTCAACATTGAAAAACAACAACAACCTCAACATTGAAAAACACCAACAAATTCAACAACAACCTCAACATTGAAAAACACCAACAAATTAAGCAACAACCTCAACATTGAAAAACAACAACAACCTCAACATTGAAAAACACCAACAAATTCAACAACAACCTCAACATTGAAAAACAACAACAACCTCAACATTGAAAAACACCAACAAATTCAACAACAACCTCAACATTGAAAAACAACAACAACCTCAACATTGAAAAACACCAACAAATTCAACAACTTCAACATTGAAAAACACCAACATATTCAACAACAACCTCGAAATTGAAAAACACCAACAAATTCAACAACAACCTCAACATTGAAAAACAACAACAACCTCAACATTGAAAAACACCAACAAATTCAACAACAACCTCAACAATGAAAAACATCAATAAAATCAACAACAACCTCAACATTGAAAAACACCAACAAATTTAACAACAACCTCAACTTCGAAAAACAACAACAACCTCAAAATTGAAAAACACCAACAAATTCAACAACAACCTCAACATTGAAAAACAACAACAACCTCAACATTGAAAAACACCAACAAATTCAACAACAACCTCAACAATGAAAAACATCAAAAAAATCAACAACAACCTCAACATTGAAAAACACCAACAAATTTATCAACAACCTCAACTTTGAAAAACAACAACAACCTCAAAATTGAAAAACACCAACAAATTCAACAACAACCTCAACATTTATAAACAACAACAACCTCAACATTGAAAAACACCAACAAATTCAACAACAACCTCAACATTGAAAAACACCAACAAATACAGCAACAACCTCAACATTGAAAAACAACAACAACCTCAACATTGAAAAACACCAACAAATTCAACAACAACCTCAACATTGAAAAACACCAACAAATTCAGCAACAACCTCAACATTGGAAAACAACAACAACCTCAACATTGAAAAACACCAACAAATTCAACAACAACCTCAACATTGAAAAACAACAACAACCTGAGCATTGAAAAACACGAACAAATTCAACAACAACCTCAACGTTGAAAAAGACCAACAAATTCAACAACAACCTCAACATTGAAAAACAACACAAACCTCAACATTGAAAAACACCAAGAAATTCAACAACAACCTCAACATTGAAAAACACCAACAAATTAAGCAACAACCTCAACATTGAAAAACAACAACAACCTCAACATTGAAAAACACCAACAAATTCAACAACAACCTCAACATTGGAAAACAACAAAACCTCAACATTGAAAAACACCAACAAATTCAACAACAACCTCAACATTGAAAAACAACAACAACCTCAACATTGAAAAACACCAACAAATTCAACAACTTCAACATTGAAAAACACCAACATATTCAACAACAACCTCGAAATTGAAAAACACCAACAAATTCAACAACAACCTCAACATTGAAAAACACCAACAAATTCAACAACAACCTCAACATTGAAAAACAACAACAACCTCAACATTGAAAAACACCAACAAACTGAACAACAGCCTCAACAATGAAAAACACCAACAAATTCAACAACAACCTCAACATTGAAAAACAGCAACAAATTTAACAACAAACTCAACTTTGAAAAACAACAACAACCTCAACATGGAAAAACACCAACAAATTCAACAACAACCTCAACATTGAAAAACAACAACAACCTCAACATTGAAAAACACCAACAAATTCAACAACAACCTCAACATTGAAAAACAACAACAACCTCAACATTGAAAAACACCAGCAAATTCAACAACAACCTCAACAATGAAAAACACCAACAAATTCAACAACAACCTCAACATTGAAAAACAACAACAACCTGAACATTGAAAAACAACAACAACCTCAATATTGAAAAACACCAACAAATTCAACAACAACCTCAACATTTAAAAACAACAACAACCTCAACATTGAAAAACACCAACAAATTCAACAACAACCTCAACATTGAAAAACACCAACAAATTCAACAACAACTTCAACATTGAAAAACACCAACAAATTCAACAACAACCTCAACATTGAAAAACACCAACAAATTCAACAACAACCTCAACATTAATAAACAACAACCTCAACTTTTAAAAACACCAACAAATTCAACATCAACTTCAACATTGAAAAACACCAACAAATTCAACAACAACCTCGAAATTGAAAAACACCAACAAATTCAACAACAACCTCAACATTGAATAACTATAACAACCTCAACATTGAAAAACACCAACAAATACAACAACAACCTCAACATTGAAAAACAACAACAAGGTCAACATTGAAAAACACCAACAAATTCAACAACAACCTCAACATTGAAAAACAGCAACAACCTCAACATTGAAAAACAACAACAAATTCAACAACAACTTCAACATTGAAAAACACCAACAAATTAAACAACAACCTCGAAATTGAAAAACACCAACAAATTCAACAACAACCTCAACATTGAAAAACAACAACAACCTCAACATTGAAAAACACCAACAAATTCAACAAGAACCTCAACATTGAAAAACAACAACAACCTCAACATTGAAAAACACCAACAAATTCAACAACAACCTCAACATTGAAAAACACCAACAAATTAAACAACAACCTCAACATTGAAAAACAACAACAACCTCAACATTGAAAAACACCAAGAAATTCAACAACAACCTCAACATTGAAAAACACCAACAAATTCAACAACAACCTCAACATTGAAAAACAACAACAACCTCAACATTGAAAACCACCAACAAATTCAACAACAACCTCAACATTGAAAAACAACAACAACCTCAACATTGAAAAACACCAACAAATTCAACAACAGCCTCAACAATGAAAAACACCAACAAATTCAACAACAACCTCAACATTGAAAACCACCAACAAATTTAACAACAACCTCAACTTTGAAAAACAACAACAACCTCAACATGGAAAAACACCAACAAATTCAACAACAACCTCAACATTGAAAAACAACAACAACCTCAAATTGGCAAAACACCAACAAATTCAACAACAACCTCAACATTGAAAAACAACAACAACCTCAACATTGAAAAACACCAACAAATTCAACAACAACCTCAACATTGAAAAACACCAACAAATTCAACAACAACTTCAACATTGAAAAACACCAACAAATTCAACAACTACCTCGACATTGAAAAACACCAACAAATTCAACAACAACCTCAACATTGAATAACTACAACAACCTCAACATTGAAAAACACCAACAAATACAACAACAACCTCAACATTGAAAAACAACAACAACCTCAACATTGAAAAACACCAACAAATTCAACAACAACCTCAACATTGAAAAACAACAACAACCTCAACATTGAAAAACAACAACAAATTCAACAACAACTTCAACATTGAAAAACACCAACAAATTAAACAACAACCTCGAAATTGAAAAACACCAACAAATTCAACAACAACCTCAACATTGAAAAACAACAACAACCTCAACATTGAAAAACACCAACAAATTCAACAACAACCTCAACATTGAAAAACAACAAGAACCTCAACATTGAAAAACACCAACAAATTCAACAACAACCTCAACATTGAAAAACACCAACAAATTAAGCAACAACCTCAACATTGAAAAACAACAACAACCTCAACATTGAAAAACACCAAGAAATTCAACAACAACCTCAACATTGAAAAACACCAACAAATTCAACAACAACCTCAACATTGAAAAACAACAACAACCTCAACATTGAAAAACACCAACAAATTCAACAACAACCTCAACAATGAAAAACATCAAAAAAATCAACAACAACCTCAACATTGAAAAACACCAACAAATTTAACAACAACCTCAACTTTGAAAAACAACAACAACCTCAAAATTGAAAAACACCAACAAATTCAACAACAACCTCAACATTGAAAAACACCAACAAATTCAACAACAACCTCAACAATGAAAAACATCAAAAAAATCAACAACAACCTCAACATTGAAAAACACCAACAAATTTAACAACAACCTCAACTTTGAAAAACAACAACAACCTCAAAATTGAAAAACACCAACAAATTCAACAACAACCTCAACATTGAAAAACAACAACAACCTCAACATTGAAAAACACCAACAAATTCAACAACAACCTCAAAAATGAAAAACATCAAAAAAATCAACAACAACCTCAACATTGAAACACACCAACAAATTTATCAACAACCTCAACTTTGAAAAACAACAACAACCTCAAAATTGAAAAACACCAACAAATTCAACAACAACCTCAACATTTATAAACAACAACAACCTCAACATTGAAAAACACCAACAAATTCAACAACAACCTCAACATTGAAAAACACAAACAAATTCAACAACAACTTCAACATTGAAAAACACCAACAATTTCAACAACAACCTCGACATTGAAAAACACCAACAAATTCAACAACAACTTCAACATTGAAAAACTACAACAACCACAACATTGAAAAACACCAACAAATACAGCAACAACCTCAACATTGAAAAACAACAACAACCTCAACATTGAAAAACACCAACAAATTCAACAACAACCTCAACATTGAAAAACAACAACAAATTCAGCAACAACCTCAACATTGGAAAACAACAACAACCTCAACATTGAAAAACACCAACAAATTCAACAACAACCTCAACATTGAAAAACAACAACAACCTGAGCATTGAAAAACACGAACAAATTCAACAACAACCTCAACGTTGAAAAAGACCAACAAATTCAACAACAACCTCAACATTGAAAAACAACACAAACCTCAACATTGAAAAACACCAACAAATTCAACAACAACCTCAACATTGAAAAACACCAACAAATTAAGCAACAACCTCAACATTGAAAAACAACAACAACCTCAACATTGAAAAACACCAACAAATTCAACAACAACCTCAACATTGAAAAACAACAACAACCTCAACATTGAAAAACACCAACAAATTCAACAACAACCTCAACATTGAAAAACAACAACAACCTCAACATTGAAAAACACCAACAAATTCAACAACTTCAACATTGAAAAACGCCAACATATTCAACAACAACCTCGAAATTGAAAAACACCAACAAATTCAACAACAACCTCAACATTGAAAAACAACAACAACCTCAACATTGAAAAACACCAACAAATTCAACAACAACCTCAACATTGAAAAACACCAACAAGTTCAACAACAACCTCAACATTGAAAAACAACAACAACCTCAACATTGAAAAACACCAACAAATTCAACAACAGCCTCAACAATGATAAACACCAACAAATTCGACAACAACCTCAACATTGAAAAACACCAACAAATTTAACAACAAACTCAACTTTGAAAAACAACAACAACCTCAACATGGAAAAACACCAACAAATTCAACAACAACCTCAACATTGAAAAACTACTACAACCTCAACATTGAAAAACACCAACAAATTCAACAACAACCTCAACATTGAAAAACAACAACAACCTCAACATTGTAAAACACCAGCAAATTCAACAACATACTCAACAATGAAAAACACCAACAAATTCAATAACAACCTCAACATTGAAAAACACCAACAAATTTAACAACAACCTCAACTTTGAAAAACAAGAACAACCTCAACATGGAAAAACACCAACAAATTCAACAACAACCTCAACATTGAAAAACAACAACAACCTCAAAATTGAAAAACACCAACAAATTCAACAACAACCTCAACATTTAAAAACAACAACAACCTCAACATTGAAAAACACCAACAAATTCAACAACAACCTCAACATTGAAAAACACCAACAAATTCAACAACAACTTCAACATTGAAAAAGACCTACAAATTCAACAACAACCTCAACATTGAAAAACACCAACAAATTCAACAACAACCTCAACATTGAAAAACAACAACAACCTCAACATTGAAAAACACCAACAAATTCAACAACAACTTCAACATTGAAAAACACCAACAAATTCAACAACAACCTCGAAATTGAAAAACACCAACAAATTCAACAACAACCTCAACATTTAAAAACAACAACAACCTCAACATTGAAAAACACCAACAAATTCAACAACAACCTCAACATTGAAAAACACCAACAAATTCAACAACAACTTCAACATTGAAAAACACCAACAAATTCAACAACTACCTCGACATTGAAAAACTCCAACAAATTCAACAACAACCTCAACATTGAATAACTACAACAACCTCAACATTGAAAAACACCAACAAATACAACAACAACCTCAACATTGAAAAACAACAACAACCTCAACATTGAAAAACACCAACAAATTCAACAACAACCTCAACATTGAAAAACAGCAACAACCTCAACATTCAAAAACAACAACAAATTCAACAACAACTTCAACATTGAAAAACACCAACAAATTAAACAACAACCTCGAAATTGAAAAACACCAAAAAATTCAACAACAACCTCAACATTGAAAAACAACAACAACCTCAACATTGAAAAACACCAACAAATTCAACAACAACCTCAACATTGAAAAACAACAACAACCTCAACATTGAAAAACACCAACAAATTCAACAACAACCTCAACATTGAAAAACACCAACAAATTAAGCAACAACCTCAACATTGAAAAACAACAACAACCTCAACATTGAAAAACACCAAGACATTCAACAACAACCTCAACATTGAAAAACACCAACAAATTCAACAACAACCTCAACATTGAAAAACAACAACAACCTCAACATTGAAAAACACCAACAAATTCAACAACAACCTCAACATTGAAAAACAACAACAACCTCAACATTGAAAAACACCAACAAATTCAACAACAGCCTCAACAATGAAAAACACCAACAAATTCAACAACAACCTCAACATTGAAAAACACCAACAAATTTAACAACAACCTCAACTTTGAAAAACAACAACAACCTCAACATGGAAAAACACCAACAAATTCAACAACAACCTCAACATTGAAAAACAACAACAACCTCAAATTGGCAAAACACCAACAAATTCAACAACAACCTCAACATTTAAAAACAACAACAACCTCAACATTGAAAAACACCAACAAATTCAACAACAACCTCAACATTGAAAAACACCAACAAATTCAACAACAACTTCAACATTGAAAAACACCAACAAATTCAACAACTACCTCGACATTGAAAAACACCAACAAATTCAACAACAACCTCAACATTGAATAACTACAACAACCTCAACATTGAAAAACACCGACAAATACAACAACAACCTCAACATTGAAAAACAACCACAACCTGAACATTGAAAAACACCAACAAATTCAACAACAACCTCAACATTGAAAAACAACAACAACCTCAACATTGAAAAACAACAACAAATTCAACAACAACTTCAACATTGAAAAACACCAACAAATTAAACAACAACCTCGAAATTGAAAAACACCAACAAATTCAACAACAACCTCAACATTGAAAAACAACAACAACCTCAACATTGAAAAACACCAACAAATTCAACAACAACCTCAACATTGAAAAACAACAACAACCTCAACATTGAAAAACACCAACAAATTCAACAACAACCTCAACATTGAAAAACACCAACAAATTAAGCAACAACCTCAACATTGAAAAACAACAACAACCTCAACATTGAAAAACACCAAGAAATTCAACAACAACCTCAACATTGAAAAACACCAACAAATTCAACAACAACCTCAACATTGAAAAACAACAACAAACCTCAAAATTGAAAAACACCAACAAATTCAACAACAACCTCAACAATGAAAAACATCAACCAAATCAACAACAACCTCAACATTGAAAAACACCAACAAATTTAACAACAACCTCAACTTTGAAAAACAACAACAACCTCAACATGGAAAAACACCAACAAATTCAACAACAACCTCAACATTGAAAAACAACAACCTCAAAATTGAAAAACACCAACAAATTCAACAACAACCTCAACATTTATAAACAACAACAACCTCAACATTGAAAAACACCAACAAATTCAACAACAACCTCAACATTGAAAAACACAAACAAATTCTACAACAACTTCAACATTGAAAAACACCAACAAATTCAACAACAACCTCGACATTGAAAAACACCAACAAATTCAACAACAACCTCAACATTGAAAAACTACAACAACCACAACATTGAAAAACACCAACAAATACAGCAACAACCTCAACATTAAAAAACAACAACAACCTCAACATTGAAAAACACCAACAAATTCAACAACAACCTCAACATTGAAAAACACCAACAAATTCAGCAACAACCTCAACATTGAAAAACTACAACAACCACAGCATTGAAAAACACCAACAAATAGAGCAACAACCTCAACATTGAAAAACAACAACAACCTCAACATTGAAAAACACCAACAAATTCAACAACAACCTCAACAATGAAAAACATCAACAAAATCAACAACAACCTCAACATTGAAAAACACCAAGAAATTCAACAACAACCTCAACATTGAAAAACACCAACAAATTCAACAACAACCTCAACATTGAAAAACAACAACAAACTCAACATTGAAAAACACCAACAAATTCAACAACAAACTCAACAATGAAAAACATCAACAAAATCAACAACAACCTCAACATTGAAAAACACCAACAAATTTAACAACAACCTCAACTTTGAAAAACAACAACAACCTCAACATGGAAAAACACCAACAAATTCAACAACAACCTCAACATTGAAAAACAACAACAACCTCAAAATTGAAAAACACCAACAAATTCAACAACAACCTCAACATTTATAAACAACAACAACCTCAACATTGAAAAACACCAACAAATTCAACAACAACCTCAACATTGAAAAACACAAACAAATTCAACAACAACTTCAACATTGAAAAACACCAACAAATTCAAAAACAACCTCGACATTGAAAAACACCAACAAATTCAACAACAACCTCAACATTGAAAAACTACAACAACCACAACATTGAAAAACACCAACAAATACAGCAACAACCTCAACATTGAAAAACAACAACAACCTCAACATTGAAAAACACCAACAAATTCAACAACAACCTCAACATTGAAAAACACCAACAAATTCAGCAACAACCTCAACATTGAAAAACTACAACAACCACAACATTGAAAAACACCAACAAATACAGCAACAACCTCAACATTGAAAAACAACAACAACCTCAACATTGAAAAACACCAACAAATTCAACAACAACCTCAACATTGAAAAACAACAACAAATTCAGCAACAACCTCAACATTGGAAAACAACAACAACCTCAACATTGAAAAACACCAACAAATTCAACAACAACCTCAACATTGAAAAACAACAACAACCTGAGCATTGAAAAACACGAACAAATTCAACAACAACCTCAACGTTGAAAAAGACCAACAAATTCAACAACAACCTCAACATTGAAAAACAACACAAACCTCAACATTGAAAAACACCAACAAATTCAACAACAACCTCAACATTGAAAAACACCAACAAATTAAGCAACAACCTCAACATTGAAAAACAACAACAACCTCAACATTGAAAAACACCAACAAATTCAACAACAACCTCAACATTGAAAAACAACAACATCCTCAACATTGAAAAACACCAACAAATTCAACAACTTCAACATTGAAAAACACCAACATATTCAACAACAACCTCGAAATTGAAAAACACCAACAAATTCAACAACAACCTCAACATTGAAAAACAACAACCTCAACATTGAAAAACACCAACAAGTTCAACAACAACCTCAACATTGAAAAACAACAACAACCTCAACATTGAAAAACACCAACCAATTCAACAACAGCCTCAACAATGAAAAACACCAACAAATTCAACAACAACCTCAACATTGAAAAACACCAACAAATTTAACAACAAACTCAACTTTGAAAAACAACAACAACCTCAACATGGAAAAACACCAACAAATTCAACAACAACCTCAACATTGAAAAACTACAACAACCTCAACATTGAAAAACACCAACAAATTCAACAACAACCTCAACATTGAAAAACAACAACAACCTCAACATTGTAAAACACCAGCAAATTCAACAACAACCTCAACAATGAAAAACACCAACAAATTCAACAACAACCTCAACATTGAAAAACACCAACAAATTTAACAACAACCTCAACTTTGAAAAACAAGAACAACCTCAACATGGATAAACACCAACAAATTCAACAACAACCTCAACATTGAAAAACTACAACAACCTCAAAATTGAAAAACACCAACAAATTCAACAACAACCTCAACATTTAAAAACAACAACAACCTCAACATTGAAAAACACCAACAAATTCAACAACAACCTCAACATTGAAAAACACCAACAAATTCAACAACAACTTCAACATTGAAAAACACCAACAAATTCAACAACAACCTCAACATTGAAAAACACCAACAAATTCAACAACAACCTCAACATTGAAAAACAACAACAACCTCAACATTGAAAAACACCAACAAATTCAACAACAACTTCAACTTTGAAAAACACCAACAAATTCAACAACAACCTCGAAATTGAAAAACACCAACAAATTCAACAACAACCTCAACATTGAAAAACACCAACAAATTCAACAACAACCTCAACATTGAATAACTACAACAACCTCAACATTGAAAAACACCAACAAATACAACAACAACCTCAACATTGAAAAACAACCACAACCTGAACATTGAAAAACACCAACAAATTCAACAACAACCTCAACATTGAAAAACAACAACAACCTCAACATTGAAAAACAACAACAAATTCAACAACAACTTCAACATTGAAAAACACCAACAAATTAAACAACAACCTCGAAATTGAAAAACACCAACAAATTCAACAACAACCTCAACATTGAAAAACAACAACAACCTCAACATTGAAAAACACCAACAAATTCAACAACAACCTCAACATTGAAAAACAACAACAACCTCAACATTGAAAAACACCAACAAATTCAACAACAACCTCAACATTGAAAAACACCAACAAATTAAGCAACAACCTCAACATTGAAAAACAACAACAACCTCAACATTGAAAAACACCAAGAAATTCAACAACAAACTCAACATTGAAAAACACCAACAAATTCAACAACAACCTCAACATTGAAAAACAACAACAACCTCAACATTGAAAAACACCAACAAATTCAACAACAACCTCAACAATGAAAAACATCAACAAAATCAACAACAACCTCAACATTGAAAAACACCAACAAATTTAACAACAACCTCAACTTTGAAAAACAACAACAACCTCAACATGGAAAAACACCAACAAATTCAACAACAACCTCAACATTGAAAAACAACAACAACCTCAAAATTGAAAAACACCAACAAATTCAACAACAACCTCAACATTTATAAACAACAACAACCTCAACATTGAAAAACACCAACAAATTCAACAACAACCTCAACATTGAAAAACACAAACAAATTCTACAACAACTTCAACATTGAAAAACACCAACAAATTCAACAACAACCTCGACATTGAAAAACACCAACAAATTCAACAACAACCTCAACATTGAATAACTACAACAACCACAACATTGAAAAACACCAACAAATACAGCAACAACCTCAACATTGAAAAACACAAACAAATTCTACAACAACTTCAACATTGAAAAACACCAACAAATTCAACAACAACCTCAACATTGAAAAACACCAACAAATTCAACAACAACCTCAACAATGAAAAACATCAACAAAATCAACAACAACCTCAACATTGAAAAACACCAAGAAATTCAACAACAACCTCAACATTGAAAAACACCAACAAATTCAACAACAACCTCAACATTGAAAAACAACAACAACCTCAACATTGAAAAACAACAACAAATTCAACAACAACTTCAACATTGAAAAACACCAACAAATTAAACAACAACCTCGAAATTGAAAAACACCAACAAATTCAACAACAACCTCAACATTGAAAAACAACAACAACCTCAACATTGAAAAACACCAACAAATTCAACAACAACCTCAACATTGAAAAACAACAACAACCTCAACATTGAAAAACACCAACAAATTCAACAACAACCTCAACATTGAAAAACACCAACAAATTAAGCAACAACCTCAACATTGAAAAACAACAACAACCTCAACATTGAAAAACACCAAGAAATTCAACAACAACCTCAACATTGAAAAACACCAACAAATTCAACAACAACCTCAACATTGAAAAACAACAACAACCTCAAAATTGAAAAACACCAACAAATTCAACAACAACCTCAACAATGAAAAACATCAACAAAATCAACAACAACCTCAACATTGAAAAACACCAACAAATTTAACAACAACCTCAACTTTGAAAAACAACAACAACCTCAACATGGAAAAACACCAACAAATTCAACAACAACCTCAACATTGAAAAACAACAACCTCAAAATTGAAAAACACCAACAAATTCAACAACAACCTCAACATTTATAAACAACAACAACCTCAACATTGAAAAACACCAACAAATTCAACAACAACCTCAACATTGAAAAACACAAACAAATTCTACAACAACTTCAACATTGAAAAACACCAACAAATTCAACAACAACCTCGACATTGAAAAACACCAACAAATTCAACAACAACCTCAACATTGAAAAACTACAACAACCACAACATTGAAAAACACCAACAAATACAGCAACAACCTCAACATTAAAAAACAACAACAACCTCAACATTGAAAAACACCAACAAATTCAACAACAACCTCAACATTGAAAAACACCAACAAATTCAGCAACAACCTCAACATTGAAAAACTACAACAACCACAACATTGAAAAACACCAACAAATACAGCAACAACCTCAACATTGAAAAACAACAACAACCTCAACATTGAAAAACACCAACAAATTCAACAACAACCTCAACAATGAAAAACATCAACAAAATCAACAACAACCTCAACATTGAAAAACACCAAGAAATTCAACAACAACCTCAACATTGAAAAACACCAACAAATTCAACAACAACCTCAACATTGAAAAACAACAACAACCTCAACATTGAAAAACACCAACAAATTCAACAACAACCTCAACATTGAAAAACACCAACAAATTAAGCAACAACCTCAACATTGAAAAACAACAACAACCTCAACATTGAAAAACACCAAGAAATTCAACAACAAACTCAACATTGAAAAACACCAACAAATTCAACAACAACCTCAACATTGAAAAACAACAACAACCTCAACATTGAAAAACACCAACAAATTCAACAACAACCTCAACAATGAAAAACATCAACAAAATCAACAACAACCTCAACATTGAAAAACACCAACAAATTTAACAACAACCTCAACTTTGAAAAACAACAACAACCTCAACATGGAAAAACACCAACAAATTCAACAACAACCTCAACATTGAAAAACAACAACAACCTCAAAATTGAAAAACACCAACAAATTCAACAACAACCTCAACATTTATAAACAACAACAACCTCAACATTGAAAAACACCAACAAATTCAACAACAACCTCAACATTGAAAAACACAAACAAATTCTACAACAACTTCAACATTGAAAAACACCAACAAATTCAACAACAACCTCGACATTGAAAAACACCAACAAATTCAACAACAACCTCAACATTGAATAACTACAACAACCACAACATTGAAAAACACCAACAAATACAGCAACAACCTCAACATTGAAAAACACAAACAAATTCTACAACAACTTCAACATTGAAAAACACCAACAAATTCAACAACAACCTCAACATTGAAAAACACCAACAAATTCAACAACAACCTCAACAATGAAAAACATCAACAAAATCAACAACAACCTCAACATTGAAAAACACCAAGAAATTCAACAACAACCTCAACATTGAAAAACACCAACAAATTCAACAACAACCTCAACATTGAAAAACAACAACAACCTCAACATTGAAAAACAACAACAAATTCAACAACAACTTCAACATTGAAAAACACCAACAAATTAAACAACAACCTCGAAATTGAAAAACACCAACAAATTCAACAACAACCTCAACATTGAAAAACAACAACAACCTCAACATTGAAAAACACCAACAAATTCAACAACAACCTCAACATTGAAAAACAACAACAACCTCAACATTGAAAAACACCAACAAATTCAACAACAACCTCAACATTGAAAAACACCAACAAATTAAGCAACAACCTCAACATTGAAAAACAACAACAACCTCAACATTGAAAAACACCAAGAAATTCAACAACAACCTCAACATTGAAAAACACCAACAATTTCAACAACAACCTCAACATTGAAAAACAACAACAACCTCAAAATTGAAAAACACCAACAAATTCAACAACAACCTCAACAATGAAAAACATCAACAAAATCAACAACAACCTCAACATTGAAAAACACCAACAAATTTAACAACAACCTCAACTTTGAAAAACAACAACAACCTCAACATGGAAAAACACCAACAAATTCAACAACAACCTCAACATTGAAAAACAACAACCTCAAAATTGAAAAACACCAACAAATTCAACAACAACCTCAACATTTATAAACAACAACAACCTCAACATTGAAAAACACCAACAAATTCAACAACAACCTCAACATTGAAAAACACAAACAAATTCTACAACAACTTCAACATTGAAAAACACCAACAAATTCAACAACAACCTCGACATTGAAAAACACCAACAAATTCAACAACAACTTCAACATTGAAAAACTACAACAACCACAACATTGAAAAACACCAACAAATACAGCAACAACCTCAACATTAAAAAACAACAACAACCTCAACATTGAAAAACACCAACAAATTCAACAACAACCTCAACATTGAAAAACACCAACAAATTCAGCAACAACCTCAACATTGAAAAACTACAACAACCACAACATTGAAAAACACCAACAAATACAGCAACAACCTCAACATTGAAAAACAACAACAACCTCAACATTGAAAAACACCAACAAATTCAACAACAACCTCAACAATGAAAAACATCAACAAAATCAACAACAACCTCAACATTGAAAAACACCAAGAAATTCAACAACAACCTCAACATTGAAAAACACCAACAAATTCAACAACAACCTCAACATTGAAAAACAACAACAAACTCAACATTGAAAAACACCAACAAATTCAACAACAAACTCAACAATGAAAAACATCAACAAAATCAACAACAACCTCAACATTGAAAAACACCAACAAATTTAACAACAACCTCAACTTTGAAAAACAACAACAACCTCAACATGGAAAAACACCAACAAATTCAACAACAACCTCAACATTGAAAAACAACAACAACCTCAAAATTGAAAAACACCAACAAATTCAACAACAACCTCAACATTTATAAACAACAACAACCTCAACATTGAAAAACACCAACAAATTCAACAACAACCTCAACATTGAAAAACACAAACAAATTCAACAACAACTTCAACATTGAAAAACACCAACAAATTCAAAAACAACCTCGACATTGAAAAACACCAACAAATTCAACAACAACCTCAACATTGAAAAACTACAACAACCACAACATTGAAAAACACCAACAAATACAGCAACAACCTCAACATTGAAAAACAACAACAACCTCAACATTGAAAAACACCAACAAATTCAACAACAACCTCAACATTGAAAAACACCAACAAATTCAGCAACAACCTCAACATTGAAAAACTACAACAACCACAACATTGAAAAACACCAACAAATACAGCAACAACCTCAACATTGAAAAACAACAACAACCTCAACATTGAAAAACACCAACAAATTCAACAACAACCTCAACATTGAAAAACAACAACAAATTCAGCAACAACCTCAACATTGGAAAACAACAACAACCTCAACATTGAAAAACACCAACAAATTCAACAACAACCTCAACATTGAAAAACAACAACAACCTGAGCATTGAAAAACACGAACAAATTCAACAACAACCTCAACGTTGAAAAAGACCAACAAATTCAACAACAACCTCAACTTTGAAAAACAACACAAACCTCAACATTGAAAAACACCAACAAATTCAACAACAACCTCAACATTGAAAAACACCAACAAATTAAGCAACAACCTCAACATTGAAAAACAACAACAACCAAAACATTGAAAAACACCAACAAATTCAACAACAACCTCAACATTGAAAAACAACAACAACCTCAACATTGAAAAACACCAACAAATTCAACAACAACCTCAACATTGAAAAACAACAACATCCTCAACATTGAAAAACACCAACAAATTCAACAACTTCAACATTGAAAAACACCAACATATTCAACAACAACCTCGAAATTGAAAAACACCAACAAATTCAACAACAACCTCAACATTGAAAAACAACAACCTCAACATTGAAAAACACCAACAAGTTCAACAACAACCTCAACATTGAAAAACAACAACAACCTCAACATTGAAAAACACCAACAAATTCAACAACAGCCTCAACAATGAAAAACACCAACAAATTCAACAACAACCTCAACATTGAAAAACACCAACAAATTTAACAACAAACTCAACTTTGAAAAACAACAACAACCTCAACATGGAAAAACACCAACAAATTCAACAACAACCTCAACATTGAAAAACTACAACAACCTCAACATTGAAAAACACCAACAAATTCAACAACAACCTCAACTTTGAAAAACAACAACAACCTCAACATTGTAAAACACCAGCAAATTCAACAACAACCTCAACAATGAAAAACACCAACAAATTCAACAACAACCTCAACATTGAAAAACACCAACAAATTTAACAACAACCTCAACTTTGAAAAACAAGAACAACCTCAACATGGAAAAACACCAACAAATTCAACAACAACCTCAACATTGAAAAACTACAACAACCTCAAAATTGAAAAACACCAACAAATTCAACAACAACCTCAACATTTAAAAACAACAACAACCTCAACATTGAAAAACACCAACAAATTCAACAACAACCTCAACATTGAAAAACACCAACAAATTCAACAACAACTTCAACATTGAAAAACACCAACAAATTCAACAACAACCTCAACATTGAAAAACACCAACAAATTCAACAACAACCTCAACATTGAAAAACAACAACAACCTCAAAATTGAAAAACACCAACAAATTCAACAACAACTTCAACTTTGAAAAACAGCAACAAATTCAACAACAACCTCGAAATTGAAAAACACCAACAAATTCAACAACAACCTCAACATTGAAAAACACCAACAAATTCAACAACAACCTCAACATTGAATAACTACAACAACCTCAACATTGAAAAACACCAACAAATACAACAACAACCTCAACATTGAAAAACAACCACAACCTGAACATTGAAAAACACCAACAAATTCAACAACAACCTCAACATTGAAAAACAACAACAACCTCAACATTGAAAAACAACAACAAATTCAACAACAACTTCAACATTGAAAAACACCAACAAATTAAACAACAACCTCGAAATTGAAAAACACCAACAAATTCAACAACAACCTCAACATTGAAAAACAACAACAACCTCAACATTGAAAAACACCAACAAATTCAGCAACAACCTCAACATTGAAAAACAACAACAACCTCAACATTGAAAAACACCAACAAATTCAACAACAACCTCAACATTGAAAAACACCAACAAATTAAGCAACAACCTCAACATTGAAAAACAACAACAACCTCAACATTGAAAAACACCAAGAAATTCAACAACAAACTCAACATTGAAAAACACCAACAAATTCAACAACAACCTCAACATTGAAAAACAACAACAACCTCAACATTGAAAAACACCAACAAATTCAACAACAACCTCAACAATGAAAAACATCAACAAAATCAACAACAACCTCAACATTGAAAAACACCAACAAATTTAACAACAACCTCAACTTTGAAAAACAACAACAACCTCAACATGGAAAAACACCAACAAATTCAACAACAACCTCAACATTGAAAAACAACAACAACCTCAAAATTGAAAAACACCAACAAATTCAACAACAACCTCAACATTTATAAACAACAACAACCTCAACATTGAAAAACACCAACAAATTCAACAACAACCTCAACATTGAAAAACACAAACAAATTCTACAACAACTTCAACATTGAAAAACACCAACAAATTCAACAACAACCTCGACATTGAAAAACACCAACAAATTCAACAACAACCTCAACATTGAATAACTACAACAACCACAACATTGAAAAACACCAACAAATACAGCAACAACCTCAACATTGAAAAACAACAACAACCTCAACATTGAAAAACACCAACAAATTCAACAACAACCTCAACATTGAAAAACACCAACAAATTCAGCAACAACCTCAACATTGAAAAACTACAACAACCACAACATTGAAAAACACCAACAAATAAAGCAACAACCTCAACATTGAAAAACAACAACAACCTCAACATTGAAAAACACCAACAAATTCAACAACAACCTCAACAATGGAAAACATCAACAAAATCAACAACAACCTCAACATTGAAAAACACCAAGAAATTCAACAACAACCTCAACATTGAAAAACACCAACAAATTCAACAACAACCTCAACATTGAAAAACAACAACAACCTCAACATTGAAAAACACCAACAAATTCAACAACAACCTCAACAATGAAAAACATCAACAAAATCAACAACAACCTCAACATTGAAAAACACCAACAAATTTAACAACAACCTCAACTTTGAAAATCAACAACAACCTCAACATGGAAAAACACCAACAAATTCAACAACAACCTCAACATTGAAAAACAACAACAACCTCAACATTGAAAAACACCAACAAATTCAACAACAACCTCAACATTTATAAACAACAACAACCTCAACATTGAAAAACACCAACAAATTCAACAACAACCTCAACATTGAAAAACACAAACAAATTCAACAACAACTTCAACATTGAAAAACACCAACAAATTCAACAACAACCTCTACATTGAAAAACACCAACAAATTCAACAACAACCTCAACATTGAAAAACTACAACAACCACAACATTGAAAAACACCAACAAATACAGCAACAACCTCAACATTGAAAAACAACAACAACCTCAACCTTGAAAAACACCAACAAATTCAACAACAACCTCAACATTGAAAAACAACAACAAATTCAGCAACAACCTCAACATTGGAAAACAACAACAACCTCAACATTGAAAAACACCAACAAATTCAACAACAACCTCAACATTGAAAAACAACAACAACCTCAACATTGAAAAACACCAACAAATTCAACAACAACCTCAACATTGAAAAACAACAACAAATTCAGCAACAACCTCAACATTGGAAAACAACAACAACCTCAACATTGAAAAACACCAACAAATTCAACAACAACCTCAACATTGAAAAACAACAACAACCTGAGCATTGAAAAACACGAACAAATTCAACAACAACCTCAACGTTGAAAAAGACCAACAAATTCAACAACAACCTCAACATTGAAAAACAACACAAACCTCAACATTGAAAAACACCAACAAATTCAACAACAACCTCAACATTGAAAAACACCAACAAATTAAGCAACAACCTCAACATTGAAAAACAACAACAACCTCAACATTGAAAAACACCAACAAATTCAACAACAACCTCAACATTGAAAAACTACAACAACCTCAACATTGAAAAACACCAACAAATTCAACAGCAACCTCAACATTGAAAAACAACAACAACCTCAACATTGTAAAACACCAGCAAATTCAACAACAACCTCAACAATGAAAAACACCAACAAATTCAACAACAACCTCAACATTGAAAAACACCAACAAATTTAACAACAACCTCAACTTTGAAAAACAAGAACAACCTCAACATGGAAAAACACCAACAAATTCAACAACAACCTCAACATTGAAAAACTACAACAACCTCAAAATTGAAAAACACCAACAAATTCAACAACAACCTCAACATGTAAAAACAACAACAACCTCAACATTGAAAAACACCAACAAATTCAACAACAACCTCAACATTGAAAAACACCAACAAATTCAACAACAACTTCAACATTGGAAAACACCAACAAATTCAACAACAACCTCAACATTGAAAAACACCAAAAAATTCAACAACAACCTCAACATTGAAAAACAACAACAACCTCAACATTGAAAAACACCAACAAATTCAACAACAACTTCAACATTGAAAAACACCAACAAATTCAACAACAACCTCGAAATTGAAAAACACCAACAAATTCAACAACAACCTCAACATTTAAAAACAACAACAACCTCAACATTGAAAAACACCAACAAATTCAACAACAACCTCAACATTGAAAAACACCAACAAATTCAACAACAACTTCAACATTGAAAAACACCAACAAATTCAACAACTACCTCGACATTGAAAAACACCAACAAATTCAACAACAACCTCAACATTGAATAACTACAACAACCTCAACATTGAAAAACACTAACAAATTCAACAACAGCCTCAACAATGAAAAACACCAACAAATTCAACAACAACCTCAACATTGAAAAACACCAACAAATTTAACAACAACCTCAACTTTGAAAAACAACAACAACCTCAACATGGAAAAACACCAACAAATTCAACAACAACCTCAACATTGAAAAACAACAACAACCTCAAATTGGCAAAACACCAACAAATTCAACAACAACCTCAACATTGAATAACTACAACAACCTCAACATTGAAAAACACCAACAAATACAACAACAACCTCAACATTGAAAAACAACCACAACCTGAACATTGAAAAACACCAACAAATTCAACAACAACCTCAACATTGAAAAACAACAACAAATTCAACAACAACTTCAACATTGAAAAACACCAACAAATTAAACAACAACCTCGAAATTGAAAAACACCAACAAATTCAACAACAACCTCAACATTGAAAAACAACAACAACCTCAACATTGAAAAACACCAACAAATTCAACAACAACCTCAACATTGAAAAACAACAACAACCTCAACATTGAAAAACACCAACAAATTCAACAACAACCTCAACATTGAAAAACACCAACAAATTAAGCAACAACCTCAACATTGAAAAACAACAACAACCTCAACATTGAAAAACACCAAGAAATTCAACAACAAACTCAACATTGAAAAACACCAACAAATTCAACAACAACCTCAACATTGAAAAACAACAACAACCTCAACATTGAAAAACACCAACAAATTCAACAACAACCTCAACAATGAAAAACATCAACAAAATCAACAACAACCTCAACATTGAAAAACACCAACAAATTTAACAACAACCTCAACTTTGAAAAACAACAACAACCTCAACATGGAAAAACACCAACAAATTCAACAACAACCTCAACATTGAAAAACAACAACAACCTCAACATTGAAAAACACCAACAAATTCAACAACAACCTCAACATTTAGAAACAACAACAACCTCAACATTGAAAAACACCAACAAATTCAACAACAACCTCAACATTGAAAAACACAAACAAATTCTACAACAACTTCAACATTGAAAAACACCAACAAATTCAACAACAACCTCGACATTGAAAAACACCAACAAATTCAACAACAACCTCAACATTGAATAACTACAACAACCACAACATTGAAAAACACCAACAAATACAGCAACAACCTCAACATTGAAAAACAACAACAACCTCAACATTGAAAAACACCAACAAATTCAACAACAACCTCAACATTGAAAAACACCAACAAATTCAGCAACAACCTCAACATTGAAAAACTACAACAACCACAACATTGAAAAACACCAACAAATACAGCAACAACCTCAACATTGAAAAACAACAACAACCTCAACATTGAAAAACACCAACAAATTCAACAACAACCTCAACAATGGAAAACATCAACAAAATCAACAACAACCTCAACATTGAAAAACACCAAGAAATTCAACAACAACCTCAACATTGAAAAACACCAACAAATTCAACAACAACCTCAACATTGAAAAACAACAACAACCTCAACATTGAAAAACACCAACAAATTCAACAACAACCTCAACAATGAAAAACATCAACAAAATCAACAACAACCTCAACATTGAAAAACATCAACAAATTTAACAACAACCTCAACTTTGAAAAACAACAACAACCTCAACATGGAAAAACACCAACAAATTCAACAACAACCTCAACATTGAAAAACAACAACAACCTCAAAATTGAAAAACACCAACAAATTCAACAACAACCTCAACATTTATAAACAACAACAACCTCAACATTGAAAAACACCAACAAATTCAACAACAACCTCAACATTGAAAAACACAAACAAATTCAACAACAACTTCAACATTGAAGAACACCAACAAATTCAACAACAACCTCGACATTGAAAAACACCAACAAATTCAACAACAACCTCAACATTGAAAAACTACAACAACCACAACATTGAAAAACACCAACAAATACAGCAACAACCTCGACATTGAAAAACAACAACAACCTCAACATTGAAAAACACCAACAAATTCAACAACAACCTCAACATTGAAAAACAACAACAAATTCAGCAACAACCTCAACATTGGAAAACAACAACAACCTCAACATTGAAAAACACCAACAAATTCAACAACAAGCTCAACATTGAAAAACAACAACAACCTCAACATTGAAAAACACCAACAAATTCAACAACAACCTCAACATTGAAAAACAACAACAAATTCAGCAACAACCTCAACATTGGAAAACAACAACAACCTCAACATTGAAAAACACCAACAAATTCAACAACAACCTCAACATTGAAAAACAACAACAACCTGAGCATTGAAAAACACGAACAAATTCAACAACAACCTCAACGTTGAAAAAGACCAACAAATTCAACAACAACCTCAACATTGAAAAACAACACAAACCTCAACATTGAAAAACACCAACAAATTCAACAACAACCTCAACATTGAAAAACACCAACAAATTAAGCAACAACCTCAACATTGAAAAACAACAACAACCTCAACATTGAAAAACACCAACAAATTCAACAACAACCTCAACATTGAAAAACTACAACAACCTCAACATTGAAAAACACCAACAAATTCAACAACAACCTCAACATTGAAAAACAACAACAACCTCAACATTGTAAAACACCAGCAAATTCAACAACAACCTCAACAATGAAAAACACCAACAAATTCAACAACAACCTCAACATTGAAAAACACCAACAAATTTAACAACAACCTCAACTTTGAAAAACAAGAACAACCTCAACATGGAAAAACACCAACAAATTCAACAACAACCTCAACATTGAAAAACTACAACAACCTCAAAATTGAAAAACACCAACAAATTCAACAACAACCTCAACATTTAAAAACAACAACAACCTCAACATTGAAAAACACCAACAAATTCAACAACAACCTCAACATTGAAAAACACCAACAAATTCAACAACAACTTCAACATTGGAAAACACCAACAAATTCAACAACAACCTCAACATTGAAAAACACCAACAAATTCAACAACAACCTCAACATTGAAAAACAACAACAACCTCAACATTGAAAAACACCAACAAATTCAACAACAACTTCAACATTGAAAAACACCAACAAATTCAACAACAACCTCGAAATTGAAAAACACCAACAAATTCAACAACAACCTCAACATTTAAAAACAACAACAACCTCAACATTGAAAAACACCAACAAATTCAACAACAACCTCAACATTGAAAAACACCAACAAATTCAACAACAACTTCAACATTGAAAAACACCAACAAATTCAACAACTACCTCGACATTGAAAAACACCAACAAATTCAACAACAACCTCAACATTGAATAACTACAACAACCTCAACATTGAAAAACACTAACAAATTCAACAACAGCCTCAACAATGAAAAACACCAACAAATTCAACAACAACCTCAACATTGAAAAACACCAACAAATTTAACAACAACCTCAACTTTGAAAAACAACAACAACCTCAACATGGAAAAACACCAACAAATTCAACAACAACCTCAACATTGAAAAACAACAACAACCTCAAATTGGCAAAACACCAACAAATTCAACAACAACCTCAACATTTAAAAACAACAACAACCTCAACATTGAAAAACACCAACAAATTCAACAACAACCTCAACATTGAAAAACACCAACAAATTCAACAACAACTTCAACATTGAAAAACACCAACAAATTCAACAACTACCTCGACATTGAAAAACACCAACAAATTCAACAACAACCTCAACATTGAATAACTACAACAACCTCAACATTGAAAAACACCAACAAATACAACAACAACCTCAACATTGAAAAACAACCACAACCTGAACATTGAAAAACACCAACAAATTCAACAACAACCTCAACATTGAAAAACAACAACAACCTCAACATTGAAAAACAACAACAAATTCAACAACAACTTCAACATTGAAAAACACCAACAAATTAAACAACAACCTCGAAATTGAAAAACACCAACAAATTCAACAACAACCGCAACATTGAAAAACACCAACAAATTCAACAAGAACCTCAACATTGAAAAACAACAACAACCTCAACATTGAAAAACACCAACAAATTCAACAACAACCTCAACATTGAAAAACACCAACAAATTAAACAACAACCTCAACATTGAAAAACAACAACAACCTCAACATTGAAAAACACCAAGAAATTCAACAACAACCTCAACATTGAAAAACACCAACAAATTCAACAACAACCTCAACATTGAAAAACAACAACAACCTCAACATTGAAAACCACCAACAAATTCAACAACAACCTCAACATTGAAAAACAACAACAACCTCAACATTGAAAAACACCAACAAATTCAACAACAGCCTCAACAATGAAAAACACCAACAAATTCAACAACAACCTCAACATTGAAAAACACCAACAAATTTAACAACAACCTCAACTTTGAAAAACAACAACAACCTCAACATGGAAAAACACCAACAAATTCAACAACAACCTCAACATTGAAAAACAACAACAACCTCAAATTGGCAAAACACCAACAAATTCAACAACAACCTCAACATTGAAAAACAACAACAACCTCAACATTGAAAAACACCAACAAATTCAACAACAACCTCAACATTGAAAAACACCAACAAATTCAACAACAACTTCAACATTGAAAAACACCGACAAATTCAACAACTACCTCGACATTGAAAAACACCAACAAATTCAACAACAACCTCAACATTGAATAACTACAACAACCTCAACATTGAAAAACACCAACAAATACAACAACAACCTCAACATTGAAAAACAACAACAACCTCAACATTGAAAAACACCAACAAATTCAACAACAACCTCAACATTGAAAAACAACAACAACCTCAACATTGAAAAACAACAACAAATTCAACAACAACTTCAACATTGAAAAACACCAACAAATTAAACAACAACCTCGAAATTGAAAAACACCAACAAATTCAACAACAACCTCAACATTGAAAAACAACAACAACCTCAACATTGAAAAACACCAACAAATTCAACAACAACCTCAACATTGAAAAACAACAACAACCTCAACATTGAAAAACACCAACAAATTCAACAACAACCTCAACATTGAAAAACACCAACAAATTAAGCAACAACCTCAACAATGAAAAACAACAACAACCTCAACATTGAAAAACACCAAGAAATTCAACAACAACCTCAACATTGAAAAACACCAACAAATTCAACAACAACCTCAACATTGAAAAACAACAACAACCTCAACATTGAAAAACACCAACAAATTCAACAACAACCTCAACAATGAAAAACATCAAAAAAATCAACAACAACCTCAACATTGAAAAACACCAACAAATTTAACAACAACCTCAACTTTGAAAAACAACAACAACCTCAAAATTGAAAAACACCAACAAATTCAACAACAACCTCAACATTGAAAAACAACAACAACCTCAACATTGAAAAACACCAACAAATTCAAAAACAACCTCAACAATGAAAAACATCAAAAAAATCAACAACAACCTCAACATTGAAAAACACCAACAAATTTATCAACAACCTCAACTTTGAAAAACAACAACAACCTCAAAATTGAAAAACACCAACAAATTCAACAACAACCTCAACATTTATAAACAACAACAACCTCAACATTGAAAAACACCAACAAATTCAACAACAACCTCAACATTGAAAAACACAAACAAATTCAACAACAACTTCAACATTGAAAAACACCAACAAATTCAACAACAACCTCGACATTGAAAAACACCAACAAATTCAACAACAACCTCAACATTGAAAAACTACAACAACCACAACATTGAAAAACACCAACAAATACAGCAACAACCTCAACATTGAAAAACAACAACAACCTCAACATTGAAAAACACCAACAAATTCAACAACAACCTCAACATTGAAAAACAACAACAAATTCAGCAACAACCTCAACATTGGAAAACAACAACAACCTCAACATTGAAAAACACCAACAAATTCAACAACAACCTCAACATTGAAAAACAACAACAACCTGAGCATTGAAAAACACGAACAAATTCAACAACAACCTCAACGTTGAAAAAGACCAACAAATTCAACAACAACCTCAACATTGAAAAACAACACAAACCTCAACATTGAAAAACACCAACAAATTCAACAACAACCTCAACATTGAAAAACACCAACAAATTAAGCAACAACCTCAACATTGAAAAACAACAACAACCTCAACATTGAAAAACACCAACAAATTCAACAACAACCTCAACATTGAAAAACAACAACAACCTCAACATTGAAAAACACCAACAAATTCAACAACAACCTCAACATTGAAAAACAACAACAACCTCAACATTGAAAAACGCCAACATATTCAACAACAACCTCGAAATTGAAAAACACCAACAAATTCAACAACAACCTCAACATTGAAAAACAACAACGACCTCAACATTGAAAAACACCAACAAGTTCAACAACAACCTCAACATTGAAAAACAACAACAACCTCAACATTGAAAAACACCAACAAATTCAACAACAGCCTCAACAATGATAAACACCAACAAATTCGACAACAACCTCAACATTGAAAAACACCAACAAATTTAACAACAAACTCAACTTTGAAAAACAACAACAACCTCAACATGGAAAAACACCAACAAATTCAACAACAACCTCAACATTGAAAAACTACAACAACCTCAACATTGAAAAACACCAACAAATTCAACAACAACCTCAACATTGAAAAACAACAACAACCTCAACATTGTAAAACACCAGCAAATTCAACAACATACTCAACAATGAAAAACACCAACAAATTCAACAACAACCTCAACATTGAAAAACACCAACAAATTTAACAACAACCTCAACTTTGAAAAACAAGAACAACCTCAACATGGAAAAACACCAACAAATTCAACAACAACCTCAACATTGAAAAACAACAACAACCTCAAAATTGAAAAACACCAACAAATTCAACAACAACCTCAACATTTAAAAACAACAACAACCTCAACATTGAAAAACACCAACAAATTCAACAACAACCTCAACATTGAAAAACACCAACAAGTTCAACAACAACCTCAACATTGAAAAACAACAACAACCTCAACATTGAAAAACACCAACAAATTCAACAACAGCCTCAACAATGATAAACACCAACAAATTCGACAACAACCTCAACATTGAAAAACACCAACAAATTTAACAACAAACTCAACTTTGAAAAACAACAACAACCTCAACATGGAAAAACACCAACAAATTCAACAACAACCTCAACATTGAAAAACTACAACAACCTCAACATTGAAAAACACCAACAAATTCAACAACAACCTCAACATTGAAAAACAACAGCAACCTCAACATTGTAAAATACCAGCAAATTCAACAACATACTCAACAATGAAAAACACCAACAAATTCAATAACAACCTCAACATTGAAAAACACCAACAAATTTAACAACAACCTCAACTTTGAAAAACAAGAACAACCTCAACATGGAAAAACACCAACAAATTCAACAACAACCTCAACATTGAAAAACAACAACAACCTCAAAATTGAAAAACACCAACAAATTCAACAACAACCTCAACATTTAAAAACAACAACAACCTCAACATTGAAAAACACCAACAAATTCAACAACAACCTCAACATTGAAAAACACCAACAAATTCAACAACAACTTCAACATTGAAAAACACCAACAAATTCAACAACAACCTCAACATTGAAAAACACCAACAAATTCAACAACAACCTCAACATTGAAAAACAACAACAACCTCAACATTGAAAAACACCAACAAATTCAACAACAACTTCAACATTGAAAAACACCAACAAATTCAACAACAACCTCGAAATTGAAAAACACCAACAAATTCAACAAGAACCTCAACATTTAAAAACAACAACAACCTCAACATTGAAAAACACCAACAAATTCAACAACAACCTCAACATTGAAAAACACCAACAAATTCAACTACAACTTCCACATTGAAAAACACCAACAAATTCAACAACTACCTCGACATTGAAAAACACCAACAAATTCAACAACAACCTCAACATTGAATAACTACAACAACCTCAACATTGAAAAACACCAACAAATACAACAACAACCTCAACATTGAAAAACAACAACAACCTCAACATTGAAAAACACCAACAAATTCAACAACAACCTCAACATTGAAAAACAGCAACAACCTCAACATTCAAAAACAACAACAAATTCAACAACAACTTCAACATTGAAAAACACCAACAAATTAAACAACAACCTCGAAATTGAAAAACACCAACAAATTCAACAACAACCTCAACATTGAAAAACAACAACAACCTCAACATTGAAAAACACCAACAAATTCAACAAGAACCTCAACATTGAAAAACAACAACAACCTCAACATTGAAAAACACCAACAAATTCAACAACAACCTCAACATTGAAAAACACCAACAAATTAAGCAACAACCTCAACATTGAAAAACAACAACAACCTCAACATTGAAAAACACCAAGACATTCAACAACAACCTCAACATTGAAAAACACCAACAAATTCAACAACAACCTCAACATTGAAAAACAACAACAACCTCAACATTGAAAAACACCAACAAATTCAACAACAACCTCAACATTGATAAACAACAACAACCTCAACATTGAAAAACACCAACAAATTCAACAACAGCCTCAACAATGAAAAACACCAACAAATTCAACAACAACCTCAACATTGAAAAACACCAACAAATTTAACAACAACCTCAACTTTGAAAAACAACAACAACCTCAACATGGAAAAACACCAACAAATTCAACAACAACCTCAACATTGAAAAACAACAACAACCTCAAATTGGCAAAACACCAACAAATTCAACAACAACCTCAACATTTAAAAACAACAACAACCTCAACATTGAAAAACACCAACAAATTCAACAACAACCTCAACATTGAAAAACACCAACAAATTCAACAACAACTTCAACATTGAAAAACACCAACAAATTCAACAACTACCTCGACATTGAAAAACACCAACAAATTCAACAACAACCTCAACATTGAATAACTACAACAACCTCAACATTGAAAAACACCAACAAATACAACAACAACCTCAACATTGAAAAACAACCACAACCTGAACATTGAAAAACACCAACAAATTCAACAACAACCTCAACATTGAAAAACAACAACAACCGCAACATTGAAAAACAACAACAAATTCAACAACAACTTCAACATTGAAAAACACCAACAAATTAAACAACAACCTCGAAATTGAAAAACACCAACAAATTCAACAACAACCTCAACATTGAAAAACAACAACAACCTCAACATTGAAAAACACCAACAAATTCAACAACAACCTCAACATTGAAAAACAACAACAACCTCAACATTGAAAAACACCAACAAATTCAACAACAACCTCAACATTGAAAAACACCAACAAATTAAGCAACAACCTCAACATTGAAAAACAACAACAACCTCAACATTGAAAAACACCAAGAAATTCAACAACAACCTCAACATTGAAAAACACCAACAAATTCAACAACAACCTCAACATTGATAAACAACAACAACCTCAAAATTGAAAAACACCAACAAATTCAACAACAACCTCAACAATGAAAAACATCAACAAAATCAACAACAACCTCAACATTGAAAAACACCAACAAATTCAACAACAACCTCAACTTTGAAAAACAACAACAACCTCAACATGGAAAAACACCAACAAATTCAACAACAACCTCAACATTGAAAAACAACAACCTCAAAATTGAAAAACACCAACAAATTCAACAACAACCTCAACATTTATAAACAACAACAACCTCAACATTGAAAAACACCAACAAATTCAACAACAACCTCAACATTGAAAAACACAAACACATTCTACAACAACTTCAACATTGAAAAACACCAACAAATTCAACAACAACCTCGACATTGAAAAACACCAACAAATTCAACAACAACCTCAACATTGAAAAACTACAACAACCACAACATTGAAAAACACCAACAAATACAGCAACAACCTCAACATTAAAAAACAACAACAACCTCAACATTGAAAAACACCAACAAATTCAACAACAACCTCAACATTGAAAAACACCAACAAATTCAGCAACAACCTCAACATTGAAAAACTACAACAACCACAACATTGAAAAACACCAACAAATACAGCAACAACCTCAACATTGAAAAACAACAACAACCTCAACATTGAAAAACACCAACAAATTCAACAACAACCTCAACAATGAAAAACATCAACAAAATCAACAACAACCTCAACATTGAAAAAGACCAAGAAATTCAACAACAACCTCAACATTGAAAAACACCAACAAATTCAACAACAACCTCAACATTGAAAAACAACAACAACCTCAACATTGAAAAACACCAACAAATTCAACAACAACCTCAACAATGAAAAACATCAACAAAATCAACAACAACCTCAACATTGAAAAACACCAACAAATTTAACAACAACCTCAACTTTGAAAAACAACAACAACCTCAACATGGAAAAACACCAACAAATTCAACAACAACCTCAACATTGAAAAACAACAACAACCTCAAAATTGAAAAACACCAACAAATTCAACAACAACCTCAACATTTATAAACAACAACAACCTCAACATTGAAAAACACCAACAAATTCAACAACAACCTCAACATTGAAAAACACAAACAAATTCAACAACAACTTCAACATTGAAAAACACCAACAAATTCAAAAACAACCTCGACATTGAAAAAGACCAACAAATTCAACAACAACCTCAACATTGAAAAACAACAACAACCTGAGCATTGAAAAAGACGAACAAATTCAACAACAACCTCAACGTTGAAAAAGACCAACAAATTCAACAACAACCTCAACATTGAAAAACAACACAAACCTCAACATTGAAAAACACCAACAAATTCAACAACAACCTCAACATTGAAAAACACCAACAAATTAAGCAACAACCTCAACATTGAAAAACAACAACAACCTCAACATTGAAAAACACCAACAAATTCAACAACAACCTCAACATTGAAAAACAACAACAACCTCAACATTGAAAAACACCAACAAATTCAACAACAACCTCAACATTGAAAAACAACAACAACCTCAACATTGAAAAACGCCAACATATTCAACAACAACCTCGAAATTGAAAAACACCAACAAATTCAACAACAACCTCAACATTGAAAAACAACAACGACCTCAACATTGAAAAACACCAACAAGTTCAACAACAACCTCAACATTGAAAAACAACAACAACCTCGACATTGAAAAACACCAACAAATTCAACAACAGCCTCAACAATGATAAACACCAACAAATTCGACAACAACCTCAACATTGAAAAACACCAACAAATTTAACAACAAACTCAACTTTGAAAAACAACAACAACCTCAACATGGAAAAACACCAACAAATTCAACAACAACCTCAACATTGAAAAACTACAACAACCTCAACATTGAAAAACACCAACAAATTCAACAACAACCTCAACATTGAAAAACAACAACAACCTCAACATTGTAAAACACCAGCAAATTCAACAACATACTCAACAATGAAAAACACCAACAAATTCAACAACAACCTCAACATTGAAAAACACCAACAAATTTAACAACAACCTCAACTTTGAAAAACAAGAACAACCTCAACATGGAAAAACACCAACAAATTCAACAACAACCTCAACATTGAAAAACAACAACAACCTCAAAATTGAAAAACACCAACAAATTCAACAACAACCTCAACATTTAAAAACAACAACAACCTCAACATTGAAAAACACCAACAAATTCAACAACAACCTCAACATTGAAAAACACCAACAAGTTCAACAACAACCTCAACATTGAAAAACAACAACAACCTCAACATTGAAAAACACCAACAAATTCAACAACAGCCTCAACAATGATAAACACCAACAAATTCGACAACAACCTCAACATTGAAAAACACCAACAAATTTAACAACAAACTCAACATTGAAAAACAACAACAACCTCAACATGGAAAAACACCAACAAATTCAACAACAACCTCAACATTGAAGAACTACAACAACCTCAACATTGAAAAACACCAACAAATTCAACAACAACCTCAACATTGAAAAACAACAACAACCTCAACATTGTAAAACACCAGCAAATTCAACAACATACTCAACAATGAAAAACACCAACAAATTCAATAACAACCTCAACATTGAAAAACACCAACAAATTTAACAACAACCTCAACTTTGAAAAACAAGAACAACCTCAACATGGAAAAACACCAACAAATTCAACAACAACCTCAACATTGAAAAACAACAACAACCTCAAAATTGAAAAACACCAACAAATTCAACAACAACCTCAACATTTAAAAACAACAACAACCTCAACATTGAAAAACACCAACAAATTCAACAACAACCTCAACATTGAAAAACACCAACAAATTCAACAACAACTTCAACCTTGAAAAACACCAACAAATTCAACAACAACCTCAACATTGAAAAACACCAACAAATTCAACAACAACCTCAACATTGAAAAACAACAACAACCTCAACATTGAAAAACACCAACAAATTCAACAACAACTTCAACATTGAAAAACACCAACAAATTCAACAACACCCTCGAAATTGAAAAACACCAACAAATTCAACAACAACCTCAACATTTAAAAACAACAACAACCTCAACATTGAAAAACACCAACAAATTCAACAACAACCTCAACATTGAAAAACACCAACAAATTCAACAACAACTTCAACATTGAAAAACACCAACAAATTCAACAACTACCTCGACATTGAAAAACACCAACAAATTCAACAACAACCTCAACATTGAATAACTACAACAACCTCAACATTGAAAAACACCAACAAATACAACAACAACCTCAACATTGAAAAACAACAACAACCTCAACATTGAAAAACACCAACAAATTCAACAACAACCTCAACATTGAAAAACAGCAACAACCTCAACATTCAAAAACAACAACAAATTCAACAACAACTTCAACATTGAAAAACACCAACAAATTAAACAACAACCTCGAAATTGAAAAACACCAACAAATTCAACAACAACCTCAACATTGAAAAACAACAACAACCTCAACATTGAAAAACACCAACAAATTCAACAAGAACCTCAACATTGAAAAACAACAACAACCTCAACATTGAAAAACACCAACAAATTCAACAACAACCTCAACATTGAAAAACACCAACAAATTAAGCAACAACCTCAACATTGAAAAACAACAACAACCTCAACATTGAAAAACACCAAGACATTCAACAACAACCTCAACATTGAAAAACACCAACAAATTCAACAACAACCTCAACATTGAAAAACAACAACAACCTCAACATTGAAAAACACCAACAAATTCAACAACAACCTCAACATTGAAAAACAACAACAACCTCAACATTGAAAAACACCAACAAATTCAACAACAGCCTCAACAATGAAAAACACCAACAAATTCAACAACAACCTCAACATTGAAAAACACCAACAAATTTAACAACAACCTCAACTTTGAAAAACAACAACAACCTCAACATGGAAAAACACCAACAAATTCAACAACAACCTCAACATTGAAAAACAACAACAACCTCAAATTGGCAAAACACCAACAAATTCAACAACAACCTCAACATTTAAAAACAACAACAACCTCAACATTGAAAAACACCAACAAATTCAACAACAACCTCAACATTGAAAAACACCAACAAATTCAACAACAACTTCAACATTGAAAAACACCAACAAATTCAACAACAACCTCAACATTTATAAACAACAACAACCTCAACATTGAAAAACACCAACAAATTCAACAACAACCTCAACATTGAAAAACACAAACAAATTCAACAACAACTTCAACATTGAAAAACACCAACAAATTCAAAAACAACCTCGACATTGAAAAACACCAACAAATTCAACAACAACCTCAAAATTGAAAAACAACAACAAATTCAGCAACAACCTCAACATTGGAAAACAACAACAACCTCAACATTGAAAAATACCAACAAATTCAACAACAACCTCAACATTGAAAAACAACAACAACCTGAGCATTGAAAAACACGAACAAATTCAACAACAACCTCAACGTTGAAAAAGACCAACAAATTCAACAACAACCTCAACATTGAAAAACAACACAAACCTCAACATTGAAAAACACCAACAAATTCAACAACAACCTCAACATTGAAAAACACCAACAAATTAAGCAACAACCTCAACATTGAAAAACAACAACAACCTCAACATTGAAAAACAACAACAAATTCAACAACAACCTCAACATTGAAAAACAACAACAACCTCAACATTGAAAAACACCAACAAATTCAACAACAACCTCAACATTGAAAAACACCAACAAATTAAGCAACAACCTCAACATTGAAAAACAACAACAACCTCAACATTGAAAAACACCAAGAAATTCAACAACAACCTCAACATTGAAAAACACCAACAAATTCAACAACAACCTCAACATTGAAAAACAACAACAACCTCAACATTGAAAATCACCAACAAATTCAACAACAACCTCAACATTGAAAAACACCAACAAATTAAGCAACAACCTCAACATTGAAAAACAACAACAACCTCAACATTGAAAAACACCAAGAAATTCAACAACAACCTCAACATTGAAAAACACCAACAAATTCAACAACAACCTCAACATTGAAAAACAACAACAACCTCAAAATTGAAAAACACCAACAAATTCAACAACAACCTCAACAATGAAAAACATCAACAAAATCAACAACAACCTCAACATTGAAAAACACCAACAAATTTAACAACAACCTCAACTTTGAAAAACAACAACAACCTCAACATGGAAAAACACCAACAAATTCAACAACAACCTCAACATTGAAAAACAACAACCTCAAAATTGAAAAACACCAACAAATTCAACAACAACCTCAACATTTATAAACAACAACAACCTCAACATTGAAAAACACCAACAAATTCAACAACAACCTCAACATTGAAAAACACAAACAAATTCTACAACAACTTCAACATTGAAAAACACCAACAAATTCAACAACAACCTCGACATTGAAAAACACCAACAAATTCAACAACAACCTCAACATTGAAAAACTACAACAACCACAACATTGAAAAACACCAACAAATACAGCAACAACCTCAACATTAAAAAACAACAACAACCTCAACATTGAAAAACACCAACAAATTCAACAACAACCTCAACATTGAAAAACACCAACAAATTCAGCAACAACCTCAACATTGAAAAACTACAACAACCACAACATTGAAAAACACCAACAAATACAGCAACAACCTCAACATTGAAAAACAACAACAACCTCAACATTGAAAAACACCAACAAATTCAACAACAACCTCAACAATGAAAAACATCAACAAAATCAACAACAACCTCAACATTGAAAAACGCCAAGAAATTCAACAACAACCTCAACATTGAAAAACACCAACAAATTCAACAACAACCTCAACATTGAAAAACAACAACAACCTCAACATTGAAAAACACCAACAAATTCAACAACAACCTCAACAATGAAAAACATCAACAAAATCAACAACAACCTCAACATTGAAAAACACCAACAAATTTAACAACAACCTCAACTTTGAAAAACAACAACAACCTCAACATGGAAAAACACCAACAAATTCAACAACAACCTCAACATTGAAAAACAACAACAACCTCAAAATTGAAAAACACCAACAAATTCAACAACAACCTCAACATTTATAAACAACAACAACCTCAACATTGAAAAACACCAACAAATTCAACAACAACCTCAACATTGAAAAACACAAACAAATTCAACAACAACTTCAACATTGAAAAACACCAACAAATTCAAAAACAACCTCGACATTGAAAAACACCAACAAATTCAACAACAACCTCAAAATTGAAAAACAACAACAAATTCAGCAACAACCTCAACATTGGAAAACAACAACAACCTCAACATTGAAAAATACCAACAAATTCAACAACAACCTCAACATTGAAAAACAACAACAACCTGAGCATTGAAAAACACGAACAAATTCAACAACAACCTCAACGTTGAAAAAGACCAACAAATTCAACAACAACCTCAACATTGAAAAACAACACAAACCTCAACTTTGAAAAACACCAACAAATTCAACAACAACCTCAACATTGAAAAACACCAACAAATTAAGCAACAACCTCAACATTGAAAAACAACAACAACCTCAACATTGAAAAACAACAACAAATTCAACAACAACCTCAACATTGAAAAACAACAACAACCTCAACATTGAAAAACACCAACAAATTCAACAACAACCTCAACATTGAAAAACAACAACAACCTCAACATTGAAAAACACCAACAAATTCAACAACTTCAACATTGAAAAACACCAACATATTCAACAACAACCTCGAAATTGAAAAACACCAACAAATTCAACAACAACCTCAACATTGAAAAACAACAACCTCAACATTGAAAAACACCAACAAGTTCAACAACAACCTCAACATTGAAAAACAACAACAACCTCAACATTGAAAAACACCAACAAATTCAACAACAGCCTCAACAATGAAAAACACCAACAAATTCAACAACAACCTCAACATTGAAAAACACCAACAAATTTAACAACAAACTCAACTTTGAAAAACAACAACAACCTCAACATGGAAAAACACCAACAAATTCAACAACAACCTCAACATTGAAAAACTACAACAACCTCAACATTGAAAAACACCAACAAATTCAACAACAACCTCAACATTGGAAAACAACAACAACCTCAACATTGTAAAACACCAGCAAATTCAACAACAACCTCAACAATGAAAAACACCCACAAATTCAACAACAACCTCAACATTGAAAAACACCAACAAATTTAACAACAACCTCAACTTTGAAAAACAAGAACAACCTCAACATGGAAAAACACCAACAAATTCGACAACAACCTCAACATTGAAAAACTACAACAACCTCAAAATTGAAAAACACCAACAAATTCAACAACAACCTCAACATTTAAAAACAACAACAACCTCAACATTGAAAAACACCAACAAATTCAACAACAACCTCAACATTGAAAAACACCAACAAATTCAACAACAACTTCAACATTGAAAAACACCAACAAATTCAACAACAACCTCAACATTTATAAACAACAACAACCTCAACATTGAAAAACACCAACAAATTCAACAACAACCTCAACATTGAAAAACACAAACAAATTCAACAACAACTTCAACATTGAAAAACACCAACAAATTCAAAAACAACCTCGACATTGAAAAACACCAACAAATTCAACAACAACCTCAAAATTGAAAAACAACAACAAATTCAGCAACAACCTCAACATTGGAAAACAACAACAACCTCAACATTGAAAAATACCAACAAATTCAACAACAACCTCAACATTGAAAAACAACAACAACCTGAGCATTGAAAAACACGAACAAATTCAACAACAACCTCAACGTTGAAAAAGACCAACAAATTCAACAACAACCTCAACATTGAAAAACAACACAAACCTCAACATTGAAAAACACCAACAAATTCAACAACAACCTCAACATTGAAAAACACCAACAAATTAAGCAACAACCTCAACATTGAAAAACAACAACAACCTCAACATTGAAAAACAACAACAAATTCAACAACAACCTCAACATTGAAAAACAACAACAACCTCAACATTGAAAAACACCAACAAATTCAACAACAACCTCAACATTGAAAAACACCAACAAATTAAGCAACAACCTCAACATTGAAAAACAACAACAACCTCAACATTGAAAAACACCAAGAAATTCAACAACAACCTCAACATTGAAAAACACCAACAAATTCAACAACAACCTCAACATTGAAAAACAACAACAACCTCAACATTGAAAAACACCAACAAATTCAACAACAACCTCAACATTGAAAAACACCAACAAATTAAGCAACAACCTCAACATTGAAAAACAACAACAACCTCAACATTGAAAAACACCAAGAAATTCAACAACAACCTCAACATTGAAAAACACCAACAAATTCAACAACAACCTCAACATTGAAAAACAACAACAACCTCAAAATTGAAAAACACCAACAAATTCAACAACAACCTCAACAATGAAAAACATCAACAAAATCAACAACAACCTCAACATTGAAAAACACCAACAAATTTAACAACAACCTCAACTTTGAAAAACAACAACAACCTCAACATGGAAAAACACCAACAAATTCAACAACAACCTCAACATTGAAAAACAACAACCTCAAAATTGAAAAACACCAACAAATTCAACAACAACCTCAACATTTATAAACAACAACAACCTCAACATTGAAAAACACCAACAAATTCAACAACAACCTCAACATTGAAAAACACAAACAAATTCTACAACAACTTCAACATTGAAAAACACCAACAAATTCAACAACAACCTCGACATTGAAAAACACCAACAAATTCAACAACAACCTCAACATTGAAAAACTACAACAACCACAACATTGAAAAACACCAACAAATACAGCAACAACCTCAACATTAAAAAACAACAACAACCTCAACATTGAAAAACACCAACAAATTCAACAACAACCTCAACATTGAAAAACACCAACAAATTCAGCAACAACCTCAACATTGAAAAACTACAACAACCACAACATTGAAAAACACCAACAAATACAGCAACAACCTCAACATTGAAAAACAACAACAACCTCAACATTGAAAAACACCAACAAATTCAACAACAACCTCAACAATGAAAAACATCAACAAAATCAACAACAACCTCAACATTGAAAAACGCCAAGAAATTCAACAACAACCTCAACATTGAAAAACACCAACAAATTCAACAACAACCTCAACATTGAAAAACAACAACAACCTCAACATTGAAAAACACCAACAAATTCAACAACAACCTCAACAATGAAAAACATCAACAAAATCAACAACAACCTCAACATTGAAAAACACCAACAAATTTAACAACAACCTCAACTTTGAAAAACAACAACAACCTCAACATGGAAAAACACCAACAAATTCAACAACAACCTCAACATTGAAAAACAACAACAACCTCAAAATTGAAAAACACCAACAAATTCAACAACAACCTCAACATTTATAAACAACAACAACCTCAACATTGAAAAACACCAACAAATTCAACAACAACCTCAACATTGAAAAACACAAACAAATTCAACAACAACTTCAACATTGAAAAACACCAACAAATTCAAAAACAACCTCGACATTGAAAAACACCAACAAATTCAACAACAACCTCAAAATTGAAAAACAACAACAAATTCAGCAACAACCTCAACATTGGAAAACAACAACAACCTCAACATTGAAAAATACCAACAAATTCAACAACAACCTCAACATTGAAAAACAACAACAACCTGAGCATTGAAAAACACGAACAAATTCAACAACAACCTCAACGTTGAAAAAGACCAACAAATTCAACAACAACCTCAACATTGAAAAACAACACAAACCTCAACATTGAAAAACACCAACAAATTCAACAACAACCTCAACATTGAAAAACACCAACAAATTAAGCAACAACCTCAACATTGAAAAACAACAACAACCTCAACATTGAAAAACAACAACAAATTCAACAACAACCTCAACATTGAAAAACAACAACAACCTCAACATTGAAAAACACCAACAAATTCAACAACAACCTCAACATTGAAAAACAACAACAACCTCAACATTGAAAAACACCAACAAATTCAACAACTTCAACATTGAAAAACACCAACATATTCAACAACAACCTCGAAATTGAAAAACACCAACAAATTCAACAACAACCTCAACATTGAAAAACAACAACCTCAACATTGAAAAACACCAACAAGTTCAACAACAACCTCAACATTGAAAAACAACAACAACCTCAACATTGAAAAACACCAACAAATTCAACAACAGCCTCAACAATGAAAAACACCAACAAATTCAACAACAACCTCAACATTGAAAAACACCAACAAATTTAACAACAAACTCAACTTTGAAAAACAACAACAACCTCAACATGGAAAAACACCAACAAATTCAACAACAACCTCAACATTGAAAAACTACAACAACCTCAACATTGAAAAACACCAACAAATTCAACAACAACCTCAACATTGGAAAACAACAACAACCTCAACATTGTAAAACACCAGCAAATTCAACAACAACCTCAACAATGAAAAACACCCACAAATTCAACAACAACCTCAACATTGAAAAACACCAACAAATTTAACAACAACCTCAACTTTGAAAAACAAGAACAACCTCAACATGGAAAAACACCAACAAATTCAACAACAACCTCAACATTGAAAAACTACAACAACCTCAAAATTGAAAAACACCAACAAATTCAACAACAACCTCAACATTTAAAAACAACAACAACCTCAACATTGAAAAACACCAACAAATTCAACAACAACCTCAACATTGAAAAACACCAACAAATTCAACAACAACTTCAACATTGAAAAACACCAACAAATTCAACAACAACCTCAACATTGAAAAACACCAACAAATTCAACAACAACCTCAACATTGAAAAACAACAACAACCTCAACATTGAAAAACACCAACAAATTCAACAACAACTTCAACATTGAAAAACACCAACAAATTCAACAACAACCTCGAAATTGAAAAACACCAACAAATTCAACAACAACCTCAACATTGAAAAACACCAACAAATTCAACAACAACCTCAACATTGAATAACTACAACAACTTCAACATTGAAAAACACCAACAAATTTAACAACAAACTCAACTTTGAAAAACAACAACAACCTCAACATGGAAAAACACCAACAAATTCAACAACAACCTCAACATTGAAAAACTACAACAACCTCAACATTGAAAAACACCAACAAATTCAACAACAACCTCAACATTGAAAAACAACAACAACCTCAACATTGTAAAACACCAGCAAATTCAACAACATACTCAACAATGAAAAACACCAACAAATTCAATAACAACCTCAACATTGAAAAACACCAACAAATTTAACAACAACCTCAACTTTGAAAAACAAGAACAACCTCAACATGGAAAAACACCAACAAATTCAACAACAACCTCAACATTGAAAAACAACAACAACCTCAAAATTGAAAAACACCAACAAATTCAACAACAACCTCAACATTTAAAAACAACAACAACCTCAACATTGAAAAACACCAACAAATTCAACAACAACCTCAACATTGAAAAACACCAACAAATTCAACAACAACTTCAACATTGAAAAACACCAACAAATTCAACAACAACCTCAACATTGAAAAACACCAACAAATTCAACAACAACCTCAACATTGAAAAACAACAACAACCTCAACATTGAAAAAAACCAACAAATTCAACAACAACTTCAACATTGAAAAACACCAACAAATTCAACAACAACCTCGAAATTGAAAAACACCAACAAATTCAACAACAACCTCAACATTTAAAAACAACAACAACCTCAACATTGAAAAACACCAACAAATTCAACAACAACCTCAACATTGAAAAACACCAACAAATTCAACAACAACTTCAACATTGAAAAACACCAACAAATTCAACAACTACCTCGACATTGAAAAACACCAACAAATTCAACAACAACCTCAACATTGAATAACTACAACAACCTCAACATTGAAAAACACCAACAAATACAACAACAACCTCAACATTGAAAAACAACAACAACCTCAACATTGAAAAACACCAACAAATTCAACAACAACCTCAACATTGAAAAACAGCAACAACCTCAACATTCAAAAACAACAACAAATTCAACAACAACTTCAACATTGAAAAACACCAACAAATTAAACAACAACCTCGAAATTGAAAAACACCAACAAATTCAACAACAACCTCAACATTGAAAAACAACAACAACCTCAACATTGAAAAACACCAACAAATTCAACAAGAACCTCAACATTGAAAAACAACAACAACCTCAACATTGAAAAACACCAACAAATTCAACAACAACCTCAACATTGAAAAACACCAACAAATTAAGCAACAACCTCAACATTGAAAAACAACAACAACCTCAACATTGAAAAACACCAAGACATTCAACAACAACCTCAACATTGAAAAACACCAACAAATTCAACAACAACCTCAACATTGAAAAACAACAACAACCTCAACATTGAAAAACACCAACAAATTCAACAACAACCTCAACATTGAAAAACAACAACAACCTCAACATTGAAAAACACCAACAAATTCAACAACAGCCTCAACAATGAAAAACACCAACAAATTCAACAACAACCTCAACATTGAAAAACACCAACAAATTTAACAACAACCTCAACTTTGAAAAACAACAACAACCTCAACATGGAAAAACACCAACAAATTCAACAACAACCTCAACATTGAAAAACAACAACAACCTCAAATTGGCAAAACACCAACAAATTCAACAACAACCTCAACATTTAAAAACAACAACAACCTCAACATTGAAAAACACCAACAAATTCAACAACAACCTCAACATTGAAAAACACCAACAAATTCAACAACAACTTCAACATTGAAAAACACCAACAAATTCAACAACTACCTCGACATTGAAAAACACCAACAAATTCAACAACAACCTCAACATTGAATAACTACAACAACCTCAACATTGAAAAACACCAACAAATACAACAACAACCTCAACATTGAAAAACAACCACAACCTGAACATTGAAAAACACCAACAAATTCAACAACAACCTCAACATTGAAAAACAACAACAACCTCAACATTGAAAAACAACAACAAATTCAACAACAACTTCAACATTGAAAAACACCAACAAATTAAACAACAACCTCGAAATTGAAAAACACCAACAAATTCAACAACAACCTCAACATTGAAAAACAACAACAACCTCAACATTGAAAAACACCAACAAATTCAACAACAACCTCAACATTGAAAAACAACAACAACCTCAACATTGAAAAACACCAACAAATTCAACAACAACCTCAACATTGAAAAACACCAACAAATTAAGCAACAACCTCAACATTGAAAAACAACAACAACCTCAACATTGAAAAACACCAAGAAATTCAACAACAACCTCAACATTGAAAAACACCAACAAATTCAACAACAACCTCAACATTGAAAAACAACAACAACCTCAACATTGAAAAACACCAACAAATTCAACAACAACCTCAACATTGAAAAACACCAACAAATTAAGCAACAACCTCAACATTGAAAAACAACAACAACCTCAACATTGAAAAACACCAAGAAATTCAACAACAACCTCAACATTGAAAAACACCAACAAATTCAACAACAACCTCAACATTGAAAAACAACAACAACCTCAAAATTGAAAAACACCAACAAATTCAACAACAACCTCAACAATGAAAAACATCAACAAAATCAACAACAACCTCAACATTGAAAAACACCAACAAATTTAACAACAACCTCAACTTTGAAAAACAACAACAACCTCAACATGGAAAAACACCAACAAATTCAACAACAACCTCAACATTGAAAAACAACAACCTCAAAATTGAAAAACACCAACAAATTCAACAACAACCTCAACATTTATAAACAACAACAACCTCAACATTGAAAAACACCAACAAATTCAACAACAACCTCAACATTGAAAAACACAAACAAATTCTACAACAACTTCAACATTGAAAAACACCAACAAATTCAACAACAACCTCGACATTGAAAAACACCAACAAATTCAACAACAACCTCAACATTGAAAAACTACAACAACCACAACATTGAAAAACACCAACAAATAGAGCAACAACCTCAACATTAAAAAACAACAACAACCTCAACATTGAAAAACACCAACAAATTCAACAACAACCTCAACATTGAAAAACACCAACAAATTCAGCAACAACCTCAACATTGAAAAACTACAACAACCACAGCATTGAAAAACACCAACAAATACAGCAACAACCTCAACATTGAAAAACAACAACAACCTCAACATTGAAAAACACCAACAAATTCAACAACAACCTCAACAATGAAAAACATCAACAAAATCAACAACAACCTCAACATTGAAAAACACCAAGAAATTCAACAACAACCTCAACATTGAAAAACACCAACAAATTCAACAACAACCTCAACATTGAAAAACAACAACAACCTCAACATTGAAAAACACCAACAAATTCAACAACAACCTCAACAATGAAAAACATCAACAAAATCAACAACAACCTCAACATTGAAAAACACCAACAAATTTAACAACAACCTCAACTTTGAAAAACAACAACAACCTCAACATGGAAAAACACCAACAAATTCAACAACAACCTCAACATTGAAAAACAACAACAACCTCAAAATTGAAAAACACCAACAAATTCAACAACAACCTCAACATTTATAAACAACAACAACCTCAACATTGAAAAACACCAACAAATTCAACAACAACCTCAACATTGAAAAACACAAACAAATTCAACAACAACTTCAACATTGAAAAACACCAACAAATTGAAAAACAACCTCGACATTGAAAAACACCAACAAATTCAACAACAACCTCAAAATTGAAAAACAACAACAAATTCAGCAACAACCTCAACATTGGAAAACAACAACAACCTCAACATTGAAAAATACCAACAAATTCAACAACAACCTCAACATTGAAAAACAACAACAACCTGAGCATTGAAAAACACGAACAAATTCAACAACAACCTCAACGTTGAAAAAGACCAACAAATTCAACAACAACCTCAACATTGAAAAACAACACAAACCTCAACATTGAAAAACACCAACAAATTCAACAACAACCTCAACATTGAAAAACACCAACAAATTAAGCAACAACCTCAACATTGAAAAACAACAACAACCTCAACATTGAAAAACAACAACAAATTCAACAACAACCTCAACATTGAAAAACAACAACAACCTCAACATTGAAAAACACCAACAAATTCAACAACAACCTCAACATTGAAAAACAACAACAACCTCAACATTGAAAAACACCAACAAATTCAACAACTTCAACATTGAAAAACACCAACATATTCAACAACAACCTCGAAATTGAAAAACACCAACAAATTCAACAACAACCTCAACATTGAAAAACAACAACCTCAACATTGAAAAACACCAACAAGTTCAACAACAACCTCAACATTGAAAAACAACAACAACCTCAACATTGAAAAACACCAACAAATTCAACAACAGCCTCAACAATGAAAAACACCAACAAATTCAACAACAACCTCAACATTGAAAAACACCAACAAATTTAACAACAAACTCAACTTTGAAAAACAACAACAACCTCAACATGGAAAAACACCAACAAATTCAACAACAACCTCAACATTGAAAAACTACAACAACCTCAACATTGAAAAACACCAACAAATTCAACAACAACCTCAACATTGGAAAACAACAACAACCTCAACATTGTAAAACACCAGCAAATTCAACAACAACCTCAACAATGAAAAACACCAACAAATTCAACAACAACCTCAACATTGAAAAACACCAACAAATTTAACAACAACCTCAACTTTGAAAAACAAGAACAACCTCAACATGGAAAAACACCAACAAATTCAACAACAACCTCAACATTGAAAAACTACAACAACCTCAAAATTGAAAAACACCAACAAATTCAACAACAACCTCAACATTTAAAAACAACAACAACCTCAACATTGAAAAACACCAACAAATTCAACAACAACCTCAACATTGAAAAACACCAACAAATTCAACAACAACTTCAACATTGAAAAACACCAACAAATTCAACAACAACCTCAACATTGAAAAACACCAACAAATTCAACAACAACCTCAACATTGAAAAACAACAACAACCTCAACATTGAAAAACACCAACAAATTCAACAACAACTTCAACATTGAAAAACACCAACAAATTCAACAACAACCTCGAAATTGAAAAACACCAACAAATTCAACAACAACCTCAACATTGAAAAACACCAACAAATTCAACAACAACCTCAACATTGAATAACTACAACAACCTCAACATTGAAAAACACCAACAAATACAACAACAACCTCAACATTGAAAAACAACCACAACCTGAACATTGAAAAACACCAACAAATTCAACAACAACCTCAACATTGAAAAACAACAACAACCTCAACATTGAAAAACAACAACAAATTCAACAACAACTTCAACATTGAAAAACACCAACAAATTAAACAACAACCTCGAAATTGAAAAACACCAACAAATTCAACAACAACCTCAACATTGAAAAACAACAACAACCTCAACATTGAAAAACACCAACAAATTCAACAACAACCTCAACATTGAAAAACAACAACAACCTGAACATTGAAAAACACCAACAAATTCAACAACAACCTCAACATTGAAAAACACCAACAAATTAAGCAACAACCTCAACATTGAAAAACAACAACAACCTCAACATTGAAAAACACCAAGAAATTCAACAACAAACTCAACATTGAAAAACACCAACAAATTCAACAACAACCTCAACATTGAAAAACAACAACAACCTCAACATTGAAAAACACCAACAAATTCAACAACAACCTCAACAATGAAAAACATCAACAAAATCAACAACAACCTCAACATTGAAAAACACCAACAAATTTAACAACAACCTCAACTTTGAAAAACAACAACAACCTCAACATGGAAAAACACCAACAAATTCAACAACAACCTCAACATTGAAAAACAACAACAACCTCAACATTGAAAAACACCAACAAATTCAACAACAACCTCAACATTGAAAAACACAAACAAATTCTACAACAACTTCAACATTGAAAAACACCAACAAATTCAACAACAACCTCGACATTGAAAAACACCAACAAATTCAACAACAACCTCAACATTGAAAAACTACAACAACCACAACATTGAAAAACACCAACAAATACAGCAACAACCTCAACATTGAAAAACAACAACAACCTCAACATTGAAAAACACCAACAAATTCAACAACAACCTCAACATTGAAAAACACCAACAAATTCAGCAACAACCTCAACATTGAAAAACTACAACAACCACAACATTGAAAAACACCAACAAATACAGCAACAACCTCAACATTGAAAACAACAACAACCTCAACATTGAAAAACACCAACAAATTCAACAACAACCTCAACAATGGAAAACATCAACAAAATCAACAACAACCTCAACATTGAAAAACACCAAGAAATTCAACAACAACCTCAACATTGAAAAACACCAACAAATTCAACAACAACCTCAACATTGAAAAACAACAACAACCTCAACATTGAAAAACACCAACAAATTCAACAACAACCTCAACAATGAAAAACATCAACAAAATCAACAACAACCTCAACATTGAAAAACACCAACAAATTTAACAACAACCTCAACTTTGAAAAACAACAACAACCTCAACATGGAAAAACACCAACAAATTCAACAACAACCTCAACATTGAAAAACAACAACAACCTCAAAATTGAAAAACACCAACAAATTCAACAACAACCTCAACATTTATAAACAACAACAACCTCAACATTGAAAAACACCAACAAATTCAACAACAACCTCAACATTGAAAAACACAAACAAATTCAACAACAACTTCAACATTGAAAAACACCAACAAATTCAACAACAACCTCGACATTGAAAAACACCAACAAATTCAACAACAACCTCAACATTGAAAAACTACAACAACCACAACATTGAAAAACACCAACAAATACAGCAACAACCTCAACATTGAAAAACAACAACAACCTCAACATTGAAAAACACCAACAAATTCAACAACAACCTCAACATTGAAAAACACCAACAAATTCAGCAACAACCTCAACATTGAAAAATTACAACAACCACAACATTGAAAAACACCAACAAATACAGCAACAACCTCAACATTGAAAAACAACAACAACCTCAACATTGAAAAACACCAACAAATTCAACAACAACCTCAACATTGAAAAACAACAACAAATTCAGCAACAACCTCAACATTGGAAAACAACAACAACCTCAACATTGAAAAACACCAACAAATTCAACAACAACCTCAACATTGAAAAACAACAACAACCTGAGCATTGAAAAACACGAACAAATTCAACAACAACCTCAACGTTGAAAAAGACCAACAAATTCAACAACAACCTCAACATTGAAAAACAACACAAACCTCAACATTGAAAAACACCAACAAATTCAACAACAACCTCAACATTGAAAAACACCAACAAATTAAGCAACAACCTCAACATTGAAAAACAACAACAACCTCAACATTGAAAAACACCAACAAATTCAACAACAACCTCAACATTGAAAAACTACAACAACCTCAACATTGAAAAACACCAACAAATTCAACAACAACCTCAACATTGAAAAACAACAACAACCTCAACATTGTAAAACACCAGCAAATTCAACAACAACCTCAACAATGAAAAACACCAACAAATTCAACAACAACCTCAACATTGAAAAACACCAACAAATTTAACAACAACCTCAACTTTGAAAAACAAGAACAACCTCAACATGGAAAAACACCAACAAATTCAACAACAACCTCAACATTGAAAAACTACAACAACCTCAAAATTGAAAAACACCAACAAATTCAACAACAACCTCAACATTTAAAAACAACAACAACCTCAACATTGAAAAATAGCAACAAATTCAACAACAACCTCAACATTGAAAAACACCAACAAATTCAACAACAGCTTCAACATTGAAAAACACCAACAAATTCAACAACAACCTCAACATTGAAAAACACCAACAAATTCAACAACAACCTCAACATTGAAAAACAACAACAACCTCAACATTGAAAAACACCAACAAATTCAACAACAACTTCAACATTGAAAAACACCAACAAATTCAACAACAACCTCGAAATTGAAAAACACCAACAAATTCAACAACAACCTCAACATTTAAAAACAACAACAACCTCAACATTGAAAAACACCAACAAATTCAACAACAACCTCAACATTGAAAAACACCAACAAATTCAACAACAACTTCAACATTGAAAAACACCAACAAATTCAACAACTACCTCGACATTGAAAAACACCAACAAATTCAACAACAACCTCAACATTGAATAACTACAACAACCTCAACATTGAAAAACACTAACAAATTCAACAACAGCCTCAACAATGAAAAACACCAACAAATTCAACAACAACCTCAACATTGAAAAACACCAACAAATTTAACAACAACCTCAACTTTGAAAAACAACAACAACCTCAACATGGAAAAACACCAACAAATTCAACAACAACCTCAACATTGAAAAACAACAACAACCTCAAATTGGCAAAACACCAACAAATTCAACAACAACCTCAACATTTAAAAACAACAACAACCTCAACATTGAAAAACACCAACAAATTCAACAACAACCTCAACATTGAAAAACACCAACAAATTCAACAACAACTTCAACATTGAAAAACACCAACAAATTCAACAACTACCTCGACATTGAAAAACACCAACAAATTCAACAACAACCTCAACATTGAATAACTACAACAACCTCAACATTGAAAAACACCAACAAATACAACAACAACCTCAACATTGAAAAACAACCACAACCTGAACATTGAAAAACACCAACAAATTCAACAACAACCTCAACATTGAAAAACAACAACAACCTCAACATTGAAAAACAACAACAAATTCAACAACAACTTCAACATTGAAAAACACCAACAAATTAAACAACAACCTCGAAATTGAAAAACACCAACAAATTCAACAACAACCTCAACATTGAAAAACAACAACAACCTCAACATTGAAAAACACCAACAAATTCAACAACAACCTCAACATTGAAAAACAACAACAACCTCAACATTGAAAACCACCAACAAATTCAACAACAACCTCAACATTGAAAAACACCAACAAATTAAGCAACAACCTCAACATTGAAAAACAACAACAACCACAACTTTGAAAAACACCAAGAAATTCAACAACAACCTCAACATTGAAAAACACCAACAAATTCAACAACAACCTCAACATTGAAAAACAACAACAACCTCAACATTGAAAAACACCAACAAATTCAACAACAACCTCAACAATGAAAAACACCAACAAATTCAACAACAACCTCAACATTGAAAAACACCAACAAATTTAACAACAACCTCAACTTTCAAAAACAACAACAACCTCAACATGGAAAAACACCAACAAATTCAACAACAACCTCAACATTGAAAAACAACAACAACCTCAAAATTGAAAAACACCAACAAATTCAACAACAACCTCAACATTTATAAACAACAACAACCTCAACATTGAAAAACACCAACAAATTCAACAACAACCTCAACATTGAAAAACACAAACAAATTCAACAACAACTTCAACATTGAAAAACACCAACAAATTCAACAACAACCTCGACATTGAAAAACACCAACAAATTCAACAACAACCTCAACATTGAAAAACTACAACAACCACAACATTGAAAAACACCAACAAATACAGCAACAACCTCAACATTGAAAAACAACAACAACCTCAACATTGAAAAACACCAACAAATTCAACAACAACCTCAACATTGAAAAACACCAACAAATTCAGCAACAACCTCAACATTGGAAAACAACAACAACCTCAACATTGAAAAACACCAACAAATTCAACAACAACCTCAACATTGAAAAACAACAACAACCTGAGCATTGAAAAACACGAACAAATTCAACAACAACCTCAACGTTGAAAAAGACCAACAAATTCAACAACAACCTCAACATTGAAAAACAACAACAACCTCAACATTGAAAAACACCAAGAAATTCAACAACAAACTCAACATTGAAAAACACCAACAAATTCAACAACAACCTCAACATTGAAAAACAACAACAACCTCAACATTGAAAAACACCAACAAATTCAACAACAACCTCAACAATGAAAAACATCAACAAAATCAACAACAACCTCAACATTGAAAAACACCAACAAATTTAACAACAACCTCAACTTTGAAAAACAACAACAACCTCAACATGGAAAAACACCAACAAATTCAACAACAACCTCAACATTGAAAAACAACAACAACCTCAACATTGAAAAACACCAACAAATTCAACAACAACCTCAACATTGAAAAACACAAACAAATTCTACAACAACTTCAACATTGAAAAACACCAACAAATTCAACAACAACCTCGACATTGAAAAACACCAACAAATTCAACAACAACCTCAACATTGAAAAACTACAACAACCACAACATTGAAAAACACCAACAAATACAGCAACAACCTCAACATTGAAAAACAACAACAACCTCAACATTGAAAAACACCAACAAATTCAACAACAACCTCAACATTGAAAAACACCAACAAATTCAGCAACAACCTCAACATTGAAAAACTACAACAACCACAACATTGAAAAACACCAACAAATACAGCAACAACCTCAACATTGAAAACAACAACAACCTCAACATTGAAAAACACCAACAAATTCAACAACAACCTCAACAATGGAAAACATCAACAAAATCAACAACAACCTCAACATTGAAAAACACCAAGAAATTCAACAACAACCTCAACATTGAAAAACACCAACAAATTCAACAACAACCTCAACATTGAAAAACAACAACAACCTCAACATTGAAAAACACCAACAAATTCAACAACAACCTCAACAATGAAAAACATCAACAAAATCAACAACAACCTCAACATTGAAAAACACCAACAAATTTAACAACAACCTCAACTTTGAAAAACAACAACAACCTCAACATGGAAAAACACCAACAAATTCAACAACAACCTCAACATTGAAAAACAACAACAACCTCAAAATTGAAAAACACCAACAAATTCAACAACAACCTCAACATTTATAAACAACAACAACCTCAACATTGAAAAACACCAACAAATTCAACAACAACCTCAACATTGAAAAACACAAACAAATTCAACAACAACTTCAACATTGAAAAACACCAACAAATTCAACAACAACCTCGACATTGAAAAACACCAACAAATTCAACAACAACCTCAACATTGAAAAACTACAACAACCACAACATTGAAAAACACCAACAAATACAGCAACAACCTCAACATTGAAAAACAACAACAACCTCAACATTGAAAAACACCAACAAATTCAACAACAACCTCAACATTGAAAAACACCAACAAATTCAGCAACAACCTCAACATTGAAAAATTACAACAACCACAACATTGAAAAACACCAACAAATACAGCAACAACCTCAACATTGAAAAACAACAACAACCTCAACATTGAAAAACACCAACAAATTCAACAACAACCTCAACATTGAAAAACAACAACAAATTCAGCAACAACCTCAACATTGGAAAACAACAACAACCTCAACATTGAAAAACACCAACAAATTCAACAACAACCTCAACATTGAAAAACAACAACAACCTGAGCATTGAAAAACACGAACAAATTCAACAACAACCTCAACGTTGAAAAAGACCAACAAATTCAACAACAACCTCAACATTGAAAAACAACACAAACCTCAACATTGAAAAACACCAACAAATTCAACAACAACCTCAACATTGAAAAACACCAACAAATTAAGCAACAACCTCAACATTGAAAAACAACAACAACCTCAACATTGAAAAACACCAACAAATTCAACAACAACCTCAACATTGAAAAACTACAACAACCTCAACATTGAAAAACACCAACAAATTCAACAACAACCTCAACATTGAAAAACAACAACAACCTCAACATTGTAAAACACCAGCAAATTCAACAACAACCTCAACAATGAAAAACACCAACAAATTCAACAACAACCTCAACATTGAAAAACACCAACAAATTTAACAACAACCTCAACTTTGAAAAACAAGAACAACCTCAACATGGAAAAACACCAACAAATTCAACAACAACCTCAACATTGAAAAACTACAACAACCTCAAAATTGAAAAACACCAACAAATTCAACAACAACCTCAACATTTAAAAACAACAACAACCTCAACATTGAAAAATAGCAACAAATTCAACAACAACCTCAACATTGAAAAACACCAACAAATTCAACAACAGCTTCAACATTGAAAAACACCAACAAATTCAACAACAACCTCAACATTGAAAAACACCAACAAATTCAACAACAACCTCAACATTGAAAAACAACAACAACCTCAACATTGAAAAACACCAACAAATTCAACAACAACTTCAACATTGAAAAACACCAACAAATTCAACAACAACCTCGAAATTGAAAAACACCAACAAATTCAACAACAACCTCAACATTTAAAAACAACAACAACCTCAACATTGAAAAACACCAACAAATTCAACAACAACCTCAACATTGAAAAACACCAACAAATTCAACAACAACTTCAACATTGAAAAACACCAACAAATTCAACAACTACCTCGACATTGAAAAACACCAACAAATTCAACAACAACCTCAACATTGAATAACTACAACAACCTCAACATTGAAAAACACTAACAAATTCAACAACAGCCTCAACAATGAAAAACACCAACAAATTCAACAACAACCTCAACATTGAAAAACACCAACAAATTTAACAACAACCTCAACTTTGAAAAACAACAACAACCTCAACATGGAAAAACACCAACAAATTCAACAACAACCTCAACATTGAAAAACAACAACAACCTCAAATTGGCAAAACACCAACAAATTCAACAACAACCTCAACATTTAAAAACAACAACAACCTCAACATTGAAAAACACCAACAAATTCAACAACAACCTCAACATTGAAAAACACCAACAAATTCAACAACAACTTCAACATTGAAAAACACCAACAAATTCAACAACTACCTCGACATTGAAAAACACCAACAAATTCAACAACAACCTCAACATTGAATAACTACAACAACCTCAACATTGAAAAACACCAACAAATACAACAACAACCTCAACATTGAAAAACAACCACAACCTGAACATTGAAAAACACCAACAAATTCAACAACAACCTCAACATTGAAAAACAACAACAACCTCAACATTGAAAAACAACAACAAATTCAACAACAACTTCAACATTGAAAAACACCAACAAATTAAACAACAACCTCGAAATTGAAAAACACCAACAAATTCAACAACAACCTCAACATTGAAAAACAACAACAACCTCAACATTGAAAAACACCAACAAATTCAACAACAACCTCAACATTGAAAAACAACAACAACCTCAACATTGAAAACCACCAACAAATTCAACAACAACCTCAACATTGAAAAACACCAACAAATTAAGCAACAACCTCAACATTGAAAAACAACAACAACCACAACTTTGAAAAACACCAAGAAATTCAACAACAACCTCAACATTGAAAAACACCAACAAATTCAACAACAACCTCAACATTGAAAAACAACAACAACCTCAACATTGAAAAACACCAACAAATTCAACAACAACCTCAACAATGAAAAACACCAACAAATTCAACAACAACCTCAACATTGAAAAACACCAACAAATTTAACAACAACCTCAACTTTCAAAAACAACAACAACCTCAACATGGAAAAACACCAACAAATTCAACAACAACCTCAACATTGAAAAACAACAACAACCTCAAAATTGAAAAACACCAACAAATTCAACAACAACCTCAACATTTATAAACAACAACAACCTCAACATTGAAAAACACCAACAAATTCAACAACAACCTCAACATTGAAAAACACAAACAAATTCAACAACAACTTCAACATTGAAAAACACCAACAAATTCAACAACAACCTCGACATTGAAAAACACCAACAAATTCAACAACAACCTCAACATTGAAAAACTACAACAACCACAACATTGAAAAACACCAACAAATACAGCAACAACCTCAACATTGAAAAACAACAACAACCTCAACATTGAAAAACACCAACAAATTCAACAACAACCTCAACATTGAAAAACACCAACAAATTCAGCAACAACCTCAACATTGGAAAACAACAACAACCTCAACATTGAAAAACACCAACAAATTCAACAACAACCTCAACATTGAAAAACAACAACAACCTGAGCATTGAAAAACACGAACAAATTCAACAACAACCTCAACGTTGAAAAAGACCAACAAATTCAACAACAACCTCAACATTGAAAAACAACACAAACTTCAACATTGAAAAACAGCAACAAATTCAACAACAACCTCAACATTGAAAAACACCAACAAATTAAGCAACAACCTCAACATTGAAAAACAACAACAACCTCAACATTGAAAAACACCAACAAATTCAACAACAACTTCAACATTGAAAAACACCAACAAATTCAACAACTACCTCGACATTGAAAAACACCAACAAATTCAACAACAACCTCAACATTGAATAACTACAACAACCTCAACATTGAAAAACACTAACAAATTCAACAACAGCCTCAACAATGAAAAACACCAACAAATTCAACAACAACCTCAACATTGAAAAACACCAACAAATTTAACAACAACCTCAACTTTGAAAAACAACAACAACCTCAACATGGAAAAACACCAACAAATTCAACAACAACCTCAACATTGAAAAACAACAACAACCTCAAATTGGCAAAACACCAACAAATTCAACAACAACCTCAACAGTTAAAAACAACAACAACCTCAACATTGAAAAACACCAACAAATTCAACAACAACCTCAACATTGAAAAACACCAACAAATTCAACAACAACTTCAACATTGAAAAACACCAACAAATTCAACAACTACCTCGACATTGAAAAACACCAACAAATTCAACAACAACCTCAACATTGAATAACTACAACAACCTCAACATTGAAAAACACCAACAAATACAACAACAACCTCAACATTGAAAAACAACCACAACCTGAACATTGAAAAACACCAACAAATTCAACAACAACCTCAACATTGAAAAACAACAACAACCTCAACATTGAAAAACAACAACAAATTCAACAACAACTTCAACATTGAAAAACACCAACAAATTAAACAACAACCTCGAAATTGAAAAACACCATCAAATTCAACAACAACCTCAACATTGAAAAACAACAACAACCTCAACATTGAAAAACACCAACAAATTCAACAACAACCTCAACATTGAAAAACAACAACAACCTCAACATTGAAAACCACCAACAAATTCAACAACAACCTCAACATTGAAAAACACCAACAAATTAAGCAACAACCTGAACATTGATAAACAACAACAACCTCAACATTGAAAAACACCAAGAAATTCAAAAACAACCTCAACATTGAAAAACACCAACAAATTCAACAACAACCTCAACATTGAAAAACAACAACAACCTCAACATTGAAAAACACCAACAAATTCAACAACAACCTCAACAATGAAAAACATCAACAAAATCAACAACAACCTCAACATTGAAAAACACCAACAAATTTAACAACAACCTCAACTTTCAAAAACAACAACAACCTCAACATGGAAAAACACCAACAAATTCAACAACAACCTCAACATTGAAAAACAACAACAACCTCAAAATTGAAAAACACCAACAAATTCAACAACAACCTCAACATTTATAAACAACAACAACCTCAACATTGAAAAACACAAACAAATTCAACAACAACTTCAACATTGAAAAACACCAACAAATTCAACAACAACCTCAACATTGAAAAACTACAACAACCACAACTTTGAAAAACACCAACAAATACAGCAACAACCTCAACATTGAAAAACAACAACAACCTCAACATTGAAAAACACCAACAAATTCAACAACAACCTCAACATTGAAAAACACCAACAAATTCAGCAACAACCTCAACATTGGAAAACAACAACAACCTCAACATTGAAAAACACCAACAAATTCAACAACAACCTCAACATTGAAAAACAACAACAACCTGAGCATTGAAAAACACGAACAAATTCAACAACAACCTCAACGTTGAAAAAGACCAACAAATTCAACAACAACCTCAACATTGAAAAACAACACAAACTTCAACATTGAAAAACAGCAACAAATTCAACAACAACCTCAACATTGAAAAACACCAACAAATTAAGCAACAACCTCAACATTGAAAAACAACAACAACCTCAACATTGAAAAACACCAACAAATTCAGCAACAACTTCAACATTGAAAAACACCAACAAATTCAACAACTACCTCGACATTGAAAAACACCAACAAATTCAACAACAACCTCAACATTGAATAACTACAACAACCTCAACATTGAAAAACACTAACAAATTCAACAACAGCCTCAACAATGAAAAACACCAACAAATTCAACAACAACCTCAACATTGAAAAACACCAACAAATTTAACAACAACCTCAACTTTGAAAAACAACAACAACCTCAACATGGAAAAACACCAACAAATTCAACAACAACCTCAACATTGAAAAACAACAACAACCTCAAATTGGCAAAACACCAACAAATTCAACAACAACCTCAACAGTTAAAAACAACAACAACCTCAACATTGAAAAACACCAACAAATTCAACAACAACCTCAACATTGAAAAACACCAACAAATTCAACAACAACGCAACATTGAAAAACACCAACAAATTCAACAACTACCTCGACATTGAAAAACACCAACAAATTCAACAACAACCTCAACATTGAATAACTACAACAACCTCAACATTGAAAAACACCAACAAATACAACAACAACCTCAACATTGAAAAACAACCACAACCTGAACATTGAAAAACACCAACAAATTCAACAACAACCTCAACATTGAAAAACAACAACAACCTCAACATTGAAAAACAACAACAAATTCAACAACAACTTCAACATTGAAAAACACCAACAAATTAAACAACAACCTCGAAATTGAAAAACACCATCAAATTCAACAACAACCTCAACATTGAAAAACAACAACAACCTCAACATTGAAAAACACCAACAAATTCAACAACAACCTCAACATTGAAAAACAACAACAACCTCAACATTGAAAACCACCAACAAATTCAACAACAACCTCAACATTGAAAAACACCAACAAATTAAGCAACAACCTGAACATTGATAAACAACAACAACCTCAACATTGAAAAACACCAAGAAATTCAACAACAACCTCAACATTGAAAAACACCAACAAATTCAACAACAACCTCAACATTGAAAAACAACAACAACCTCAACATTGAAAAACACCAACAAATTCAACAACAACCTCAACAATGAAAAACATCAACAAAATCAACAACAACCTCACCATTGAAAAACACCAACAAATTTAACAACAACCTCAACTTTCAAAAACAACAACAACCTCAACATGGAAAAACACCAACAAATTCAACAACAACCTCAACATTGAAAAACAACAACAACCTCAAAATTGAAAAACACCAACAAATTCAACAACAACCTCAACATTTATAAACAACAACAACCTCAACATTGAAAAACACCAACAAATTCAACAACAACCTCAACATTGAAAAACACAAACAAATTCAACAACAACTTCAACATTGAAAAACACCAACAAATTCAACAACAACCTCGACATTGAAAAACACCAACAAATTCAACAACAACCTCAACATTGAAAAACTACAACAACCTCAACATTGAAAAACACCAACAAATTCAGCAACAACCTCAACATTGGAAAACAACAACAACCTCAACATTGAAAAACACCAACAAATTCAACAACAACCTCAACATTGAAAAACAACAACAACCTGAGCATTGAAAAACACGAACAAATTCAACAACAACCTCAACGTTGAAAAAGACCAACAAATTCAACAACAACCTCAACATTGAAAAACAACACAAACCTCAACATTGAAAAACAGCAACAAATTCAACAACAACCTCAACATTGAAAAACACCAACAAATTCAACAACAGCTTCAACATTGAAAAACACCAACAAATTCAACAACAACCTCAACATTGAAAAACACCAACAAATTCAACAACAACCTCAACATTGAAAAACAACAACAACCTCAACATTGAAAAACACCAACAAATTCAACAACAACTTCAACATTGAAAAACACCAACAAATTCAACAACAACCTCGAAATTGAAAAACACCAACAAATTCAACAACAACCTCAACATTTAAAAACAACAACAACCTCAACATTGAAAAACACCAACAAATTCAACAACAACCTCAACATTGAAAAACACCAACAAATTCAACAACAACTTCAACATTGAAAAACACCAACAAATTCAACAACTACCTCGACATTGAAAAACACCAACAAATTCAACAACAACCTCAACATTGAATAACTACAACAACCTCAACATTGAAAAACACTAACAAATTCAACAACAGCCTCAACAATGAAAAACACCAACAAATTCAACAACAACCTCAACATTGAAAAACACCAACAAATTTAACAACAACCTCAACTTTGAAAAACAACAACAACCTCAACATGGAAAAACACCAACAAATTCAACAACAACCTCAACATTGAAAAACAACAACAACCTCAAATTGGCAAAACACCAACAAATTCAACAACAACCTCAACATTTAAAAACAACAACAACCTCAACATTGAAAAACACCAACAAATTCAACAACAACCTCAACATTGAAAAACACCAACAAATTCAACAACAACTTCAACATTGAAAAACACCAACAAATTCAACAACTACCTCGACATTGAAAAACACCAACAAATTCAACAACAACCTCAACATTGAATAACTACAACAACCTCAACATTGAAAAACACCAACAAATACAACAACAACCTCAACATTGAAAAACAACCACAACCTGAACATTGAAAAACACCAACAAATTCAACAACAACCTCAACATTGAAAAACAACAACAACCTCAACATTGAAAAACAACAACAAATTCAACAACAACTTCAACATTGAAAAACACCAACAAATTAAACAACAACCTCGAAATTGAAAAACACCAACAAATTCAACAACAACCTCAACATTGAAAAACAACAACAACCTCAACATTGAAAAACACCAACAAATTCAACAACAACCTCAACATTGAAAAACAACAACAACCTCAACATTGAAAACCACCAACAAATTCAACAACAACCTCAACATTGAAAAACACCAACAAATTAAGCAACAACCTCAACATTGAAAAACAACAACAACCACAACTTTGAAAAACACCAAGAAATTCAACAACAACCTCAACATTGAAAAACACCAACAAATTCAACAACAACCTCAACATTGAAAAACAACAACAACCTCAACATTGAAAAACACCAACAAATTCAACAACAACCTCAACAATGAAAAACACCAACAAATTCAACAACAACCTCAACATTGAAAAACACCAACAAATTTAACAACAACCTCAACTTTCAAAAACAACAACAACCTCAACATGGAAAAACACCAACAAATTCAACAACAACCTCAACATTGAAAAACAACAACAACCTCAAAATTGAAAAACACCAACAAATTCAACAACAACCTCAACATTTATAAACAACAACAACCTCAACATTGAAAAACACCAACAAATTCAACAACAACCTCAACATTGAAAAACACAAACAAATTCAACAACAACTTCAACATTGAAAAACACCAACAAATTCAACAACAACCTCGACATTGAAAAACACCAACAAATTCAACAACAACCTCAACATTGAAAAACTACAACAACCACAACATTGAAAAACACCAACAAATACAGCAACAACCTCAACATTGAAAAACAACAACAACCTCAACATTGAAAAACACCAACAAATTCAACAACAACCTCAACATTGAAAAACACCAACAAATTCAGCAACAACCTCAACATTGGAAAACAACAACAACCTCAACATTGAAAAACACCAACAAATTCAACAACAACCTCAACATTGAAAAACAACAACAACCTGAGCATTGAAAAACACGAACAAATTCAACAACAACCTCAACGTTGAAAAAGACCAACAAATTCAACAACAACCTCAACATTGAAAAACAACACAAACTTCAACATTGAAAAACAGCAACAAATTCAACAACAACCTCAACATTGAAAAACACCAACAAATTAAGCAACAACCTCAACATTGAAAAACAACAACAACCTCAACATTGAAAAACACCAACAAATTCAACAACAACTTCAACATTGAAAAACACCAACAAATTCAACAACTACCTCGACATTGAAAAACACCAACAAATTCAACAACAACCTCAACATTGAATAACTACAACAACCTCAACATTGAAAAACACTAACAAATTCAACAACAGCCTCAACAATGAAAAACACCAACAAATTCAACAACAACCTCAACATTGAAAAACACCAACAAATTTAACAACAACCTCAACTTTGAAAAACAACAACAACCTCAACATGGAAAAACACCAACAAATTCAACAACAACCTCAACATTGAAAAACAACAACAACCTCAAATTGGCAAAACACCAACAAATTCAACAACAACCTCAACAGTTAAAAACAACAACAACCTCAACATTGAAAAACACCAACAAATTCAACAACAACCTCAACATTGAAAAACACCAACAAATTCAACAACAACTTCAACATTGAAAAACACCAACAAATTCAACAACTACCTCGACATTGAAAAACACCAACAAATTCAACAACAACCTCAACATTGAATAACTACAACAACCTCAACATTGAAAAACACCAACAAATACAACAACAACCTCAACATTGAAAAACAACCACAACCTGAACATTGAAAAACACCAACAAATTCAACAACAACCTCAACATTGAAAAACAACAACAACCTCAACATTGAAAAACAACAACAAATTCAACAACAACTTCAACATTGAAAAACACCAACAAATTAAACAACAACCTCGAAATTGAAAAACACCATCAAATTCAACAACAACCTCAACATTGAAAAACAACAACAACCTCAACATTGAAAAACACCAACAAATTCAACAACAACCTCAACATTGAAAAACAACAACAACCTCAACATTGAAAACCACCAACAAATTCAACAACAACCTCAACATTGAAAAACACCAACAAATTAAGCAACAACCTGAACATTGATAAACAACAACAACCTCAACATTGAAAAACACCAAGAAATTCAAAAACAACCTCAACATTGAAAAACACCAACAAATTCAACAACAACCTCAACATTGAAAAACAACAACAACCTCAACATTGAAAAACACCAACAAATTCAACAACAACCTCAACAATGAAAAACATCAACAAAATCAACAACAACCTCAACATTGAAAAACACCAACAAATTTAACAACAACCTCAACTTTCAAAAACAACAACAACCTCAACATGGAAAAACACCAACAAATTCAACAACAACCTCAACATTGAAAAACAACAACAACCTCAAAATTGAAAAACACCAACAAATTCAACAACAACCTCAACATTTATAAACAACAACAACCTCAACATTGAAAAACACAAACAAATTCAACAACAACTTCAACATTGAAAAACACCAACAAATTCAACAACAACCTCAACATTGAAAAACTACAACAACCACAACTTTGAAAAACACCAACAAATACAGCAACAACCTCAACATTGAAAAACAACAACAACCTCAACATTGAAAAACACCAACAAATTCAACAACAACCTCAACATTGAAAAACACCAACAAATTCAGCAACAACCTCAACATTGGAAAACAACAACAACCTCAACATTGAAAAACACCAACAAATTCAACAACAACCTCAACATTGAAAAACAACAACAACCTGAGCATTGAAAAACACGAACAAATTCAACAACAACCTCAACGTTGAAAAAGACCAACAAATTCAACAACAACCTCAACATTGAAAAACAACACAAACTTCAACATTGAAAAACAGCAACAAATTCAACAACAACCTCAACATTGAAAAACACCAACAAATTAAGCAACAACCTCAACATTGAAAAACAACAACAACCTCAACATTGAAAAACACCAACAAATTCAGCAACAACTTCAACATTGAAAAACACCAACAAATTCAACAACTACCTCGACATTGAAAAACACCAACAAATTCAACAACAACCTCAACATTGAATAACTACAACAACCTCAACATTGAAAAACACTAACAAATTCAACAACAGCCTCAACAATGAAAAACACCAACAAATTCAACAACAACCTCAACATTGAAAAACACCAACAAATTTAACAACAACCTCAACTTTGAAAAACAACAACAACCTCAACATGGAAAAACACCAACAAATTCAACAACAACCTCAACATTGAAAAACAACAACAACCTCAAATTGGCAAAACACCAACAAATTCAACAACAACCTCAACAGTTAAAAACAACAACAACCTCAACATTGAAAAACACCAACAAATTCAACAACAACCTCAACATTGAAAAACACCAACAAATTCAACAACAACGCAACATTGAAAAACACCAACAAATTCAACAACTACCTCGACATTGAAAAACACCAACAAATTCAACAACAACCTCAACATTGAATAACTACAACAACCTCAACATTGAAAAACACCAACAAATACAACAACAACCTCAACATTGAAAAACAACCACAACCTGAACATTGAAAAACACCAACAAATTCAACAACAACCTCAACATTGAAAAACAACAACAACCTCAACATTGAAAAACAACAACAAATTCAACAACAACTTCAACATTGAAAAACACCAACAAATTAAACAACAACCTCGAAATTGAAAAACACCATCAAATTCAACAACAACCTCAACATTGAAAAACAACAACAACCTCAACATTGAAAAACACCAACAAATTCAACAACAACCTCAACATTGAAAAACAACAACAACCTCAACATTGAAAACCACCAACAAATTCAACAACAACCTCAACATTGAAAAACACCAACAAATTAAGCAACAACCTGAACATTGATAAACAACAACAACCTCAACATTGAAAAACACCAAGAAATTCAACAACAACCTCAACATTGAAAAACACCAACAAATTCAACAACAACCTCAACATTGAAAAACAACAACAACCTCAACATTGAAAAACACCAACAAATTCAACAACAACCTCAACAATGAAAAACATCAACAAAATCAACAACAACCTCACCATTGAAAAACACCAACAAATTTAACAACAACCTCAACTTTCAAAAACAACAACAACCTCAACATGGAAAAACACCAACAAATTCAACAACAACCTCAACATTGAAAAACAACAACAACCTCAAAATTGAAAAACACCAACAAATTCAACAACAACCTCAACATTTATAAACAACAACAACCTCAACATTGAAAAACACCAACAAATTCAACAACAACCTCAACATTGAAAAACACAAACAAATTCAACAACAACTTCAACATTGAAAAACACCAACAAATTCAACAACAACCTCGACATTGAAAAACACCAACAAATTCAACAACAACCTCAACATTGAAAAACTACAACAACCTCAACATTGAAAAACACCAACAAATTCAGCAACAACCTCAACATTGGAAAACAACAACAACCTCAACATTGAAAAACACCAACAAATTCAACAACAACCTCAACATTGAAAAACAACAACAACCTGAGCATTGAAAAACACGAACAAATTCAACAACAACCTCAACGTTGAAAAAGACCAACAAATTCAACAACAACCTCAACATTGAAAAACAACACAAACCTCAACATTGAAAAACAGCAACAAATTCAACAACAACCTCAACATTGAAAAACACCAACAAATTAAGCAACAACCTCAACATTGAAAAACAACAACAACCTCAACATTGAAAAACACCAACAAATTCAACAACAACCTCAACATTGAAAAACAACAACAACCTCAACATTGAAAAACACCAACAAATTCAACAACAACCTCAACATTGAAAAACAACAACAACCTCAACTTTGAAAAACACCAACAAATTCAACAACTTCAACATTGAAAAACACCAACATATTCAACAACAACATCGAAATTGAAAAACACCAACAAATTCAACAACAACCTCAACTTTGAAAAACAACAACAACCTCAACATTGAAAAACACCAACAAATTCAACAACAACCTCAACATTGAAAAACAACAACAACCTCAACATCGAAAAACACCAACAAATTCAACAACAGCCTCAACAATGAAAAACACCAACAAATTCAACAACAACCTCAACATTGAAAAACACCAACAAATTTAACAACAAACTCAACTTTGATAAACAACAACAACCTCAACATGGAAAAACACCAACAAATTCAACAACAACCTCAACATTGAAAAACAACAACAACCTCAACATTGAAAAACACCAACAAATTCAACAACAACCTCAACATTGAAAAACAACAACAACCTCAACATTGAAAAACACCAACAAATTCAACAACAACCTCAACAATGAAAAACACCAACAAATTCAACAACAACCTCAACATTGAAAAACACCAACAAATTTAACAACAACCTCAACTTTGAAAAACAAGAACAACCTCAACATGGAAAAACACCAACAAATTCAACAACAACCTCAACATTGAAAAACAACAACAACCTCAAAATTGAAAAACACCAACAAATTCAACAACAACCTCAACATTTAAAAACAACAACAACCTCAACATTGAAAAACACCGACAAATTCAACAACAACCTCAACATTGAAAAACACCAACAAATTCAACAACAACTTCAACATTGAAAAACACCAACAAATTCAACAACAACCTCAACATTGAAAAAAACCAACAAATTCAACAACAACCTCAACATTGAAAAACAACAACAACCTCAACATTGAAAAACACCAACAAATTCAACAACAACTTCAACATTGAAAAACACCAACAAATTCAACAACAACCTCGAAATTGAAAAACACCAACAAATTCAACAACAACCTCAACATTGAAAAACAACAATAACCTCAACATTGAAAAACACCAACAAATTCAACAACAACCTCAACATTGAAAACAACAACAACCTCAACATTGAAAAACACCAACAAATTCAACAACAACCTCAACAATGAAAAACACCAACAAATTCAACAACAACCTCAACATTGAAAAACACCAACAAATTTAACAACAACCTCAACTTTGAAAAACAACAACAACCTCAACATGGAAAAACACCAACAAATTCAACAAGAACCTCAACTTTGAAAAACAACAACAACCTCAAATTTGCACAACACCAACAAATTCAACAACAACCTCAACATTTAAAAACAACAACAACCTCAACATTGAAAAACACCAACAAATTCAACAACAACCTCAACATTGAAAAACACCAACAAATTCAACAACAACTTCAACATTGAAAAACACCAACAAATTCAACAACAACCTCGACTTTGAAAAACACCATCAAATTCAACAACAACCTCAACATTGAAAAACTACAACAACCTCAACATTGAAAAACACCAACAAATATAACAACAACCTCAACATTGAAAAACAACAACAACCTCAACATTGAAAAACACCAACAAATTCAACATCAACCTCAACATTGAAAAACAACAACAACCTCAACATTGAAAAACAACAACAACCTCAACATTGAAAAACACCAACAAATTCAACAACAACCTCAACATTGAAAAACAACAACAACCTCAACATTGAAAAACACCATCAAATTCAACAACAACTTCAACATTGAAAAACACCAACAAATTCAACAACAACCTCGAAATTGAAAAACACCAACAAATTCAACAACAACCTCAACATTGAAAAACAACAGCAACCTCAACATTGAAAAACACCAACAAATTCAACAACAACCTCAACAATGAAAAACACCAACAAGTTCAACAACAACCTCAACATTGAAAAACACCAACAAATTTAACAACAACCTCAACTTTGAAAAACAACAACAACCTCAACATGGAAAAACACCAACAAATTCAACAACAACCTCAACATTGAAAAACAACAACAACCTCAACATTGAAAAACACCAACAAATTCAACAACAACCTCAACTTTGAAAAACAACAATAACCTCAACATTGAAAAACACCAAGAAATTCAACAACGACCTCAACATTGACAAAAACCAGCAAATTCAACAACAACCTCGACATTCTAAAACACCAACAAATTCAATAACAACCTCGACATTGAAAGACAGCAACAAATTCAACAAAAACCTCAACATTGAAAAACACCTACAAATTCAACAACAAGCTCAACATTGAAAACACCAACAAATTCAACAACAACCTCAACATTGAAAATACCAACAAATTCAACAACAACCTCAACATTGAAAAACACCAACAAATTAAGCAACAACCTCAACATTGATAAACAACAACACCCTCAACATTGAAAAACACCAACAAATTCAACAACAACTTCAACATTGAAAAACACCAACAAATTCAACAACTACCTCGACATTGAAAAACACCAACAAATTCAACAACAACCTCAACATTGAATAACTACAACAACCTCAACATTGAAAAACACTAACAAATTCAACAACAGCCTCAACAATGAAAAACACCAACAAATTCAACAACAACCTCAACATTGAAAAACACCAACAAATTTAACAACAACCTCAACTTTGAAAAACAACAACAACCTCAACATGGAAAAACACCAACAAATTCAACAACAACCTCAACATTGAAAAACAACAACAACCTCAAATTGGCAAAACACCAACAAATTCAACAACAACCTCAACAGTTAAAAACAACAACAACCTCAACATTGAAAAACACCAACAAATTCAACAACAACCTCAACATTGAAAAACACCAACAAATTCAACAACAACTTCAACATTGAAAAACACCAACAAATTCAACAACTACCTCGACATTGAAAAACACCAACAAATTCAACAACAACCTCAACATTGAATAACTACAACAACCTCAACATTGAAAAACACCAACAAATACAACAACAACCTCAACATTGAAAAACAACCACAACCTGAACATTGAAAAACACCAACAAATTCAACAACAACCTCAACATTGAAAAACAACAACAACCTCAACATTGAAAAACAACAACAAATTCAACAACAACTTCAACATTGAAAAACACCAACAAATTAAACAACAACCTCGAAATTGAAAAACACCATCAAATTCAACAACAACCTCAACATTGAAAAACAACAACAACCTCAACATTGAAAAACACCAACAAATTCAACAACAACCTCAACATTGAAAAACAACAACAACCTCAACATTGAAAACCACCAACAAATTCAACAACAACCTCAACATTGAAAAACACCAACAAATGAAGCAACAACCTGAACATTGATAAACAACAACAACCTCAACATTGAAAAACACCAAGAAATTCAACAACAACCTCAACATTGAAAAACACCAACAAATTCAACAACAAACTCAACATTGAAAAACAACAACAACCTCAACATTGAAAAACACCAACAAATTCAACAACAACCTCAACAATGAAAAACATCAACAAAATCAACAACAACCTCAACGTTGAAAAACACCAACAAATTTAACAACAACCTCAACTTTCAAAAACAACAACAACCTCAACATGGAAAAACACCAACAAATTCAACAACAACCTCAACATTGAAAAACAACAACAACCTCAAAATTGAAAAACACCAACAAATTCAACAACAACCTCAACATTTATAAACAACAACAACCTCAACATTGAAAAACACAAACAAATTCAACAACAACTTCAACATTGAAAAACACCAACAAATTCAACAACAACCTCAACATTGAAAAACTACAACAACCACAACTTTGAAAAACACCAACAAATACAGCAACAACCTCAACATTGAAAAACAACAACAACCTCAACATTGAAAAACACCAACAAATTCAACAACAACCTCAACATTGAAAAACACCAACAAATTCAGCAACAACCTCAACATTGGAAAACAACAACAACCTCAACATTGAAAAACACCAACAAATTCAACAACAACCTCAACATTGAAAAACAACAACAACCTGAGCATTGAAAAACACGAACAAATTCAACAACAACCTCAACGTTGAAAAAGACCAACAAATTCAACAACAACCTCAACATTGAAAAACAACACAAACTTCAACATTGAAAAACAGCAACAAATTCAACAACAACCTCAACATTGAAAAACACCAACAAATTAAGCAACAACCTCAACATTGAAAAACAACAACAACCTCAACATTGAAAAACACCAACAAATTCAACAACAACTTCAACATTGAAAAACACCAACAAATTCAACAACTACCTCGACATTGAAAAACACCAACAAATTCAACAACAACCTCAACATTGAATAACTACAACAACCTCAACATTGAAAAACACTAACAAATTCAACAACAGCCTCAACAATGAAAAACACCAACAAATTCAACAACAACCTCAACATTGAAAAACACCAACAAATTTAACAACAACCTCAACTTTGAAAAACAACAACAACCTCAACATGGAAAAACACCAACAAATTCAACAACAACCTCAACATTGAAAAACAACAACAACCTCAAATTGGCAAAACACCAACAAATTCAACAACAACCTCAACAGTTAAAAACAACAACAACCTCAACATTGAAAAACACCAACAAATTCAACAACAACCTCAACATTGAAAAACACCAACAAATTCAACAACAACTTCAACATTGAAAAACACCAACAAATTCAACAACTACCTCGACATTGAAAAACACCAACAAATTCAACAACAACCTCAACATTGAATAACTACAACAACCTCAACATTGAAAAACACCAACAAATACAACAACAACCTCAACATTGAAAAACAACCACAACCTGAACATTGAAAAACACCAACAAATTCAACAACAACCTCAACATTGAAAAACAACAACAACCTCAACATTGAAAAACAACAACAAATTCAACAACAACTTCAACATTGAAAAACACCAACAAATTAAACAACAACCTCGAAATTGAAAAACACCATCAAATTCAACAACAACCTCAACATTGAAAAACAACAACAACCTCAACATTGAAAAACACCAACAAATTCAACAACAACCTCAACATTGAAAAACAACAACAACCTCAACATTGAAAACCACCAACAAATTCAACAACAACCTCAACATTGAAAAACACCAACAAATTAAGCAACAACCTGAACATTGATAAACAACAACAACCTCAACATTGAAAAACACCAAGAAATTCAACAACAACCTCAACATTGAAAAACACCAACAAATTCAACAACAACCTCAACATTGAAAAACAACAACAACCTCAACATTGAAAAACACCAACAAATTCAACAACAACCTCAACAATGAAAAACATCAACAAAATCAACAACAACCTCAACATTGAAAAACACCAACAAATTTAACAACAACCTCAACTTTCAAAAACAACAACAACCTCAACATGGAAAAACACCAACAAATTCAACAACAACCTCAACATTGAAAAACAACAACAACCTCAAAATTGAAAAACACCAACAAATTCAACAACAACCTCAACATTTATAAACAACAACAACCTCAACATTGAAAAACACCAACAAATTCAACAACAACCTCAACATTGAAAAACACAAACAAATTCAACAACAACTTCAACATTGAAAAACACCAACAAATTCAACAACAACCTCGACATTGAAAAACACCAACAAATTCAACAACAACCTCAACATTGAAAAACTACAACACCTCAACATTGAAAAACACCAACAAATTCAGCAACAACCTCAACATTGGAAAACAACAACAACCTCAACATTGAAAAACACCAACAAATTCAACAACAACCTCAACATTGAAAAACAACAACAACCTGAGCATTGAAAAACACGAACAAATTCAACAACAACTTCAACGTTGAAAAAGACCAACAAATTCAACAACAACCTCAACATTGAAAAACAACACAAACCTCAACATTGAAAAACAGCAACAAATTCAACAACAACCTCAACATTGAAAAACACCAACAAATTAAGCAACAACCTCAACATTGAAAAACAACAACAACCTCAACATTGAAAAACACCAACAAATTCAACAACAACCTCAACATTGAAAAACAACAACAACCTCAACATTGAAAAACACCAACAAATTCAACAACAACCTCAACATTGAAAAACAACAACAACCTCAACTTTGAAAAACACCAACAAATTCAACAACTTCAACATTGAAAAACACCAACATATTCAACAACAACATCGAAATTGAAAAACACCAACAAATTCAACAACAACCTCAACTTTGAAAAACAACAACAACCTCAACATTGAAAAACACCAACAAATTCAACAACAACCTCAACATTGAAAAACAACAACAACCTCAATATCGAAAAACACCAACAAATTCAACAACAGCCTCAACAATGAAAAACACCAACAAATTCAACAACAACCTCAACATTGAAAAACACCAACAAATTTAACAACAAACTCAACTTTGATAAACAACAACAACCTCAACATGGAAAAACACCAACAAATTCAACAACAACCTCAACATTGAAAAACAACAACAACCTCAACATTGAAAAACACCAACAAATTCAACAACAACCTCAACATTGAAAAACAACAACAACCTCAACATTGAAAAACACCAACAAATTCAACAACAACCTCAACAATGAAAAACACCAACAAATTCAACAACAACCTCAACATTGAAAAACACCAACAAATTTAACAACAACCTCAACTTTGAAAAACAAGAACAACCTCAACATGGAAAAACACCAACAAATTCAACAACAACCTCAACATTGAAAAACAACAACAACCTCAAAATTGAAAAACACCAACAAATTCAACAACAACCTCAACATTTAAAAACAACAACAACCTCAACATTGAAAAACACCGACAAATTCAACAACAACCTCAACATTGAAAAACACCAACAAATTCAACAACAACTTCAACATTGAAAAACACCAACAAATTCAACAACAACCTCAACATTGAAAAAAACCAACAAATTCAACAACAACCTCAACATTGAAAAACAACAACAACCTCAACATTGAAAAACACCAACAAATTCAACAACAACTTCAACATTGAAAAACACCAACAAATTCAACAACAACCTCGAAATTGAAAAACACCAACAAATTCAACAACAACCTCAACATTGAAAAACAACAATAACCTCAACATTGAAAAACACCAACAAATTCAACAACAACCTCAACATTGAAAACAACAACAACCTCAACATTGAAAAACACCAACAAATTCAACAACAACCTCAACAATGAAAAACACCAACAAATTCAACAACAACCTCAACATTGAAAAACACCAACAAATTTAACAACAACCTCAACTTTGAAAAACAACAACAACCTCAACATGGAAAAACACCAACAAATTCAACAAGAACCTCAACTTTGAAAAACAACAACAACCTCAAATTTGCACAACACCAACAAATTCAACAACAACCTCAACATTTAAAAACAACAACAACCTCAACATTGAAAAACACCAACAAATTCAACAACAACCTCAACATTGAAAAACACCAACAAATTCAACAACAACTTCAACATTGAAAAACACCAACAAATTCAACAACAACCTCGACTTTGAAAAACACCATCAAATTCAACAACAACCTCAACATTGAAAAACTACAACAACCTCAACATTGAAAAACACCAACAAATATAACAACAACCTCAACATTGAAAAACAACAACAACCTCAACATTGAAAAACACCAACAAATTCAACATCAACCTCAACATTGAAAAACAACAACAACCTCAACATTGAAAAACAACAACAACCTCAACATTGAAAAACACCAACAAATTCAACAACAACCTCAACATTGAAAAACAACAACAACCTCAACATTGAAAAACACCATCAAATTCAACAACAACTTCAACATTGAAAAACACCAACAAATTCAACAACAACCTCGAAATTGAAAAACACCAACAAATTCAACAACAACCTCAACATTGAAAAACAACAGCAACCTCAACATTGAAAAACACCAACAAATTCAACAACAACCTCAACAATGAAAAACACCAACAAATTCAACAACAACCTCAACATTGAAAAACACCAACAAATTTAACAACAACCTCAACTTTGAAAAACAACAACAACCTCAACATGGAAAAACACCAACAAATTCAACAACAACCTCAACATTGAAAAACAACAACAACCTCAACATTGAAAAACACCAACAAATTCAACAACAACCTCAACTTTGAAAAACAACAATAACCTCAACATTGAAAAACACCAAGAAATTCAACAACGACCTCAACATTGACAAAAACCAGCAAATTCAACAACAACCTCGACATTCTAAAACACCAACAAATTCAATAACAACCTCGACATTGAAAGACAGCAACAAATTCAACAAAAACCTCAACATTGAAAAACACCTACAAATTCAACAACAAGCTCAACATTGAAAACACCAACAAATTCAACAACAACCTCAACATTGAAAATACCAACAAATTCAACAACAACCTCAACATTGAAAAACACCAACAAATTAAGCAACAACCTCAACATTGATAAACAACAACACCCTCAACATTGAAAAACACCAAGAAATTCAACAACAACCTCAACATTGAAAAACACCAACAAATTCAACAACAACCTCAACATTGAAAAACAACAACAACCTCAACATTGAAAAACACCAACAAATTCAACAACAACCTCAACAATGAAAAACATCAACAAAATCAACAACAACCTCAACATTGAAAAACACCAACAAATTTAACAACAACCTCAACTTTCAAAAACAACAACAACCTCAACATGGAAAAACACCAACAAATTCAACAACAACCTCAACATTGAAAAACAACAACAACCTCAAAATTGAAAAACACCAACAAATTCAACAACAACCTCAACATTTATAAACAACAACAACCTGAACATTGAAAAACACCAACAAATTCAACAACAACCTCAACATTGAAAAACACAAACAAATTCAACAACAACTTCAACATTGAAAAACACCAACAAATTCAACAACAACCTCGACATTGAAAAACACCAACAAATTCAACAACAACCTCAACATTGAAAAACTACAACAACCACAACATTGAAAAACACCAACAAATACAGCAACAACCTCAACATTGAAAAACAACAACAACCTCAACATTGAAAAACACCAACAAATTCAACAACAACCTCAACATTGAAAAACACCAACAAATTCAGCAACAACCTCAACATTGGAAAACAACAACAACCTAAACATTGAAAAACACCAACAAATTCAACAACAACCTCAACATTGAAAAACAACAACAACCTGAGCATTGAAAAACACGAACAAATTCAACAACAACCTCAACGTTGAAAAAGACCAACAAATTCAACAACAACCTCAACATTGAAAAACAACACAAACCTCAACATTGAAAAACAGCAACAAATTCAACAACAACCTCAACATTGAAAAACACCAACAAATTAAGCAACAACCTCAACATTGAAAAACAACAACAACCTCAACATTGAAAAACACCAACAAATTCAACAACAACCTCAACATTGAAAAACAACAACAACCTCAACATTGAAAAACACCAACAAATTCAACAACAACCTCAACATTGAAAAACAACAACAACCTCAACATTGAAAAACACCAACAAATTCAACAACTTCAACATTGAAAAACACCAACATATTCAACAACAACCTCGAAATTGAAAAACACCAACAAATTCAACAACAACCTCAACTTTGAAAAACAACAACAACCTCAACATTGAAAAACACCAACAAATTCAACAACAACCTCAACATTGAAAAACAACAACAACCTCAACATTGAAAAACACCAACAAATTCAACAACAGCCTCAACAATGAAAAACACCAACAAATTCAACAACAACCTCAACATTGAAAAACACCAACAAATTTAACAACAAACTCAACTTTGATAAACAACAACAACCTCAACATGGAAAAACACCAACAAATTCAACAACAACCTCAACATTGAAAAACAACATCAACCTCAACATTGAAAAACACCAACAAATTCAACAACAACCTCAACATTGAAAAACAACAACAACCTCAACATTGAAAAACACCAACAAATTCAACAACAACCTCAACAATGAAAAACACCAACAAATTCAACAACAACCTCAATATTGAAAAACACCAACAAATTTAACAACAACCTCAACTTTGAAAAACAAGAACAACCTCAACATGGAAAAACACCAACAAATTCAACAACAACCTCAACATTGAAAAACAACAACAACCTCAAAATTGAAAAACACCAACAAATTCAACAACAACCTCAACATTTAAAAACAACAACAACCTCAACATTGAAAAACACCGACAAATTCAACAACAACCTCAACATTGAAAAACACCAACAAATTCAACAACAACTTCAACATTGAAAAACACCAACAAATTCAACAAAAACCTCAACATTGAAAAACACCAACAAATTCAACAACAACCTCAACATTGAAAAACAACAACAACCTCAACATTGAAAAACACCAACAAATTCAACAACAACTTCAACATTGAAAAACACCAACAAATTCAACAACAACCTCGAAATTGAAAAACACCAACAAATTCAACAACAACCTCAACATTGAAAAACAACAATAACCTCAACATTGAAAAACACCAACAAATTCAACAACAACCTCAACATTGAAAACAACAACTACCTCAACATTGAAAAACACCAACAAATTCAACAACAACCTCAACAATGAAAAACACCAACAAATTCAACAACAACCTCAACATTGAAAAACACCAACAAATTTAACAACAACCTCAACTTTGAAAAACAACAACAACCTCAACATGGAAAAACACCAACAAATTCAACAAGAACCTCAACTTTGAAAAACAACAACAACCTCAAATTTGCAAAACACCAACAAATTCAACAACAACCTCAACATTTAAAAACAACAACAACCTCAACATTGAAAAACACCAACAAATTCAACAACAACCTCAACATTGAAAAACACCAACAAATTCAACAACAACTTCAACATTGAAAAACACCAACAAATTCAACAACAACCTCGACTTTGAAAAACACCATCAAATTCAACAACAACCTCAACATTGAAAAACTACAACAACCTCAACATTGAAAAACACCAACAAATATAACAACAACCTCAACATTGAAAAACAACAACAAATTCAACAACAACCTCAACATTGAAAAACACCAAGAAATTTAAATACAAACTCAACTTTGAAAAACAACAACAACCTCAACATGGAAAAACACCAACAAATTCAACAACAACCTCGACTTTGAAAAACACCATCAAATTCAACATCAACCTCAACATTGAAAAACAACAACAACCTCAACATTGAAAAACAACAACAACCTCAACATTGAAAAACACCAACAAATTCAACAACAACCTCAACATCGAAAAACAACAACAACCTCAACATTGAAAAACACCATCAAATTCAACAACAACTTCAACATTGAAAAACACCAACAAATTCAACAACAACCTCGAAATTGAAAAACACCAACAAATTCAACAACAACCTCAACATTGAAAAACAACAGCAACCTCAACATTGAAAAACACCAACAAATTCAACAACAACCTCAACAATGAAAAACACCAACAAATTCAACAACAACCTCAACATTGAAAAACACCAACAAATTTAACAACAACCTCAACTTTGAAAAACAACAACAACCTCAACATGGAAAAACACCAACAAATTCAACAACAACCTCAACATTGAAAAACAACAACAACCTCAACATTGAAAAACACCAACAAATTCAACAACAACCTCAACTTTGAAAAACAACAATAACCTCAACATTGAAAAACACCAAGAAATTCAACAACGACCTCAACATTGACAAAAACCAGCAAATTCAACAACAACCTCGACATTCTAAAACACCAACAAATTCAATAACAACCTCGACATTGAAAGACAGCAACAAATTCAACAAAAACGTCAACATTGAAAAACACCTACAAATTCAACAACAAGCTCAACATTGAAAACACCAACAAATTCAACAACAACCTCAACATTGAAAATACCAACAAATTCAACAACAACCTCGACATTCAAAAACACCATCAAATTCAACAACGACCGCAACATTGAAAAACAGCAACAAATTCAACAACAACCTCAAAATTGAAAAACAACAACAACCTCAACATTGAAAAACACCAACAAATTCAACAACAACCTCAACATTGAAAAACAACAACAACCTCAACATTGAAAAACACCAACAAATTCAACAACAACCTCAACAATGAAAAACACCAACAAATTCAACAACAACCTCAACATTGAAAAACACCAAGAAATTTAAATACAAACTCAACTTTGAAAAACAACAACAACCTCAACATGGAAAAACACCAACAAATTCAACAACAACCTCAACATTGAAAAACAACAACAACCTCAACATTGAAAAACACCAACAAATTCAACAACAACCTCAACATTGAAAAACAACAACAACCTCAACATTGAAAAACACCAACAAATTCAACAACAACCTCAACAATGAAAAACACCAACAAATTCAACAACAACCTCAACATTGAAAAACACCAACAAATTTAACAACAACCTCAACTTTGAAAAACAACAACAACCTCAACATGGAAAAACACCAACAAATTCAACAACAACCTCAACATTGAAAAACAACAACAACCTCAAAATTGAAAAACACCAACAAATTCAACAACAACCTCAACATTTAAAAACAACAACAACCTCAACATTGAAAAACACCAACAAATTCAACAACAACCTCAACATTGAAAAACACCAACAAATTCAACAACAACTTCAACATTGAAAAACACCAACAAATTCAACAACAACCTCAACATTGAAAAACACCAACAAATTCAACAACAACCTCAACATTGAAAAACACAACAACCTCAACATTGAAAAACACCAACAAATTCAACAACAACCTCAACATTGAAAAACAACAACAACTTCAACATTGAAAAACACCAACAAATTCAACAACAACCTCGAAATTGAAAAACACCAACAAATTCAACAACAACCTCAACATTGAAAAACAACAATAACCTCAACATTGAAAAACACCAACAAATTCAACAACAACCTCAACATTGAAAACAACAACAACCTCAACATTGAAAAACACCAACAAATTCAACAACAACCTCAACAATGAAAAACACCAACAAATTCAACAACAACCTCAACATTGAAAAACAACAACAACCTCAAATTTGCAAAACACCAACAAATTCAACAACAACCTCAACATTTAAAAAGAACAACAACCTCAACATTGAAAAACACCAACAAATTCAACAACAACCTCAACATTGAAAAACACCAACAAATGCAACTACAACTTCAACATTGAAAAACACCAACAAATTCAACAACTACCTCAAAATTGAAAAACACCAACAAATTCAACAACAACCTCAGCATTGAATAACTACAACAACCTCAACATTGAAAAACACCAACAAATACAACAACAACCTCAACATTGAAAAACAACAACAACCTCAAATTTGCAAAACACCAACAAATTCAACAACAACCTCAACATTGAAAAACAACAACAACCTCAACATTGAAAAACACCATCAAATTCAACAACAACTTCAACATTGAAAAACACCAACAAATTCAACAACAACCTCGAAATTGAATAACACCAACAAATTCAACAACAACCTCAACATTGAAAAACACCAACAAATTCAACAACAACCTCAACAATGAAAAACACCAACAAATTCAACAACAACCTCAACATTGAAAAACACCAACAAATTTAACAACAACCTCAACTTTGAAAAACAACAACAACCTCAACATGGAAAAACACCAACAAATTCAACAACAACCTCAACATTGAAAAACAACAACAACCTCAACATTGAAAAACACCAACAAATTCAACAACAACCTCAACTTTGAAAAACAACAATAACCTCAACATTGAAAAACACCAAGAAATTCAACAACGACCTCAACATTGACAAAAACCAGCAAATTCAACAACAACCTCGACATTCTAAAACACCAACAAATTCAATAACAACCTCGACATTGAAAGACAGCAACAAACTCAACAAAAACCTCAACATTGAAAAACACCTACAAATTCAACAACAAGCTCAACATTGAAAACACCAACAAATTCAACAACAACCTCAACATTGAAAATACCAACAAATTCAACAACAACCTCGACATTCAAAAACACCATCAAATTCAACAACGACCGCAACATTGAAAAACAGCAACAAATTCAACAACAACCTCAAAATTGAAAAACAACAACAACCTCAACATTGAAAAACACCAACAAATTCAACAACAACCTCAACATTGAAAAACAACAACAACCTCAACATTGAAAAACACCAACAAATTCAACAACAACCTCAACAATGAAAAACACCAACAAATTCAACAACAACCTCAACATTGAAAAACACCAAGAAATTTAAATACAAACTCAACTTTGAAAAACAACAACAACCTCAACATGGAAAAACACCAACAAATTCAACAACAACCTCAACATTGAAAAACAACAACAACCTCAACATTGAAAAACACCAACAAATTCAACAACAACCTCAACATTGAAAAACAACAACAACCTCAACATTGAAAAACACCAACAAATTCAACAACAACCTCAACAATGAAAAACACCAACAAATTCAACAACAACCTCAACATTGAAAAACACCAACAAATTTAACAACAACCTCAACTTTGAAAAACAACAACAACCTCAACATGGAAAAACACCAACAAATTCAACAACAACCTCAACATTGAAAAACAACAACAACCTCAAAATTGAAAAACACCAACAAATTCAACAACAACCTCAACATTTAAAAACAACAACAACCTCAACATTGAAAAACACCAACAAATTCAACAACAACCTCAACATTGAAAAACACCAACAAATTCAACAACAACTTCAACATTGAAAAACACCAACAAATTCAACAACAACCTCAACATTGAAAAACACCAACAAATTCAACAACAACCTCAACATTGAAAAACACAACAACCTCAACATTGAAAAACACTAACAAATTCAACAACAACCTCAACATTGAAAAACAACAACAACTTCAACATTGAAAAACACCAACAAATTCAACAACAACCTCGAAATTGAAAAACACCAACAAATTCAACAACAACCTCAACATTGAAAAACAACAATAACCTCAACATTGAAAAACTCCAACAAATTCAACAACAACCTCAACATTGAAAACAACAACAACCTCAACATTGAAAAACACCAACAAATTCAACAACAACCTCAACAATGAAAAACACCAACAAATTCAACAACAACCTCAACATTGAAAAACAACAACAACCTCAAATTTGCAAAACACCAACAAATTCAACAACAACCTCAACATTTAAAAAGAACAACAACCTCAACATTGAAAAACACCAACAAATTCAACAACAACCTCAACATTGAAAAAGACCAACAAATTCAACTACAACTTCAACATTGAAAAACACCAACAAATTCAACAACTACCTCAAAATTGAAAAACACCAACAAATTCAACAACAAACCTCAGCATTGAATAACTACAACAACCTCAACATTGAAAAACACCAACAAATACAACAACAACCTCAACATTGAAAAACAACAACAACCTCAAATTTGCAAAACACCAACAAATTCAACAACAACCTCAACATTGAAAAACACCAACAAATTCAACAACAACTTCAACATTGAAAAACACCAACAAATTCAACAACTACCTCAAAATTGAAAAACACCAACAAATTCAACAACAACCTCAACATTGAATACCTACAACAACCTCAACATTGAAAAACACCAACAAATACAACAACAACCTCAACATTGAAAAACAACAACATCAACATTGAAAAACACCAACAAATTCAACAACAACCTCAGCATTGAAAAACAACAACAACCTCAACATTGAAAAACAACAACAAATTCAACAACAACTTCAACATTGAAAAACACCAACAAATTAAACAACAACCTCGAAATTGAAAAACACCAACAAATTCAACAACAACCTCAACATTGAAAAACAACAACAACCTCAGCATTGAAAAACACCAACAAATTCAACAACAACCTCAACATTGAAAAACAACAACAACCTCAACATTGAAAAACACCAACAAATTCAACAACAACCTCAACAATGAAAAACACCAACAAATTCAACAACAACCTCAACATTGAAAAACACCAACAAATTTAACAACAAACTCAACTTTGAAAAACAACAACAACCTCAACATGGAAAAACACCAACAAATTCAACAACAACCTCAACATTGAAAAACAACAACAACCTCAACATTGAAAAACACCAACAAATTCAACAACAACCTCAACATTGAAAAACAACAACAACCTCAACATTGAAAAACACCAACAAATTCAACAACAACCTCAACAATGAAAAACACCAACAAATTCAACAACAACCTCAACATTGAAAAACAACAACAAATTTAACAACAACCTCAACTTTGAAAAACAATAACAACCTCAACATGGAAAAACACCAACAAATTCAACAACAACCTCAACATTGAAAAACAACAACAACCTCAAAATTGAAAAACACCAACAAATTCAACAACAACCTCAACATTGAAAATACCAACAAATTCAACAACAACCTCGACATTCAAAAACACCATCAAATTCAACAACGACCGCAACATTGAAAAACAGCAACAAATTCAACAACAACCTCAAAATTGAAAAACAACAACAACCTCAACTTTGAAAAACACCAACAAATTCAACAACAACCTCAACATTGAAAAACAACAACAACCTCAACATTGAAAAACACCAACAAATTCAACAACAACCTCAACAATGAAAAACACCAACAAATTCAACAACAACCTCAACATTGAAAAACACCAACAAATTTAAATACAAACTCAACTTTGAAAAACAACAACAACCTCAACATGGAAAAACACCAACAAATTCAACAACAACCTCAACATTGAAAAACAACAATAACGTCAACATTGAAAAACACCAACAAATTCAACAACAACCTCAACATTGAAAAACAACAACAACCTCAACATTGAAAAACACCAACAAATTCAACAACAACCTCAACAATGAAAAACACCAACAAATTCAACAACAACCTCAACATTGAAAAACACCAACAAATTTAACAACAACCTCAACTTTGAAAAACAACAACAACCTCAACATGGAAAAACACCAACAAATTCAACAACAACCTCAACATTGAAAAACAACAACAACCTCAAAATTGAAAAACACCAACAAATTCAACAACAACCTCAACATTTAAAAACAACAACAACCTCAACATTGAAAAACACCAACAAATTCAACAACAACCTCAACATTGAAAAACACCAACAAATTCAACAACAACTTCAACATTGAAAAACACCAACAAATTCAACAACAACCTCAACATTGAAAAACACCAACAAATTCAACAACAACCTCAACATTGAAAAACACAACAACCTCAACATTGAAAAACACCAACAAATTCAACAACAACCTCAACATTGAAAAACAACAACAACTTCAACATTGAAAAACACCAACAAATTCAACAACAACCTCGAAATTGAAAAACACCAACAAATTCAACAACAACCTCAACATTGAAAAACAACAATAACCTCAACATTGAAAAACACCAACAAATTCAACAACAACCTCAACATTGAAAACAACAACAACCTCAACATTGAAAAACACCAACAAATTCAACAACAACCTCAACAATGAAAAACACCAACAAGTTCAACAACAACCTCAACATTGAAAAACAACAACAACCTCAAATTTGCAAAACACCAACAAATTCAACAACAACCTCAACATTTAAAAAGAACAACAACCTCAACATTGAAACACACCAACAAATTCAACAACAACCTCAACATTGAAAAACACCAACAAATTCAACAACAACTTCAACATTGAAAAACACCAACAAATTCAACAACTACCTCAAAATTGAAAAACACCAACAAATTCAACAACAACCTCAACATTGAATAACTACAACAACCTCAACATTGAAAAACACCAACAAATACAACAACAACCTCAACATTGAAAAACAACAACAACCTCAAATTTGCAAAACACCAACAAATTCAACAACAACCTCAACATTGAAAAACACCAACAAATTCAACAACAACTTCAACATTGAAAAACACCAACAAATTCAACAACTACCTCAAAATTGAAAAACACCAACAAATTCAACAACAACCTCAACATTGAATAACTACATCAACCTCAACTTTGAAAAACACCAACAAATACAACAACAACCTCAACATTGAAAAACAACAACATCAACATTGAAAAACACCAACAAATTCAACAACAACCTCAGCATTGAAAAACAACAACAACCTCAACATTGAAAAACAACAACAAATTTAACAACAACTTCAACATTGAAAAACACCAACAAATTAAACAACAACCTCGAAATTGAAAAACACCAACAAATTCAACAACAACCTCAACATTGAAAAACAACAACAACCTCAACATTGAAAAACACCAACAAATTCAACAACAACCTCAACATTGAAAAACAACAACAACCTCAACATTGAAAAACACCAACAAATTCAACAACAACCTCAACAATGAAAAACACCAACAAATTCAACAACAACCTCAACATTGAAAAACACCAACAAATTTAACAACAAACTCAACTTTGAAAAACAACAACAACCTCAACATGGAAAAACACCAACAAATTCAACAACAACCTCAACATTGAAAAACAACAACAACCTCAACATTGAAAAACACCAACAAATTCAACAACAACCTCAACATTGAAAAACAACAACAACCTCAACATTGAAAAACACCAACAAATTCAACAACAACCTCAACAATGAAAAACACCAACAAATTCAACAACAACCTCAACATTGAAAAACAACAACAAATTTAACAACAACCTCAACTTTGAAAAACAATAACAACCTCAACATGGAAAAACACCAACAAATTCAACAACAACCTCAACATTGAAAAACAACAATAACCTCAAAATTGAAAAACACCAACAAATTCAACAACAACCTCAACATTGAAAAACACCAACAAATTCAACAACAACTTCAAAATTGAAAAACACCAACAAATTCAACAACTACCTCGACATTGAAAAACACCAACAAATTCAACAACAACCTCAACATTGAATAACTACAACAACCTCAACATTGAAAAACACCAACAAATACAACAACAACCTCAACATTGAAAAACAACAACATCAACATTGAAAAACACCAACAAATTCAACAACAACCTCAGCATTGAAAAACAACAACAACCTCAACATTGAAAAACAACAACAAATTCAACAACAACTTCAACATTGAAAAACACCAACTAATTAAACAACAACCTCGAAATTGAAAAACACCAACAAATTCAACAACAACCTCAACATTGAAAAACAACAACAACCTCAACATTGAAAAGCACCAACAAATTCAACAACAACCTCAACATTGAAAAACAACAACAACCTCAACTTTGAAACACACCAACAAATTCAACAACAACCTCAACAATGAAAAACACCAACAAATTCAACAACAACCTCAACATTGAAAAACACCAACAAATTTAACAACAAACTCAACTTTGAAAAACAACAACAACCTCAACATGGAAAAACACCAACAAATTCAACAACAACCTCAACATTGAAAAACAAAAACAACCTCAACATTGAAAAACACCAACAAATTCAACAACAACCTCAACATTGAAAAACAACAACAACCTCAACATTGAAAAACACCAACAAATTCAACAACAACCTCAACAATGAAAAACACCAACAAATTCAACAACAACCTCAACATTGAAAAACACCAACAAATTTAACAACAACCTCAACTTTGAAAAACAACAACAACCTCAACATGGAAAAACACCAACAAATTCAACAACAACCTCAACATTGAAAAACAACAACAACCTCAAAATTGAAAAACACCAACAAATTCAACAACAACCTCAACATTTAAAAACAACAACAACCTCAACATTGAAAAACACCAACAAATTCAACAACAACCTCAACATTGAAAAACACCAACAAATTCAACAACAACTTCAACACTGAAAAAGACCAACAAATTCAACAACATCCTCAACATTGAAAAACACCAACAAATTCAACAACAACCTCAACATTGAAAAACAACAACAACCTCAACATTGAAAAACACCAACAAATTCAACAACAACTTCAACATTGAAAAACACCAACAAATTCAACAACAACCTCGAAATTGAAAAACACCAACAAATTCAACAACAACCTCAACATTGAAAAACAACAATAACCTCAACATTGAAAAACACCAACAAATTCAACAACAACCTCAACATTGAAAACAACAACAACCTCAACATTGAAAAACACCAACAAATTCAACAACAACCTCAACAATGAAAAACACCAACAAATTCAACAACAACCTCAACATTGAAAAACACCAACAAATTTAACAACAACCTCAACTTTGAAAAACAACAACAACCTCAACATGGAAAAACACCAACAAATTCAACAACAACCTCAACATTGAAAAACAACAACAACCTCAAATTTGCAAAACACCAACAAATTCAACAACAACCTCAACATTTAAAAACAACAACAACCTCAACATTGAAAAACACCAACAAATTCAACAACAACCTCAACATTGAAAAACACCAACAAATTCAACAACAACTTCAACATTGAAAAACACCAACAACTTCAACAACAACCTCGACATTGAAAAAAACCAACAAATTATACAACAACCTCAACATTGAAAAACTACAACAACCTCAACATTGAAAAGCACCAACAAATATAACAACAACCTCAACATTGAAAAACAACAACAACCTCAACATTGAAAAACACCAACAAATTCAACAACAACCTCAACATTGAAAAACAACAACAACCTCAACATTGAAAAACAACAACAACCTCAACATTGAAAAACACCAACAAATTCAACAACAACCTCAACATTGAAAAACAACAACAACCTCAACATTGAAAAACACCAACAAATTCAACAACAACTTCAACATTGAAAAACACCAACAAATTCAACAACAACCTCGAAATTGAAAAAAACCAACAAATTCAACAACAACCTCAACATTGAAAAACAACAACAACCTCAACATTGAAAAACACCAACAAATTCAACAACAACCTCAACATTGAAAAACAACAACAACCTCAACATTGAAAAACACCAACAAATTCAACAACAACCTCAACATTGAGAAACACCAACAAATTCAACATCAACCTCAACATTGAAAAACAACAGCAACCTCAACATTGAAAAACACCAACAAATTCAACAACAACCTCAACAATGAAATACACCAACAAATTCAACAACAACCTCAACATTGAAAAACACCAACAATTTTAACAACAACCTCAACTTTGAAAAACAACAACAACCTCAACATGGAAAAACACCAACAAATTCAACAACAACCTCAACATTGAAAAACAACAACAACCTCAACATTGAAAAACAACAACAACCTCAACATTGAAAAACACCAACAAATTCAACAACAACCTCAACATTGAAAAACAACAACAACCTCAACATTGAAAAACACCAACAAATTCAACAACAACCTCAACAATGAAAAACACCAACAAATTCAACAACAACCTCAACATTGAAAAACAACAACAACCTCAAATTTGCAAAACACCAACAAATTCAACAACAACCTCAACATTTAAAAAGAACAACAACCTCAACATTGAAACACACCAACAAACTCAACAACAACCTCAACATTGAAAAACACCAACAAATTCAACAACAACTTCAACATTGAAAAACACCAACAAATTCAACAACTACCTCAAAATTGAAAAACACCAACAAATTCAACAACAACCTCAACATTGAATAACTACAACAACCTCAGCATTGAAAAACACCAACAAATACAACAACAACCTCAACATTGAAAAACAACAACAACCTCAAATTTGCAAAACACCAACAAATTCAACAACAACCTCAACATTGAAAAACACCAACAAATTCAACAACAACTTCAACATTGAAAAACACCAACAAATTCAACAACTACCTCAAAATTGAAAAACACCAACAAATTCAACAACAACCTCAACATTGAATAACTACATCAACCTCAACTTTGAAAAACACCAACAAATACAACAACAACCTCAACATTGAAAAACAACAACATCAACATTGAAAAACACCAACAAATTCAACAACAACCTCAGCATTGAAAAACAACAACAACCTCAACATTGAAAAACAACAACAAATTCAACAACAACTTCAACATTGAAAAACACCAACAAATTAAACAACAACCTCGAAATTGAAAAACACCAACAAATTCAACAACAACCTCAACATTGAAAAACAACAACAACCTCAACATTGAAAAACACCAACAAATTCAACAACAACCTCAACATTGAAAAACAACAACAACCTCAACATTGAAAAACACCAACAAATTCAACAACAACCTCAACAATGAAAAACACCAACAAATTCAACAACAACCTCAACATTGAAAAACACCAACAATTTTAACAACAAACTCAACTTTGAAAAACAACAACAACCTCAACATGGAAAAACACCAACAAATTCAACAACAACCTCAACATTGAAAAACAACAACAACCTCAACATTGAAAAACACCAACAAATTCAACAACAACCTCAACATTGAAAAACAACAACAACCTCAACATTGAAAAACACCAACAAATTCAACAACAACCTCAACAATGAAAAACACCAACAAATTCAACAACAACCTCAACATTGAAAAACAACAACAAATTTAACAACAACCTCAACTTTGAAAAACAATAACAACCTCAACATGGAAAAACACCAACAAATTCAACAACAACCTCAACATTGAAAAACAACAACAACCTCAAAATTGAAAAACACCAACAAATTCAACAACAACCTCAACATTGAAAAACACCAACAAATTCAACAACAACTTCAACATTGAAAAACACCAACAAATTCAACAACTACCTCGACATTGAAAAACACCAACAAATTCAACAACAACCTCAACATTGAATAACTACAACAACCTCAACATTGAAAAACACCAACAAATACAACAACAACCTCAACATTGAAAAACAACAACATCAACATTGAAAAACACCAACAAATTCAACAACAACCTCAGCATTGAAAAACAACAACAACCTCAACATTGAAAAACAACAACAAATTCAACAACAACTTCAACATTGAAAAACACCAACAAATTAAACAACAACCTCGAAATTGAAAAACACCAACAAATTCAACAACAACCTCAACATTGAAAAACAACAACAACCTCAACATTGAAAAGCACCAACAAATTCAACAACAACCTCAACATTGAAAAACAACAACAACCTCAACTTTGAAACACACCAACAAATTCAACAACAACCTCAACAATGAAAAACACCAACAAATTCAGCAACAACCTCAACATTGAAAAACACCAACAAATTTAACAACAAACTCAACTTTGAAAAACAACAACAACCTCAACATGGAAAAACACCAACAAATTCAACAACAACCTCAACATTGAAAAACAAAAACAACCTCAACATTGAAAAACACCAACAAATTCAACAACAACCTCAACATTGAAAAACAACAACAACCTCAACATTGAAAAACACCAACAAATTCAACAACAACCTCAACAATGAAAAACACCAACAAATTCAACAACAACCTCAACATTGAAAAACACCAACAAATTTAACAACAACCTCAACTTTGAAAAACAACAACAACCTCAACATGGAAAAACACCAACAAATTCAACAACAACCTCAACATTGAAAAACAACAACAACCTCAAAATTGAAAAACACCAACAAATTCAACAACAACCTCAACATTTAAAAACAACAACAACCTCAACATTGAAAAACACCAACAAATTCAACAACAACCTCAACATTGAAAAACACCAACAAATTCAACAACAACTTCAACATTGAAAAACACCAACAAATTCAACAACATCCTCAACATTGAAAAACACCAACAAATTCAACAACAACCTCAACATTGAAAAACAACAACAACCTCAACATTGAAAAACACCAACAAATTCAACAACAACTTCAACATTGAAAAACACCAACAAATTCAACAACAACCTCGAAATTGAAAAACACCAACAAATTCAACAACAACCTCAACATTGAAAAACAACAATAACCTCAACATTGAAAAACACCAACAAATTCAACAACAACCTCAACATTGAAAACAACAACAACCTCAACATTGAAAAACACCAACAAATTCAACAACAACCTCAACAATGAAAAACACCAACAAATTCAACAACAACCTCAACATTGAAAAACACCAACAAATTTAACAACAACCTCAACTTTGAAAAACAACAACAACCTCAACATGGAAAAACACCAACAAATTCAACAACAACCTCAACATTGAAAAACAACAACAACCTCAAATTTGCAAAACACCAACAAATTCAACAACAACCTCAACATTTAAAAACAACAACAACCTCAACATTGAAAAACACCAACAAATTCAACAACAACCTCAACATTGAAAAACACCAACAAATTCAACAACAACTTCAACATTGATAAACACCAACAACTTCAACAACAACCTCGACATTGAAAAAAACCAACAAATTATACAACAACCTCAACATTGAAAAACTACAACAACCTCAACATTGAAAAACACGAACAAATATAACAACAACCTCAACATTGAAAAACAACAACAACCTCAACATTGAAAAACACCAACAAATTCAACAACAACCTCAGCATTGAAAAACAACAACAACCTCAACATTGAAAAACAACAACAACCTCAACATTGAAAAACACCAACAAATTCAACAACAACCTCAACATTGAAAAACAACAACAACCTCAACATTGAAAAACACCAACAAATTCAACAACAACTTCAACATTGAAAAACACCAACAAATTCAACAACAACCTCGAAATTGAAAAAAACCAACAAATTCAACAACAACCTCAACATTGAAAAACAACAACAACCTCAACATTGAGAAACACCAACAAATTCAACATCAACCTCAACATTGAAAAACAACAGCAACCTCAACATTGAAAAACACCAACAAATTCAACAACAACCTCAACAATGAAAAACACCAACAAATTCAACAACAACCTCAACATTGAAAAACACCAACAATTTTAACAACAACCTCAACTTTGAAAAACAACAACAACCTCAACATGGAAAAACACCAACAAATTCAACAACAACCTCAACATTGAAAAACAACAACAACCTCAACATTGAAAAACACCAACAAATTCAACAACAACCTCAACTTTGAAAAACAACAATAACCTCAACATTGAAAAACACCAACAAATTCAACAACAACCTCAACATTGAAAACAACAACAACCTCAACATTGAAAAACACCAACAAATTCAACAACAACCTCAACAATGAAAAACACCAATAAATTCAACAACAACCTCAACATTGAAAAACAACAACAACCTCAAATTTGCAAAACACCAACAAATTCAACAACAACCTCAACATTTAAAAACAACAACAACCTCAACATTGAAAAACACAAACAAATTCAACAACAACCTCAACATTGAAAAACACCAACCAATTCAACAACAACTTCAACATTGAAAAACACCAACAAATTCAACAACTACCTCGACATTGAAAAACACCAACAAATTCAACAACAACCTCAACATTGAATAACTACAACAACCTCAACATTGAAAAACATCAACAAATACAACAACAACCTCAACATTGAAAAACAACAACATCAACATTGAAAAACACCAACAAATTCAACAACAACCTCAACATTGAAAAACAACAACAACCTCAACATTGAAAAACAACAGCAAATTCAACAACAACTTCAACATTGAAAAACACCAACAAATTAAACAACAACCTCGAAATTGAAAAACACCAACAAATTCAACAACAACCTCAACATTGAAAAACAACAACAAATTTAACAACAAACTCAACTTTGAAAAACAACAACAACCTCAACATGGAAAAACACCAACAAATTCAACAACAACCTCAACATTGAAAAACACCAACAAATTCAACAACAACCTCAACAATGAAAAACACCAACAAATTCAACAACAACCTCAACATTGAAAAACACCAACAAATTTAACAACAAACTCAACTTTGAAAAACAACAACAACCTCAACATGGAAAAACACCAACAAATTCAACAACAACCTCAACATTGAAAAACAACAACAACCTCAACATTGAAAAACACCAACAAATTCAACAACAACCTCAACATTGAAAAACAACAACAACCTCAACATTGAAAGACACCAACAAATTCAACAACAACCTCAACAATGAAAAACACCAACAAATTCAACAACAACCTCAACATTGAAAAACACCAACAAATTTAACAACAACCTCAACTTTGAAAAACAACAACAACCTCAACATGGAAAAACACCAACAAATTCAACAACAACCTCAACATTGAAAAACAACAACAACCTCAAAATTGAAAAACACCAACAAATTCAACAACAACCTCAACATTTAAAAACAACAACAACCTCAACATTGAAAAACACCAACAAATTCAACAACAACCTGAACATTGAAAAACACCAACAAATTCAACAACAACTTCAACATTGAAAAACACCAACAAATTCAACAACATCCTCAACATTGAAAAACACCAACAAATTCAACAACAACCTCAACATTGAAAAACAACAACAACCTCAACATTGAAAAACACCAACAAATTCAACAACAACTTCAACATTGAAAAACACCAACAAATTCAACAACAACCTCGAAATTGAAAAACACCAACAAATTCAACAACAACCTCAACATTGAAAAACAACAATAACCTCAACATTGAAAAACACCAAAAAATTCAACAACAACCTCAACATTGAAAACAACAACAACCTCAACATTGAAAAACACCAACAAATTCAACAACAACCTCAACAATGAAAAACACCAACAAATTCAACAAAAACCTCAACATTGAAAAACACCAACAAATTTAACAACAACCTCAACTTTGAAAAACAACAACAACCTCAACATGGAAAAACACCAACAAATTCAACAACAACCTCAACATTGAAAAACAACAACAAACTCAAATTTGCAAAACACCAACAAATTCAACAACAACCTCAACATTTAAAAACAACAACAACCTCAACATTGAAAAACACCAACAAATTCAACAACAACCTCAACATTGAAAAACACCAACAAATTCAACAACAACTTCAACATTGAAAAACACCAACAACTTCAACAACAACCTCGACATTGAAAAAAACCAACAAATTATACAACAACCTCAACATTGAAAAACTACAACAACCTCAACATTGAAAAACACCAACAAATATAACAACAACCTCAACATTGAAAAACAACAACAACCTCAACATTGAAAAACACCAACAAATTCAACAACAACCTCAACATTGAAAAACAACAACAACCTCAACATTGAAAAACAACAACAACCTCAACATTGAAAAACACCAACAAATTCAACAACAACCTCAACATTGAAAAACAACAACAACCTCAACATTGAAAAACACCAACAAATTCAACAACAACTTCAACATTGAAAAACACCAACAAATTCAACAACAACCTCGAAATTGAAAAAAACCAACAAATTCAACAACAACCTCAACATTGAAAAACAACAACAACCTCAACATTGAGAAACACCAACAAATTCAACATCAACCTCAACATTGAAAAACAACAGCAACCTCAACATTGAAAAACACCAACAAATTCAACAACAACCTCAACAATGAAAAACACCAACTAATTCAACAACAACCTCAACATTGAAAAACACCAACAATTTTAACAACAACCTCAAATTTGAAAAACAACAACAACCTCAACATGGAAAAACACCAACAAATTCAACAACAACCTCAACATTGAAAAACAACAACAACCTCAAAATTGAAAAACACCAACAAATTCAACAACAACCTCAACATTTAAAAACAACAACAACCTCAACATTGAAAAACACCAACAAATTCAACAACAACCTCAACATTGAAAAACACCAACAAATTCAACAACAACTTCAACATTGAAAAACACCAACAAATTCAACAACATCCTCAACATTGAAAAACACCAACAAATTCAACAACAACCTCAACATTGAAAAACAACAACAACCTCAACATTGAAAAACACCAACAAATTCAACAACAACTTCAACATTGAAAAACACCAACAAATTCAACAACAACCTCGAAATTGAAAAACACCAACAAATTCAACAACAACCTCAACATTGAAAAACAACAATAACCTCAACATTGAAAAACACCAACAAATTCAACAACAACCTCAACATTGAAAACAACAACAACCTCAACATTGAAAAACACCAACAAATTCAACAACAACCTCAACAATGAAAAACACCAACAAATTCAACAACAACCTCAACATTGAAAAACACCAACAAATTTAACAACAACCTCAACTTTGAAAAACAACAACAACCTCAACATGGAAAAACACCAACAAATTCAACAACAACCTCAACATTGAAAAACAACAACAAACTCAAATTTGCAAAACACCAACAAATTCAACAACAACCTCAACATTTAAAAACAACAACAACCTCAACATTGAAAAACACCAACAAATTCAACAACAACCTCAACATTGAAAAACACCAACAAATTCAACAACAACTTCAACATTGAAAAACACCAACAACTTCAACAACAACCTCGACATTGAAAAAAACCAACAAATTATACAACAACCTCAACATTGAAAAACTACAACAACCTCAACATTGAAAAACACCAACAAATATAACAACAACCTCAACATTGAAAAACAACAACAACCTCAACATTGAAAAACACCAACAAATTCAACAACAACCTCAACATTGAAAAACAACAACAACCTCAACATTGAAAAACAACAACAACCTCAACATTGAAAAACACCAACAAATTCAACAACAACCTCAACATTGAAAAACAACAACAACCTCAACATTGAAAAACACCAACAAATTCAACAACAACTTCAACATTGAAAAACACCAACAAATTCAACAACAACCTCGAAATTGAAAAAAACCAACAAATTCAACAACAACCTCAACATTGAAAAACAACAACAACCTCAACATTGAGAAACACCAACAAATTCAACATCAACCTCAACATTGAAAAACAACAGCAACCTCAACATTGAAAAACACCAACAAATTCAACAACAACCTCAACAATGAAAAACACCAACTAATTCAACAACAACCTCAACATTGAAAAACACCAACAATTTTAACAACAACCTCAACTTTGAAAAACAACAACAACCTCAACATGGAAAAACACCAACAAATTCAACAACAACCTCAACATTGAAAAACAACAACAACCTCAACATTGAAAAACACCAACAAATTCAACAACAACCTCAACTTTGAAAAACAACAATAACCTCAACATTGAAAAACACCAACAAATTCAACAACAACCTCAACATTGAAAACAACAACAACCTCAACAATGAAAAACACCAACAAATTCAACAACAACCTCAACAATGAAAAACACCAACAAATTCAACAACAACCTCAACATTGAAAAACAACAACAACCTCAAATTTGCAAAACACCAACAAATTCAACAACAACCTCAACATTTAAAAACAACAACAACCTCAACATTGAAAAACACAAACAAATTCAACAACAACCTCAACATTGAAAAACACCAACCAATTCAAAAACAACTTCAACATTGAAAAACACCAACAAATTCAACAACTACCTCGACATTGAAAAACACCAACAAATTCAACAACAACCTCAACATTGAATAACTACAACAACCTCAACATTGAAAAACAACAACAAATACAACAACAACCTCAACATTGAAAAACAACAACATCAACATTGAAAAACACCAACAAATTCAACAACAACCTCAACATTGAAAAACAACAACAACCTCAACATTGAAAAACAACAGCAAATTCAACAACAACTTCAACATTGAAAAACACCAACAAATTAAACAACAACCTCGAAATTGAAAAACACCAACAAATTCAACAACAACCTCAACATTGAAAAACAACAACAACCTCAACATTGAAAAACACCAACAAATTCAACAACAACCTCAACAATGAAAAACACCAACAAATTCAACAACAACCTCAACATTGAAAAACACCAACAAATTTAACAACAAAATCAACTTTGAAAAACAACAACAACCTCAACATGGAAAAACACCAACAAATTCAACAACAACCTCAACATTGAAAAACAACAACAACCTCAAAATTGAAAAACACCAACAAATTCAACAACAACCTCAACATTGAAAAACAACAACAACCTCAACATTGAAAGACACCAACAAATTCAACAACAACCTCAACAATGAAAAACACCAACAAATTCAACAACAACCTCAACATTGAAAAACACCAACAAATTTAACAACAACCTCAACTTTGAAAAACAACAACAACCTCAACATGGAAAAACACCAACCAATTCAACAACAACCTCAACATTGAAAAACAACAACAACCTCAAAATTGAAAAACACAAACAAATTCAACAACAACCTCAACACTTAAAAACAACAACAACCTCAACATTGAAAAACACCAACAAATTCAACAACATCCTCAACATTGAAAAACACCAACAAATTCAACAACAACTTCAACATTGAAAAACACGAACAAATTCAACAACAACCTCAACATTGAAAAACACCAACAAATTCAACAACAACCTCAACATTAAAAAACAACAACAACCTCTACATTGAAAAACACCAGCAAATTCAACAACAACTCCAACATTGAAAAACACCAACAAATTCAACAACAACCTCGAAATTGAAAAACACCAACAAATTCAACAACAACCTCAACATTGAAAAACAACAATAACCTCAACATTGAAAAACACCAACAAATTCAACAACAACCTCAACATTGAAAACAACAACAACCTCAACATTGAAAAACACCAACAAATTCAACAACAACCTCAACAATGAAAAACACCAACAAATTCAACAACAACCTCAACATTGAAAAACACCAACAAATTTAACAACAACCTCAACTTTGAAAAACAACAACAACCTCAACATGGAAAAACACCAACAAATTCAACAACAACCTCAACGTTGATAAACAACAACAACCTCAAATTTGCAAAACACCAACAAATTCAACAACAACCTCAACATTTAAAAACAACAACAACCTCAACATTGAAAAACACCAACAAATTCAACAACAACCTCAACATTGAAAAACACCAACAAATTCAACAACAACTTCAACATTGAAAAACACCAACAAATTCAACAACAACCTCGACATTGAAAAACACCAACAAATTCAACAACAACCTCAACATTGAAAAACTACAACAACCTCAACATTGAAAAACACCAACAAATATAACAACAACCTCAACATTGAAAAACAACAACAACCTCAACATTGAAAAACACCAACAAATTCAACAACAACCTCAACATTGAAAAACAACAACAACCTCAACATTGAAAAACAACAACAACCTCAACATTGAAAAACACCAACAAATTCAACAACAACCTCAACATTGAAAAACAACAACAACCTCAACATTGAAAAACACCAACAAATTCAACAACAACTTCAACATTGAAAAACACCAACAAATTCAACAACAACCTCGAAATTGAAAAACACCAACAAATTCAACAAGAACCTCAACATTGAAAAACAACAACAACCTCAACATTGAAAAACACCAACAAATTCAACAACAACCTCAACATTGAAAAACAACAGCAACCTCAACATTGAAAAACACCAACAAATTCAACAACAACCTCAACATTGAAAAACACCAACAAATTCAACAACAACCTCAACATTAAAAAACAACAACAACCTCTACATTGAAAAACACCAGCAAATTCAACAACAACTCCAACATTGAAAAACACCAACAAATTCAACAACAACCTCGAAATTGAAAAACACCAACAAATTAAACAACAACCTCAAAATTGAAAAACAACAATAACCTCAACATTGAAAAACACCAACAAATTCAACAACAACCTCAACATTGAAAACAACAACAACCTCAACATTGAAAAACACCAACAAATTCAACAACAACCTCAACAATGAAAAACACCAACAAATTCAACAACAACCTCAACATTGAAAAACACCAACAAATTTAACAACAACCTCAACTTTGAAAAACAACAACAACCTCAACATGGAAAAACACCAACAAATTCAACAACAACCTCAACTTTGAAAAACAACAACAACCTCAAATTTGCAAAACACCAACAAATTCAACAACAACCTCAACATTTAAAAACAACAACAACCTCAACATTGAAAAACACCAACAAATTCAACAACAACCTCAACATTGAAAAACACCAACAAATTCAACAACAACTTCAACATTGAAAAACACCAACAAATTCAACAACAACCTCGACATTGAAAAACACCAACAAATTCAACAACAACCTCAACATTGAAAAACTACAACAACCTCAACATTGAAAAACACCAACAAATATAACAACAACCTCAACATTGAAAAACAACAACAACCTCAACATTGAAAAACACCAACAAATTCAACAACAACCTCAACATTGAAAAACAACAACAACCTCAACATTGAAAAACAACAACAACCTCAACATTGAAAAACACCAACAAATTCAACAACAACCTCAACATTGAAAAACAACAACAACCTCAACATTGAAAAACACCAACAAATTCAACAACAACTTCAACATTGAAAAACACCAACAAATTCAACAACAACCTCGAAATTGAAAAACACCAACAAATTCAACAAGAACCTCAACATTGAAAAACAACAACAACCTCAACATTGAAAAACACCAACAAATTCAACAACAACCTCAACATTGAAAAACAACAGCAACCTCAACATTGAAAAACACCAACAAATTCAACAACAACCTCAACAATGAAAAACACCAACAAATTCAACAACAACCTCAACATTGAAAAACACCAACAAATTTAACAACAACCTCAACTTTGAAAAACAACAACAACCTCAACATGGAAAAACACCAACAAATTCAACAACAACCTCAACATTGAAAAACAACAACAACCTCAACATTGAAAAACACCAACAAATTCAACAACAACCTCAACTTTGAAAAACAACAATAACCTCAACATTGAAAAACACCAAGAAATTCAACAACGACCTCAACATTGACAAAACCAGCAAATTCAACAACAACCTCAACATTGAACAACACCAACAAATTCAACAAAAACCTCAACACTGAAAAACACCAACAAATTCAACAACAACCTCAACATTGAAAACACCAACAAATTCAACAACAACCTCAACATTGAAAATACCAACAAATTCTACAACAACCTCGACAATGAAAAACACCAACAAATTCTACAACAACCTCGACATTCAAAAACACCAACAAATTCAATAACAACCTCGACATTGAAACACAGCAACAAATTCAACAAAAACTTCAACATTGAAAAACTCCTACAAATTCAACAACAACCTCAACACTGAAAACACCAACAAATTCAACAACAACCTCAACATTGAAAATACCAACAAATTCAACAACAACCTCGACATTGAAAAACACCAACAAATTCAACAACAACCTCGACATTCAAAACCACCAACAAATTCAACAACAACCTCGACATTGAAACACAGCAACAAATTCAACAACCTCAACATTGAAAAACACCAATAACTTCAACAACAACCACAACATTGAAAAAAAACAAAACTTCAACATTGAAAAAAAGCAACATTTTCAACAACAACGTCAACATTGAAAACACCAACAAATTCAACAACCTCACTATTGAAAAACAACAACAACCTCAACATTGAAAAACATCAACAAATTCAACAACAACCTCAACATTGAAAAACAACAACAACCTCAACATTGAAAAACACCAAAAAATTCAACAACAACCTCAACTTTGAAAAACACCAACAATTTCAACAACAACCTCAACATTGCAAAACACCAACAAATTCAACAACAACCTCATCTTTGAAAAACACCAACAAATTCAACAACAACCTCAACATTGAAAACACCAACAAACTCAAAAACAACTTCAACATTGAAAAACACCAACAAATTCAACAACAACCTCGACAATGAAAAACACCAACAAATTCAACAACAACCTCGATATTGAAAACACCAACAAATACAACAACAACCTCGACATTGAAAAACACCAACAAATTCAACAACAACCTCAATATTGAAAAACAACAACAACCTCAACACTGAAAAACACCAACAAATTCAACAACAACCTCAACATTGAAAAAAACCAAAAACCTCAACATTGAAAATCAAAAACAACATTAACATTGAAAAATCCCTACAAATTCAACAACAACCTCGAATTTGAAAAACACCAACAAATTCAACAACAACCTCAACACTGAAAAACACCAACAAATTCAACAACAACCTCAACGTTGAAAAGACTAACGAATTCAACAACAACCTCAGCATTGAAGAACAACAACAACCTCAACATTGGAAAACTCCAACAAATTCAACAACAACCTCAAAATTGAAAAACAACAACAACCTCAACATTGAAAAACACCAACAAATTCAACAACAACCTCAACATTGAAAATCAACAACAACCTCAACATTGAAAACAACAACAAATTCAACAACAACCTCAATATTGAAAAACAACAACAACCTCAACATTGAAAAACACCAACAAATTCAACAACAACCTCAACATTGAAAAACAACAGCAACCTCAACATTGAAAAACACCAACAAATTCAACAACAACCTCAACAATGAAAAACACCAACAAATTCAACAACAACCTCAACATTGAAAAACACCAACAAATTTAACAACAACCTCAACTTTGAAAAACAACAACAACCTCAACATGGAAAAACACCAACAAATTCAACAACAACCTCAACATTGAAAAACAACAACAACCTCAACATTGAAAAACACCAACAAATTCAACAACAACCTCAACTTTCAAAAACAACAATAACCTCAACATTGAAAAACACCAAGAAATTCAACAACGACCTCAACATTGACAAAAACCAGCAAATTCAACAACAACCTCAACATTGAACAACACCAACAAATTCAACAAAAACCTCATCATTGAAAACTCCTACAAATTCATCAACCTCAACACTGAAAACACCAACAAATTCAACAACAACCTCAACAATGAAAAACACCAACAAATTCAACAACAACCTCAACATTGAAAAACACCAACAAATTTAACAACAAACTCAACTTTGAAAAACAACAACAACCTCAACATGGAAAAACACCAACAAATTCAACAACAACCTCAACATTGAAAAACAACAACAACCTCAACATTGAAAAACACCAACAAATTCAACAACAACCTCAACATTGAAAAACAACAACAACCTCAACATTGAAAGACACCAACAAATTCAACAACAACCTCAACAATGAAAAACACCAACAAATTCAACAACAACCTCAACACTGAAAACACCAACAAATTCAACAACAACCTCAACAATGAAAAACACCAACAAATTCAACAACAACCTCAACATTGAAAAACACCAACAAATTTAACAACAAACTCAACTTTGAAAAACAACAACAACCTCAACATGGAAAAACACCAACAAATTCAACAACAACCTCAACATTGAAAAACACCAACAAATTCAACAACAACCTCAACATTGAAAAACAACAACAACCTCTACATTGAAAAACACCAACAAATTCAACAACAACTCCAACATTGAAAAACACCAACAAATTCAACAACAACCTCGAAATTGAAAAACACCAACAAATTCAACAACAACCTCAACATTGAAAAACAACAATAACCTCAACATTGAAAAACACCAACAAATTCAACAACAACCTCAACATTGAAAACAACAACAACCTCAACATTGAAAAACACCAACAAATTCAACAACAACCTCAACAATGAAAAACACCAACAAATTCAACAACAACCTCAACATTGAAAAACACCAACAAATTTAACAACAACCTCAACTTTGAAAAACAACAACAACCTCAACATGGAAAAACACCAACAAATTCAACAACAACCTCAACATTGAAAAACAACAACAACCTCAAATTTGCAAAACACCAACAAATTCAACAACAACCTCAACATTTAAAAACAACAACAACCTCAACATTGAAAAACACCAACAAATTCAACAACAACCTCAACATTGAAAAACACCAACAAATTCAACAACAACTTCAACATTGAAAAACACCAACAAATTCAACAACAACCTCGACATTGAAAAACACCAACAAATTCAACAACAACCTCAACATTGAAAAACTACAACAACCTCAACATTGAAAAACACCAACACATATAACAACAACCTCAACATTGAAAAACAACAACAACCTCAACATTGAAAAACACCAACAAATTCAACAACAACCTCAACATTGAAAAACAACAACAACCTCAACATTGAAAAACAACAACAACCTCAACATTGAAAAACACCAACAAATTCAACAACAACCTCAACATTGAAAAACAACAACAACCTCAACATTGAAAAACACCAACAAATTCAACAACAACTTCAACATTGAAAAACACCAACAAATTCAACAACAACCTCGAAATTGAAAAACACCAACAAATTCAACAACAACCTCAACATTGAAAAACAACAACAACCTCAACATTGAAAAACACCAACAAATTCAACAACAACCTCAACATTGAAAAACAACAGAAACCTCAACATTGAAAAACACCAACAAATTCAACAACAACCTCAACAATGAAAAACACCAACAAATTCAACAACAACCTCAACATTGAAAAACACCAACAAATTTAACAACAACCTCAACTTTGAAAAACAACAACAACCTCAACATGGAAAAACACCAACAAATTCAACAACAACCTCAACATTGAAAAACAACAACAACCTCAACATTGAAAAACACCAACAAATTCAACAACAACCTCAACTTTGAAAAACAACAATAACCTCAACATTGAAAAACACCAAGAAATTCAACAACGACCTCAACATTGACAAAAACCAGAAAATTCAACAACAACCTCAACATTGAGCAACACCAACAAATTCAACAAAAACCTCAACACTGAAAAACACCAACAACTTCAACAACAACCTCAACATTGAAAACACCAACAAATTCAACAACAACCTCAACATTGAAAATACCAACAAATTCTACAACAACCTCGACAATGAAAAACACCAACAATTTCTACAACAACCTCGACATTCAAAAACACCAACAAATTCAATAACAACCTCGACATTGAAAAACACCAACAAATTCAACAAAAACCTCAACATTGAAAAACTCCTACAAATTCAACAACAACCTCAACACTGAAAACACCAACAAATTCAACAACAACCTCAACATTGAAAATACCAACAAATTCAACAACAACCTCGACATTGAAAAACACCAACAAATTCAACAACAACCTCGACATTCAAAACCACCAACAAATTCAACAACAACCTCGACATTGAAACACAGCAACAAATTCAACAACCTCAACATTGAAAAACACCAATAACTTCAACAACAACCACAACATTGAAAAAAAACAAAACTTCAACATTGAAAAAAAGCAACAATTTCAACAACAACGTCAACATTGAAAACACCAACAAATTCAACAACCTCACTATTGAAAAACAACAACAACCTCAACATTGAAAAACATCAACAAATTCAACAACAACCTCAACATTGAAAAACAACAACAACCTCAACATTGAAAAACACCAAAAAATTCAACAACAACCTCAACTTTGAAAAACACCAACAATTTCAACAACAACCTCAACATTGCAAAACACCAACAAATTCAACAACAACCTCATCTTTGAAAAACACCAACAAATTCAACAACAACCTCAACATTGAAAACACCAACAATCTCAAAAACAACTTCAACATTGAAAAACACCAACAAATTCAACAACAACCTCGACAATGAAAAACACCAACAAATTCAACAACAACCTCGATATTGAAAACACCAACAAATACAACAACAACCTCGACATTGAAAAAACACCAACAAATGCAACAACAACCTCGACATTGAAAAACAGCAACAAATTCAACAACAACCTCAATATTGAAAAACAACAACAACCTCAACACTGAAAAACACCAACAAATTCAACAACAACCTCAACATTGAAAAAAACCAAAAACCTCAACATTGAAAATCAAAAACAACTTTAACATTGAAAAATCCCTACAAATTCAACAACAACCTCGAATTTGAAAAACACCAACAAATTCAACAACAACCTCAACACTGAAAAACACCAACAAATTCAACAACAACCTCAACGTTGAAAAGACTAACGAATTCAACAACAACCTCAGCATTGAAGAACAACAACAACCTCAACATTGGAAAACTCCAACAAATTCAACAACAACCTCAAAATTGAAAAACAACAACAACCTCAACATTGAAAAACACCAACAAATTCAACAACAACCTCAACATTGAAAATCAACAACAACCTCAACATTGAAAACAACAACAAATTCAACAACAACCTCAATATTGAAAAACAACAACAACCTCAACATTGAAAATCAACAACAACCTCAACAATGAAAAACATCAACAAATTCAACAACAACCTCAACATTGAAAAACACCAACAAATTTAACAACAACCTCAACTTTGAAAAACAACAACAACCTCAACATGGAAAAACACCAACAAATTCAACAACAACCTCAACATTGAAAAACAACAACAACCTCAACATTGAAAAACACCAACAAATTCAACAACAACCTCAACATTGAAAAACAACAACAACCTCAACATTGAAAGACACCAACAAATTCAACAACAACCTCAACAATGAAAAACACCAACAAATTCAACAACAACCTCAACATTGAAAAACACCAACAAATTTAACAACAACCTCAACTTTGAAAAACAACAACAACCTCAACATGGAAAAACACCAACCAATTCAACAACAACCTCAACATTTAAAAACAACAACAACCTCAAAATTGAAAAACACCAACAAATTCAACAACAAACTCAACATTTAAAAACAACAACAACCTCAACATTGAAAAACACCAACAAATTCAACAACAACCTCAACATTGAAAAACACCAACAAATTCAACAACAACTTCAACATTGAAAAACACGAACAAATTCAACAACAACCTCAACATTGAAAAACACCAACAAATTCAACAACAACCTCAACATTGAAAAACAACAACAACCTCTACATTGAAAAACACCAACAAATTCAACAACAACTCCAACATTGAAAAACACCAACAAATTCAACAACAACCTCGAAATTGAAAAACACCAACAAATTCAACAACAACCTCAACATTGAAAAACAACAATAACCTCAACATTGAAAAACACCAACAAATTCAACAACAACCTCAACATTGAAAACAACAACAACCTCAACATTGAAAAACACCAACAAATTCAACAACAACCTCAACAATGAAAAACACCAACAAATTCAACAACAACCTCAACATTGAAAAACACCAACAAATTTAACAACAACCTCAACTTTGAAAAACAACAACAACCTCAACATGGAAAAACACCAACAAATTCAACAACAACCTCAACATTGAAAAACAACAACAACCTGAAATTTGCAAAACACCAACAAATTCAACAACAACCTCAACATTTAAAAACAACAACAACCTCAACATTGAAAAACACCAACAAATTCAACAACAACCTCAACATTGAAAAACACCAACAAATTCAACAACAACTTCAACATTGAAAAACACCAACAAATTCAACAACAACCTCGACATTGAAAAACACCAACAAATTCAACAACAACCTCAACATTGAAAAACTACAACAACCTCAACATTGAAAAACACCAACAAATATAACAACAACCTCAACATTGAAAAACAACAACAACCTCAACATTGAAAAACACCAACAAATTCAACAACAACCTCAACATTGAAAAACAACAACAACCTCAACATTGAAAAACAACAACAACCTCAACATTGAAAAACACCAACAAATTCAACAACAACCTCAACATTGAAAAACAACAACAACCTCAACATTGAAAAACACCAACAAATTCAACAACAACTTCAACATTGAAAAACACCAACAAATTCAACAACAACCTCGAAATTGAAAAACACCAACAAATTCAACAACAACCTCAACATTGAAAAACAACAACAACCTCAACATTGAAAAACACCAACAAATTCAACAACAACCTCAACATTGAAAAACAACAGAAACCTCAACATTGAAAAACACCAACAAATTCAACAACAACCTCAACAATGAAAAACACCAACAAATTCAACAACAACCTCAACATTGAAAAACACCAACAAATTTAACAACAACCTCAACTTTGAAAAACAACAACAACCTCAACATGGAAAAACACCAACAAATTCAACAACAACCTCAACATTGAAAAACAACAACAACCTCAACATTGAAAAACACCAACAAATTCAACAACAACCTCAACTTTGAAAAACAACAATAACCTCAACATTGAAAAACACCAAGAAATTCAACAACGACCTCAACATTGACAAAAACCAGAAAATTCAACAACAACCTCAACATTGAGCAACACCAACAAATTCAACAAAAACCTCAACACTGAAAAACACCAACAACTTCAACAACAACCTCAACATTGAAAACACCAACAAATTCAACAACAACCTCAACATTGAAAATACCAACAAATTCTACAACAACCTCGACAATGAAAAACACCAACAAATTCTACAACAACCTCGACATTCAAAAACACCAACAAATTCACTAACAACCTCGACATTGAAACACAGCAACAAATTCAACAAAAACCTCAACATTGAAAAACTCCTACAAATTCAACAACAACCTCAACACTGAAAACACCAACAAATTCAACAACAACCTCAACATTGAAAATACCAACAAATTCAACAACAACCTCGACATTGAAAAACACCAACAAATTCAACAACAACCTCGACATTCAAAACCACCAACAAATTCAACAACAACCTCGACATTGAAACACAGCAACAAATTCAACAACCTCAACATTGAAAAACACCAATAACTTCAACAACAACCACAACATTGAAAAAAAACAAAACTTCAACATTGAAAAAAAGCAACAATTTCAACAACAACGTCAACATTGAAAACACCAACAAATTCAACAACCTCACTATTGAAAAACAACAACAACCTCAACATTGAAAAACATCAACAAATTCAACAACAACCTCAACATTGAAAAACAACAACAACCTCAACATTGAAAAACACCAAAAAATTCAACAACAACCTCAACTTTGAAAAACACCAACAATTTCAACAACAACCTCAACATTGCAAAACACCAACAAATTCAACAACAACCTCATCTTTGAAAAACACCAACAAATTCAACAACAACCTCAACATTGAAAACACCAACAATCTCAAAAACAACTTCAACATTGAAAAACACCAACAAATTCAACAACAACCTCGACAATGAAAAACACCAACAAATTCAACAACAACCTCGATATTGAAAACACCAACAAATACAACAACAACCTCGACATTGAAAAAACACCAACAAATGCAACAACAACCTCGACATTGAAAAACAGCAACAAATTCAACAACAACCTCAATATTGAAAAACAGCAACAACCTCAACACTGAAAAACACCAACAAATTCAACAACAACCTCAACATTGAAAAAAACCAAAAACCTCAACATTGAAAATCAAAAACAACTTTAACATTGAAAAATCCCTACAAATTCAACAACAACCTCGAATTTGAAAAACACCAACAAATTCAACAACAACCTCAACACTGAAAAACACCAACAAATTCAACAACAACCTCAACGTTGAAAAGACTAACGAATTCAACAACAACCTCAGCATTGAAGAACAACAACAACCTCAACATTGGAAAACTCCAACAAATTCAACAACAACCTCAAAATTGAAAAACAACAACAACCTCAACATTGAAAAACACCAACAAATTCAACAACAACCTCAACATTGAAAATCAACAACAACCTCAACATTGAAAACAACAACAAATTCAACAACAACCTCAATATTGAAAAACAACAACAACCTCAACATTGAAAAACACCAACAAATTCAACAACAACCTCAACATTGAAAAACAACAGCAACCTCAACATTGAAAAACACCAACAAATTCAACAACAACCTCAACAATGAAAAACACCAACAAATTCAACAACAACCTCAACATTGAAAAACACCAACAAATTTAACAACAACCTCAACTTTGAAAAACAACAACAACCTCAACATGGAAAAACACCAACAAATTCAACAACAACCTCAACATTGAAAAACAACAACAACCTCAACATTGAAAAACACCAACAAATTCAACAACAACCTCAACTTTCAAAAACAACAATAACCTCAACATTGAAAAACACCAAGAAATTCAACAACGACATCAACATTGACAAAAACCAGCAAATTCAACAACAACCTCAACATTGAACAACACCAACAAATTCAACAAAAACCTCATCATTGAAAAACTCCTACAAATTCAACAACAACCTCAACACTGAAAACACCAACAAATTCAACAACAACCTCAACATTGAAAATACCAACAAATTCAACAACAACCTCGACATTGAAAAACACCAACAAATTCAACAACAACCTCGACATTCAAAACCACCAACAAATTCAACAACAACCTCGACATTGAAACACAGCAACAAATTCAACAACCTCAACATTGAAAAACACCAATAACTTCAACAACAACCACAACATTGAAAAAAAACAAAACTTCAACATTGAAAAAAAGCAACAATTTCAACAACAACGTCAACATTGAAAACACCAACAAATTCAACAACCTCACTATTGAAAAACAACAACAACCTCAACATTGAAAAACATCAACAAATTCAACAACAACCTCAACATTGAAAAACAACAACAACCTCAACATTGAAAAACACCAAAAAATTCAACAACAACCTCAACTTTGAAAAACACCAACAATTTCAACAACAACCTCAACATTGCAAAACACCAACAAATTCAACAACAACCTCATCTTTGAAAAACACCAACAAATTCAACAACAACCTCAACATTGAAAACACCAACAAACTCAAAAACAACTTCAACATTGAAAAACACCAACAAATTCAACAACAACCTCGACAATGAAAAACAGCAACAAATTCAACAACAACCTCGATATTGAAAACACCAACAAATACAACAACAACCTCGACATTGAAAAACACCAACAAATGCAACAACAACCTCGACATTGAAAAACAGCAACAAATTCAACAACAACCTCAATATTGAAAAACAACAACAACCTCAACACTGAAAAACACCAACAAATTCAACAACAACCTCAACATTGAAAAAAACCAAAAACCTCAACATTGAAAATCAAAAACAACTTTAACATTGAAAAATCCCTACAAATTCAACAACAACCTCGAATTTGAAAAACACCAACAAATTCAACAACAACCTCAACACTGAAAAACACCAACAAATTCAACAACAACCTCAACGTTGAAAAGACTAACGAATTCAACAACAACCTCAGCATTGAAGAACAACAACAACCTCAACATTGGAAAACTCCAACAAATTCAACAACAACCTCAAAATTGAAAAACAACAACAACCTCAACATTGAAAAACACCAACAAATTCAACAACAACCTCAACATTGAAAATCAACAACAACCTCAACATTGAAAACACCAACCAATTCAACAACAACCTCAACATTGAAAAACAACAACAACTTTAACATTGAAAAACACCAACAAATTCAACAACAACCTCAACATTGAAAAACACCAACAAATTCAACAACAACCTCAACTTTGAAGAACAACAACAACCTCAACATTGAAAAACACCAACAAATTCAACAACAACCTCAACATTAAAGAACAACAACAACCTCAACATTGAAAAACACCAACAAATTCAACAACAACTACAACATTGAAAAACACCAACAAATTCAACAACAACCTCAACATTGAAAAAAACCAACAAATTCAACAACAACCTCAACATTGAAAAACATCAACAAATTCAACAACAACCTCAACAAAGAAAAACACCAACAAATTCAACAACAACCTCAACATTGAAAAAAACCATCAAATTCAACAACAACCACAACATTGAAAAAAACCAACAAATTCAACAACAACCTCAACATTGAACAACACCAACAAATTCAACAACAACCTCAATATTGAAAAACAACAACAACATCAACATTAAAAACACCAACAAATTCAACAACAACAACCTCAACATTGAAAAACCCCAACAAATTCAACAACAACCTCAATATTGGAAAACAACAACCACAACATTGAAAAACAACAACAACCTCAACATTGAAAACACCAACAAGTTCAACAACAACCTCAATATTGAAAAAAAAACAACAACCTCAACATTGAAAAACTGCAACAAATTGAACAACAACCTCACCATTGAAAAACACCAACAAATTCAACAACAACCTCAACATTGAAAAACAACAACAACCTCAACATTGAAAAATACCAACAAATTCAACAACAACTTCAACATTGAAAAACACCAACAAATTCAACAACAACCTCGAAATTGAAAAACACCAACAAATTCAACAACAACCTCAACATTGAAAAACAACAACAACCTCAACATTGAAAAACACCAACAAATTCAACAACAACCTCAACATTGAAAAACAACAGAAACCTCAACATTGAAAAACACCAACAAATTCAACAACAACCTCAACAATGAAAAACACCAACAAATTCAACAACAACCTCAACATTGAAAAACACCAACAAATTTAACAACAACCTCAACTTTGAAAAACAACAACAACCTCAACATGGAAAAACACCAACAAATTCAACAACAACCTCAACATTGAAAAACAACAACAACCTCAACATTGAAAAACACCAACAAATTCAACAACAACCTCAACTTTGAAAAACAACAATAACCTCAACATTGAAAAACACCAAGAAATTCAACAACGACCTCAACATTGACAAAAACCAGAAAATTCAACAACAGCCTCAACATTGAGCAACACCAACAAATTCAACAAAAACCTCAACACTGAAAAACACCAACAACTTCAACAACAACCTCAACATTGAAAACACCAACAAATTCAACAACAACCTCAACATTGAAAATACCAACAAATTCTACAACAACCTCGACAATGAAAAACACCAACAAATTCTACAACAACCTCGACATTCAAAAACACCAACAAATTCAATAACAACCTCGACATTGAAACACAGCAACAAATTCAACAAAAACCTCAACATTGAAAAACTCCTACAAATTCAACAACAACCTCAACATTGAAAATACCAACAAATTCAACAACAACCTCGACATTGAAAAACACCAACAAATTCAACAACAACCTCGACATTGAAACACAGCAACAAATTCAACAACCTCAACATTGAAAAACACCAATAACTTCAACAACAACCACAACATTGAAAAAAAACAAAACTTCAACATTGAAAAAAAGCAACAATTTCAACAACAACGTCAACATTGAAAACACCAACAAATTCAACAACCTCACTATTGAAAAACAACAACAACCTCAACATTGAAAAACATCAACAAATTCAACAACAACCTCAACATTGAAAAACAACAACAACCTCAACATTGAAAAACACCAAAAAATTCAACAACAACCTCAACTTTGAAAAACACCAACAATTTCAACAACAACCTCAACATTGCAAAACACCAACAAATTCAACAACAACCTCATCTTTGAAAAACACCAACAAATTCAACAACAACCTCAACATTGAAAACACCAACAAACTCAAAAACAACTTCAACATTGAAAAACACCAACAAATTCAACAACAACCTCGACAATGAAAAACACCAACAAATTCAACAACAACCTCGATATTGAAAACACCAACAAATACAACAACAACCTCGACATTGAAAAAACACCAACAAATGCAACAACAACCTCGACATTGAAAAACAGCAACAAATTCAACAACAACCTCAATATTGAAAAACAACAACAACCTCAACACTGAAAAACACCAACAAATTCAACAACAACCTCAACATTGAAAAAAACCAAAAACCTCAACATTGAAAATCAAAAACAACTTTAACATTGAAAAATCCCTACAAATTCAACAACAACCTCGAATTTGAAAAACACCAACAAATTCAACAACAACCTCAACACTGAAAAACACCAACAAATTCAACAACAACCTCAACGTTGAAAAGACTAACGAATTCAACAACAACCTCAGCATTGAAGAACAACAACAACCTCAACATTGGAAAACTCCAACAAATTCAACAACAACCTCAAAATTGAAAAACAACAACAACCTCAACATTGAAAAACACCAACAAATTCAACAACAACCTCAACATTGAAAATCAACAACAACCTCAACATTGAAAACAACAACAAATTCAACAACAACCTCAATATTGAAAAACAACAACAACCTCAACATTGAAAAACACCAACAAATTCAACAACAACCTCAACATTGAAAAACAACAGCAACCTCAACATTGAAAAACACCAACAAATTCAACAACAACCTCAACAATGAAAAACACCAACAAATTCAACAACAACCTCAACATTGAAAAACACCAACAAATTTAACAACAACCTCAACTTTGAAAAACAACAACAACCTCAACATGGAAAAACACCAACAAATTCAACAACAACCTCAACATTGAAAAACAACAACAACCTCAACATTGAAAAACACCAACAAATTCAACAACAACCTCAACTTTCAAAAACAACAATAACCTCAACATTGAAAAACACCAAGAAATTCAACAACGACCTCAACATTGACAAAAACCAGCAAATTCAACAACAACCTCAACATTGAACAACACCAACAAATTCAACAAAAACCTCATCATTGAAAAACTCCTACAAATTCAACAACAACCTCAACACTGAAAACACCAACAAATTCAACAACAACCTCAACATTGAAAATACCAACAAATTCAACAACAACCTCGACATTGAAAAACACCAACAAATTCAACAACAACCTCGACATTCAAAACCACCAACAAATTCAACAACAACCTCGACATTGAAACACAGCAACAAATTCAACAACCTCAACATTGAAAAACACCAATAACTTCAACAACAACCACAACATTGAAAAAAAACAAAACTTCAACATTGAAAAAAAGCAACAATTTCAACAACAACGTCAACATTGAAAACACCAACAAATTCAACAACCTCACTATTGAAAAACAACAACAACCTCAACATTGAAAAACATCAACAAATTCAACAACAACCTCAACATTGAAAAACAACAACAACCTCAACATTGAAAAACACCAAAAAATTCAACAACAACCTCAACTTTGAAAAACACCAACAATTTCAACAACAACCTCAACATTGCAAAACACCAACAAATTCAACAACAACCTCATCTTTGAAAAACACCAACAAATTCAACAACAACCTCAACATTGAAAACACCAACAAACTCAAAAACAACTTCAACATTGAAAAACACCAACAAATTCAACAACAACCTCGACAATGAAAAACAGCAACAAATTCAACAACAACCTCGATATTGAAAACACCAACAAATACAACAACAACCTCGACATTGAAAAACACCAACAAATGCAACAACAACCTCGACATTGAAAAACAGCAACAAATTCAACAACAACCTCAATATTGAAAAACAACAACAACCTCAACACTGAAAAACACCAACAAATTCAACAACAACCTCAACATTGAAAAAAACCAAAAACCTCAACATTGAAAATCAAAAACAACTTTAACATTGAAAAATCCCTACAAATTCAACAACAACCTCGAATTTGAAAAACACCAACAAATTCAACAACAACCTCAACACTGAAAAACACCAACAAATTCAACAACAACCTCAACGTTGAAAAGACTAACGAATTCAACAACAACCTCAGCATTGAAGAACAACAACAACCTCAACATTGGAAAACTCCAACAAATTCAACAACAACCTCAAAATTGAAAAACAACAACAACCTCAACATTGAAAAACACCAACAAATTCAACAACAACCTCAACATTGAAAATCAACAACAACCTCAACATTGAAAACAAAAACAAATTCAACAACAACCTCAATATTGAGAAACAACAACAACCTCACCATTGAAAAACACCAACAAATTCAACAACAACCTCAACATTGAAAACACCAACCAATTCAACAACAACCTCAACATTGAAAAACAACAACAACTTTAACATTGAAAAACACCAACAAATTCAACAACAACCTCAACATTGAAAAACACCAACAAATTCAACAACAACCTCAACTTTGAAGAACAACAACAACCTCAACATTGAAAAACACCAACAAATTCAACAACAACCTCAACATTAAAGAACAACAACAACCTCAACATTGAAAAACACCAACAAATTCAACAACAACTACAACATTGAAAAACACCAACAAATTCAACAACAACCTCAACATTGAAAAAAACCAACAAATTCAACAACAACCTCAACATTGAAAAACATCAACAAATTCAACAACAACCTCCACAAAGAAAAACACCAACAAATTCAACAACAACCTCAACATTGAAAAAAACCATCAAATTCAACAACCACAACATTGAAAAAAACCAACAAATTCAACAACAACCTCAACATTGAACAACACCAACAAATTCAACAACAACCTCAATATTGAAAAACAACAACAACATCAACATTAAAAACACCAACAAATTCAACAACAACAACCTCAACATTGAAAAACCCCAACAAATTCAACAACAACCTCAATATTGGAAAACAACAACCTCAACATTGAAAAACAACAACAACCTCAACATTGAAAACACCAACAAATTCAACAACAACCTCAATATTGAAAAAAAAACAACAACCTCAACATTGAAAAACTGCAACAAATTGAACAACAACCTCACCATTGAAAAACACCAACAAATTCAACAACAACCTCAACATTGAAAACACCAACCAATTCAACAACAACCTCAACATTGAAAAACAACAACAACTTTAACATTGAATAACACCAACAAATTCAACAACAACCTCAACATTGAAAAACACCAACAAATTCAACAACAACCTCAACTTTGAAGAACAACAACAACCTCAACATTGAAAAACACCAACAAATTCAACAACAACCTCAACATTTAAGAACAACAACAACCTCAACATTGAAAAACACCAACAAATTCAACAACAACTACAACATTGAAAAACACCAACAAATTCAACAACAACCTCAACATTGAAAAAAACCAACAAATTCAACAACAACCTCAACATTGAAAAACATCAACAAATTCAACAACAACCTCAACAAAGAAAAACACCAACAAATTCAACAACAACCTCAACATTGAAAGAAACCATCAAATTCAACAACAACCACAACATTGAAAAAAACCAACAAATTCAACAACAACCTCAACATTGAACAACACCAACAAATTCAACAACAACCTCAATATTGAAAAACAACAACAACATCAACATTAAAAACACCAACAAATTCAACAACAACAACCTCAACATTGAAAAACACCAACAAATTCAACAACAACCTCAATATTGGAAAACAACAACCTCAACATTGAAAAACAACAACAACCTCAACATTGAAAACACCAACAAATTCAACAACAACCTCAATATTGAAAAAAAACAACAACCTCAACATTGAAAAACTGCAACAAATTGAACAACAACCTCAACATTGAAAAAAACCAACAAATTCAACAACAACCTCAACATTGAAAAACACCAACAAATTCAACAATAACCTCAACATTGAAAAACACCAACAAATTCAAAAACAACCTCAACTTTGAAAAACACCAACAAATTCAACAACAACCTCAACATTGAAAAACAACAACAACCTCAACATTGAAAAACACCAAAAAATTCAACAACAACCTCAACTTTGAAAAACACCAACAATTTCAACAACAACCTCAACATTGCAAAACACCAACAAATTCAACAACAACCTCATCTTTGAAAAACAACAACAAATTCAACAACAACCTCAACATTGAAAAACACCAACAAATTCAACAACAACCTCAACAATGAAAAACACCAACAAATTCAACAACAACCTCAACATTGAAAAACACCAACAAATTTAACAACAACCTCAACTTTGAAAAACAACAACAACCTCAACATGGAAAAACACCAACAAATTCAACAACAACCTCAACATTGAAAAACAACAACAACCTCAACATTGAAAAACACCAACAAATTCAACAACAACCTCAACTTTCAAAAACAACAATAACCTCAACATTGAAAAACACCAAGAAATTCAACAACGACCTCAACATTGACAAAAACCAGCAAATTCAACAACAACCTCAACATTGAACAACACCAACAAATTCAACAAAAACCTCATCATTGAAAAACTCCTACAAATTCAACAACAACCTCAACACTGAAAACACCAACAAATTCAACAACAACCTCAACATTGAAAATACCAACAAATTCAACAACAACCTCGACATTGAAAAACACCTACAAATTCAACAACAACCTCGACATTCAAAACCACCAACAAATTCAACAACAACCTCGACATTGAAACACAGCAACAAATTCAACAACCTCAACATTGAAAAACACCAATAACTTCAACAACAACCACAACATTGAAAAAAAACAAAACTTCAACATTGAAAAAAAGCAACAATTTCAACAACAACGTCAACATTGAAAACACCAACAAATTCAACAACCTCACTATTGAAAAACAACAACAACCTCAACATTGAAAAACATCAACAAATTCAACAACAACCTCAACATTGAAAAACAACAACAACCTCAACATTGAAAAACACCAAAAAATTCAACAACAACCTCAACTTTGAAAAACACCAACAATTTCAACAACAACCTCAACATTGCAAAACACCAACAAATTCAACAACAACCTCATCTTTGAAAAACACCAACAAATTCAACAACAACCTCAACATTGAAAACACCAACAAACTCAAAAACAACTTCAACATTGAAAAACACCAACAAATTCAACAACAACCTCGACAATGAAAAACAGCAACAAATTCAACAACAACCTCGATATTGAAAACACCAACAAATACAACAACAACCTCGACATTGAAAAACACCAACAAATGCAACAACAACCTCGACATTGAAAAACAGCAACAAATTCAACAACAACCTCAATATTGAAAAACAACAACAACCTCAACACTGAAAAACACCAACAAATTCAACAACAACCTCAACATTGAAAAAAACCAAAAACCTCAACATTGAAAATCAAAAACAACTTTAACATTGAAAAATCCCTACAAATTCAACAACAACCTCGAATTTGAAAAACACCAACAAATTCAACAACAACCTCAACACTGAAAAACACCAACAAATTCAACAACAACCTCAACGTTGAAAAGACTAACGAATTCAACAACAACCTCAGCATTGAAGAACAACAACAACCTCAACATTGGAAAACTCCAACAAATTCAACAACAACCTCAAAATTGAAAAACAACAACAACCTCAACATTGAAAAACACCAACAAATTCAACAACAACCTCAACATTGAAAATCAACAACAACCTCAACATTGAAAACAAAAACAAATTCAACAACAACCTCAATATTGAAAAACAACAACAACCTCACCATTGAAAAACACCAACAAATTCAACAACAACCTCAACATTGAAAACACCAACAAATTCAACAACAACCTCAACATTGAAAAACAACAACAACTTTAACATTGAAAAACACCAACAAATTCAACAACAACCTCAACATTGAAAAACACCAACAAATTCAACAACAACCTCAATTTTGAAGAACAACAACAACCTCAACATTGAAAAACACCAACAAATTCAACAACAACCTCAACATTAAAGAACAACAACAACCTCAACATTGAATAACACCAACAAATTCAACAACAACTACAACATTGAAAAACACCAACAAATTCAACAACAACCTCAACATTGAAAAAAACCAACAAATTCAACAACAACCTCAACATTGAAAAACATCAACAAATTCAACAACAACCTCAACAAAGAAAAACACCAACAAATTCAACAACAACCTCAACATTGAAAAAAACCATCAAATTCAACAACAACCACAACATTGAAAAAAACCAACAAATTCAACAACAACCTCAACATTGAACAACACCAACAAATTCAACAACAACCTCAATATTGAAAAACAACAACAACATCAACATTAAAAACACCAACAAATTCAACAACAACAACCTCAACATTGAAAAACCCCAACAAATTCAACAACAACCTCAATATTGGAAAACAACAACCTCAACATTGAAAAACAACAACAACCTCAACATTGAAAACACCAACAAATTCAACAACAACCTCAATATTGAAAAAAAAACAACAACCTCAACATTGAAAAACTGCAACAAATTGAACAACAACCTCACCATTGAAAAACACCAACAAATTCAACAACAACCTCAACATTGAAAACACCAACCAATTCAACAACAACCTCAACATTGAAAAACAACAACAACTTTAACATTGAATAACACCAACAAATTCAACAACAACCTCAACATTGAAAAACACCAACAAATTCAACAACAACCTCAACTTTGAAGAACAACAACAACCTCAACATTGAAAAACACCAACAAATTCAACAACAACCTCAACATTTAAGAACAACAACAACCTCAACATTGAAAAACACCAACAAATTCAACAACAACTACAACATTGAAAAACACCAACAAATTCAACAACAACCTCAACATTGAAAAAAAGCAACAAATTCAACAACAACCTCAACATTGAAAAACATCAACAAATTCAACAACAACCTCAACAAAGAAAAACACCAACAAATTCAACAACAACCTCAACATTGAAAGAAACCATCAAATTCAACAACAACCACAACATTGAAAAAAACCAACAAATTCAACAACAACCTCAACATTGAACAACACCAACAAATTCAACAACATCCTCAATATTGAAAAACAACAACAACATCAACATTAAAAACACCAACAAATTCAACAACAACAACCTCAACATTGAAAAACACCAACAAATTCAACAACAACCTCAATATTGGAAAACAACAACCTCAACATTGAAAAACAACAACAACCTCAACATTGAAAACACCAACAAATTCAACAACAACCTCAATATTGAAAAAAAAACAACAACCTCAACATTGAAAAACTGCAACAAATTGAACAACAACCTCAACATTGAAAAAAACCAACAAATTCAACAACAACCTCAACATTGAAAAACACCAACAAATTCAACAATAACCTCAACATTGAAAAAACACCAACAAATTCAAAAACAACCTCAACTTTGAAAAACACCAACAAATTCAACAACAACCTCAACATTGAAAAACAACAACAACCTCAACATTGAAAAACACCAAAAAAATTCAACAACAACCTCAACTTTGAAAAACACCAACAATTTCAACAACAACCTCAACATTGCAAAACACCAACAAATTCAACAACAACCTCATCTTTGAAAAACAACAACAAATTCAACAACAACCTCAACATTGAAAACACCAACAAACTCAACAACAACTTCAACATTGAAAAACACCAACAAATTCAACAACAACCTCGACAATGAAAAACACCAACAAATTCAACAACAACCTCGATATTGAAAACACCAACAAATACAACAACAACCTCGACATTGAAAAACACCAACAAATGCAACAACAACCTCGACATTGAAAAACAACAACAACCTCAACACTGAAAAACACCAACAAATTCAACAACAACCTCAACATTGAAAAAAACCAAAAACCTCAACATTGAAAATCAAAAACAACTTTAACATTGAAAAATCCCTACAAATTCAACAACAACCTCGAATTTGAAAAACACCAACAAATTCAACAACAACCTCAACACTGAAAAACACCAACAAATTCAACAACAACCTCAACGTTGAAAAGACTAACGAATTCAACAACAACCTCAGCATTGAAGAACAACAACAACCTCAACATTGGAAAACTCCAACAAATTCAACAACAACCTCAAAATTGAAAAACAACAGCAACCTCAACATTGAAAAACACCAACAAATTCAACAACAACCTCAACATTGAAAATCAACAACAACCTCAACATTGAAAACAACAACAAATTCAACAACAACCTCAATATTGAAAAAGAACAACAACCTCACCATTGAAAAACACCAACAAATTCAACAACAACCTCAACATTGAAAACACCAACCAATTCAACAACAACCTCAACATGGAAAAACAACAACACCTTTAACATTGAAAAACACCAACAAATTCAACAACAACCTCAACATTGAAAAACACCAACAAATTCAACAACAACCTCAACTTTGAAGAACAACAACAACCTCAACATTGAAAAACACCAACAAATTCAACAACAACCTCAACATTTAAGAACAACAACAACCTCAACATTGAAAAACACCAACAAATTCAACAACAACCACAACATTGAAAAACACCAACAAATTCAACAACAACCTCAACATTGAAAAAAACCAACAAATTCAACAACAACCTCAACATTGAAAAACATCAACAAATTCAACAACAACCTCAACAAAGAAAAAGACCAACAAATTCAACAACAACCTCAACATTGAAAAAAACCATCAAATTCAACAACAACCACAACATTGAAAAAAACCAACAAATTCAACAACAACCTCAACATTGAACAACACCAACAAATTCAACAACAACCTCAATATTGAAAAACAACAACAACATCAACAATAAAAACACCAACAAATTCAACAACAACAACCTCAACATTGAAAAACACCAACAAATTCAACAACAACCTCAATATTGGAAAACAACAACCTCAACATTGAAAAACAACAACAACCTCAACATTGAAAACACCAACAAATTCAACAACAACCTCAAAATTGAAAAAAAAACAACAACCTCAACATTGAAAAACTGCAACAAATTGAACAACAACCTCAACATTGAAAAAAACCAACAAATTCAACAACAACCTCAACATTGAAAAACACCAACAAATTCAACAATAACCTCAACATTAAAAAACACCAACAAATTCAAAAACAACCTCAACTTTGAAAAACACCAACAAATTCAACAAAAACCTCAAAATTGAAAAACAACAACAACCTCAACATTGAAAAACACCAACAAATTCAACAACAACCTCAACATTGAAAAAAACCAACAAATTCAAGAACAATCTCAACATTGAAGAACACAACAAATTCAACAACAACCTCAACATTTAAAAAATCCAACAAATTCAACAACAAACGCAACATAGAAAACACCATCAAATTCAACAACAACGTCGAATTTGAAAAACACCAACAATTTCAACAACAACCTCAACATTGAAAAACAGAAACAAATTCAACAACAAGCTCAATATTGAAAAACAACAACAACCTCAACATTAAAAAAAACCAACAAATTCAACAACAACCTCAACATTGAAAAACACCAACAAATTCAACAACAACCTCAACATTGAAAAACAACAACAACCTCAACATTGAAAAACACCAACAGATTCAACAACAACCTCAACATTGAAAAACACCAAGAAATTCAACAACAATCTCAATATTGAAAAACAACAACAACCTCAACATTGAAAAAACACCAAGAAATTCAACAACAAACTCAACATTGAAAACACCAACAAATTCAACAACAAGCTCAATATTGAAAAACAACAACAACCTCAACATTGAAAACGACCAACAAATTCAACAACAACCTCAGCATTGAAAAATACCAACAAATTCAACAACAACCTCAACATTGATAAACAACTACAACCTCAACATTGAAAAACACCAACAAAATCAAAAACAACCTCAACATTGAAAAACAACAACAACCTCAACATTGAAAAACACCAACAAATTCAACAACAACCTCAACATTGAAAACACCAAAAAATTCAACAACAACCTCAACATTGAAAAACACCAACAAATTCAACAACAACCTCAACATTGAAAAACACCAACAAATTCAACAACAACCACAACATTAAAAAACGACAACAAACTCAACATTGAAAAACACCAACAAATTCAACAACAACCTCAACATTTAAAACACCAACAAATTCAACAACAACCTCAATATCGAAAAACAACAATAACCTCAACATTGAAAAACACCAAGAAATTCAACAATGACCTCAACATTGACAAAAACCAACAAATTCAACAACAACCTCAGCATTGAAGAACAACAACAACCTCAACATTGGAAAACTCCAACAAATTCAACAACAACCTCAAAATTGAAAAACAACAACAACCTCAACATTGAAAAACACCAACAAATTCAACAACAACCTCAACATTGAAAATCAACAACAACCTCAACATTGAAAACAACAACAAATTCAACAACAACCTCAATATTGAAAAACAACAACAACCTCAACATTGAAAAACACCAACAAATTCAACAACAACCTCAACATTGAAAAACAACAGCAACCTCAACATTGAAAAACACCAACAAATTCAACAACAACCTCAACAATGAAAAACACCAACAAATTCAACAACAACCTCAACATTGAAAAACACCAACAAATTTAACAACAACCTCAACTTTGAAAAACAACAACAACCTCAACATGGAAAAACACCAACAAATTCAACAACAACCTCAACATTGAAAAACAACAACAACCTCAACATTGAAAAACACCAACAAATTCAACAACAACCTCAACTTTCAAAAACAACAATAACCTCAACATTGAAAAACACCAAGAAATTCAACAACGACCTCAACATTGACAAAAACCAGCAAATTCAACAACAACCTCAACATTGAACAACACCAACAAATTCAACAAAAACCTCATCATTGAAAAACTCCTACAAATTCAACAACAACCTCAACACTGAAAACACCAACAAATTCAACAACAACCTCAACATTGAAAATACCAACAAATTCAACAACAACCTCGACATTGAAAAACACCAACAAATTCAACAACAACCTCGACATTCAAAACCACCAACAAATTCAACAACAACCTCGACATTGAAACACAGCAACAAATTCAACAACCTCAACATTGAAAAACACCAATAACTTCAACAACAACCACAACATTGAAAAAAAACAAAACTTCAACATTGAAAAAAAGCAACAATTTCAACAACAACGTCAACATTGAAAACACCAACAAATTCAACAACCTCACTATTGAAAAACAACAACAACCTCAACATTGAAAAACATCAACAAATTCAACAACAACCTCAACATTGAAAAACAACAACAACCTCAACATTGAAAAACACCAAAAAATTCAACAACAACCTCAACTTTGAAAAACACCAACAATTTCAACAACAACCTCAACATTGCAAAACACCAACAAATTCAACAACAACCTCATCTTTGAAAAACACCAACAAATTCAACAACAACCTCAACATTGAAAACACCAACAAACTCAAAAACAACTTCAACATTGAAAAACACCAACAAATTCAACAACAACCTCGACAATGAAAAACAGCAACAAACTCAACAACAACCTCGATATTGAAAACACCAACAAATACAACAACAACCTCGACATTGAAAAACACCAACAAATGCAACAACAACCTCGACATTGAAAAACAGCAACAAATTCAACAACAACCTCAATATTGAAAAACAACAACAACCTCAACACTGAAAAACACCAACAAATTCAACAACAACCTCAACATTGAAAAAAACCAAAAACCTCAACATTGAAAATCAAAAACAACTTTAACATTGAAAAATCCCTACAAATTCAACAACAACCTCGAATTTGAAAAACACCAACAAATTCAACAACAACCTCAACACTGAAAAACACCAACAAATTCAACAACAACCTCAACGTTGAAAAGACTAACGAATTCAACAACAACCTCAGCATTGAAGAACAACAACAACCTCAACATTGGAAAACTCCAACAAATTCAACAACAACCTCAAAATTGAAAAACAACAACAACCTCAACATTGAAAAACACCAACAAATTCAACAACAACCTCAACATTGAAAATCAACAACAACCTCAACATTGAAAACAAAAACAAATTCAACAACAACCTCAATATTGAAAAACAACAGCAACCTCAACATTGAAAAACACCAACAAATTCAACAACAACCTCAACATTAAAGAACAACAACAACCTCAACATTGAAAAACACCAACAAATTCAACAACAACTACAACATTGAAAAACACCAACAAATTCAACAACAACCTCAACATTGAAAAAAACCAACAAATTCAACAACAACCTCAACATTGAAAAACATCAACAAATTCAACAACAACCTCAACAAAGAAAAACACCAACAAATTCAACAACAACCTCAACATTGAAAAAAACCATCAAATTCAACAACAACCACAACATTGAAAAAAACCAACAAATTCAACAACAACCTCAACATTGAACAACACCAACAAATTCAACAACAACCTCAATATTGAAAAACAACAACAACATCAACATTAAAAACACCAACAAATTCAACAACAACAACCTCAACATTGAAAAACCCCAACAAATTCAACAACAACCTCAATATTGGAAAACAACAACCTCAACATTGAAAAACAACAACAACCTCAACATTGAAAACACCAACAAATTCAACAACAACCTCAATATTGAAAAAAAAACAACAACCTCAACATTGAAAAACTGCAACAAATTGAACAACAACCTCACCATTGAAAAACACCAACAAATTCAACAACAACCTCAACATTGAAAACACCAACCAATTCAACAACAACCTCAACATTGAAAAACAACAACAACTTTAACATTGAATAACACCAACAAATTCAACAACAACCTCAACATTGAAAAACACCAACAAATTCAACAACAACCTCAACTTTGAAGAACAACAACAACCTCAACATTGAAAAACACCAACAAATTCAACAACAACCTCAACATTTAAGAACAACAACAACCTCAACATTGAAAAACACCAACAAATTCAACAACAACTACAACATTGAAAAACACCAACAAATTCAACAACAACCTCAACATTGAAAAAAAACCAACAAATTCAACAACAACCTCAACATTGAAAAACATCAACAAATTCAACAACAACCTCAACAAAGAAAAACACCAACAAATTCAACAACAACCTCAACATTGAAAGAAACCATCAAATTCAACAACAACCACAACATTGAAAAAAACCAACAAATTCAACAACAACCTCAACATTGAACAACACCAACAAATTCAACAACATCCTCAATATTGAAAAACAACAACAACATCAACATTAAAAACACCAACAAATTCAACAACAACAACCTCAACATTGAAAAACACCAACAAATTCAACAACAACCTCAATATTGGAAAACAACAACCTCAACATTGAAAAACAACAACAACCTCAACATTGAAAACACCAACAAATTCAACAACAACCTCAATATTGAAAAAAAAACAACAACCTCAACATTGAAAAACTGCAACAAATTGAACAACAACCTCAACATTGAAAAAAAACCAACAAATTCAACAACGACCTCAACATTGACAAAAACCAGCAAATTCAACAACAACCTCAACATTGAACAACACCAACAAATTCAACAAAAAACCTCATCATTGAAAAACTCCTACAAATTTCAACAACAACCTCAACACTGAAAACACCAACAAATTCAACAACAACCTCAACATTGAAAATACCAACAAATTCAACAACAACCTCGACATTGAAAAACACCAACAAATTCAACAACAAGCTCAATATTGAAAAACAACAACAACCTCAACATTGAAAACGACCAACAAATTCAACAACAACTCAGCATTGAAAAATACCAACAAATTCAACAACAACCTCAACATTGATAAACAACTACAACCTCAACATTGAAAAACACCAACAAAATCAAAAACAACCTCAACATTGAAAAACCAACAACAACCTCAACATTGAAAACACCAACAAATTCAACCAACAACCTCAACATTGAAAACACCAAAAAATTCAACAACAACCTCAACATTGAAAAACACCAACAAATTCAACAACAACCTCAACATTGAAAAACACCAACAAATTCAACAACAACCACAACATTAAAAAAACGACAACAAACTCACATTGAAAAACACCAACAAATTCAACAACAACCTCAACATTTAAAACACCAACAAATTCAACAACAACCTCAATATCGAAAAACAACAATAACCTCAACATTGAAAAACACCAAGAAATTCCAACAATGACCTCAACATTGACAAAAACCAACAAATTCAACAACAACCTCAGCATTGAAGAACAACAACAACCTCAACATTGGAAAACTCCAACAAATTCAACAACAACCTCAAAATTGAAAAACAACAACAACCTCAACATTGAAAAACACCAACAAATTCAACAACAACCTCAACATTGAAAATCAACAACAACCTCAACATTGAAAACAACAACAAAATTCAACAACAACCTCAATATTGAAAAACAACAACAACCTCAAC